>OX104112.1:19184459-19784459 GCA_944474755.1 Limnoperna fortunei | reverse complement strand
ACGTAATCAATTGGAAATCAATCCCTTACCCTCTTGTCCACCGAGGCCTCGTAAAATATCGATGTTTGTTTTATTTTGTATCGTTTTTAACGCGTTGGAAGATTGGAATCGTGTACATCCTGCCTGAAATGAGACCCAAACCCGTAATATGGTGTTGACAAACCACGTGATCACTAGTTGATTATTAACTACATTAACCATTCGGCCACTGAGTCAAATATCGATTAAGAGAAAAAAAGGGGGTAAATCGGCTGCATCATAATTTAAAAACAAAGTTGAAATTTACATCTTCTTGACCAAATTGCATAGAATTTTTATCGACAATTTTTTCCTTAAAATATATTTTAAATATTCCGGAAATCTCGCCCACGCTGCACAATTGCGAAGCAGACAACGAACGAACACTTGTAAAGTAGACATGACGGGTATCTCTTGTACTACCAAATAAATATTTTCGGAATATCATTAGGTATAAATATGTCAGGAAATAAGTAGGTACATATACTGTAAGTATGGCAATAGGTACGTATGTACAAGTAGGTAGGTTAGCTGCTATGTAAAAGTAGGGCAGTTGGTGGGTAGGTAGGTTGGCCGCTATGTATAGGTAGGGCAGATAGTGGCTAGGTAGGTTGGCCGCTGGGTACATGTAGGGCAGTTAGTGGATATGTAGGTTGACCGATGGGTACAAGTAGAGCAATTTCGTGGGTAGGTAGGTTGGCAGCTTGAGTACATGTAGGGCAGTTAGTGGATATGTAGGTTGGCCGCTGGGTACATGTAGGGCAGTTAGTGGATATGTAGATTGGCCGCTGGGTATATGTAGGGCAGTTAGTAGGTAGGTAGGTTGACCGCTGGGTATATGTAGGGCAGTTAGTGGATATGTAGGTTGGCTGCTGGGTACAAGTAGAGCTGTTAGTGGATATGAAGGTTGGCCGCTGAGTATATAAAGGGCAGTAAGTGGGTAGTTAGGTTTGCCGCTGGGTACATGTAAGGCAGTTAGTGGGTAGTTAGGTTAACCGCTGGGTACATGTAAGGCAGTTAGTGGGTAGTAAGTTTGGCCGCTGGGTACATGTAGGGCAGTTAGTGGGTAGTTAGGTTAGCCGCTGGGTACATGTAGGCTCAGTTAGTAGGTAAGTTGGCCGCTGGATACATGTTGGTTCAGTTAATGGATGGGTTGGTTGGCCGCTGGGTACATGTAGGTTCAGTCAGTGGGTAGGTAGGTTGGCCGCTGGGTACATGTAGGGCAGTTATTGGGTAGGTAGGTTGGCCGCTGGGTACATGTAGGTTCAGTCAGTGGGTAGGTAGATTGGCCGCTGGGTACATGTAGGGCAGTTAGTGGATATGTAGGTTGGCCGCTGGGTACATGTAGGGCAGAAATTGGGTAGATAGGTTGGCCGCTGGGTAAATGTAGGGCAGTTAGTGGGTAGGTAGGTTGGGCACTGGGTACATGTAGGTAAGTTAGTGGGTAGTTAGGTTTGCCGCTGGGCACGTGTATGACAGTTAGTTGATAAGAAGGATGGCAGCTAGGTACATATAGGTGAGTGAGTGAGTGAGTAGGTAGGTTGACCGGTAGTACAAGTAGGGGAGATAGTGCGTAGGTAGGTTGGCCGCTGGATAGAATTAAATGGGTAGGTAGGTAGGCCGTTAGTACAAGTAGGGCAGTTAGTAGGTAGGTAGGTGCTTTATTTAAGTTATTTATGTAGATAGGTCAGAAAGGAAATTAAGCAGTAGGTTTCTAAGGTAGATAGGAAACCAGGCTGGTATGTAGGTAGATAAGTAGGTATGTAAGTATGTAGCACTTTAAGTAAGTAGTATGTAGGTAGGTAAAGGTAGTTATGTTTGTCTGATAGGTAGGTTAATATTTAGTTTTACCGTATTTTATTTTCAGAATTTCTAAATGGATTTTAAAATTTTTTTAACAATGTATCTATACATTTATTTAAATCAATGAAATTATAAATGAAAGAAATGTTGCTATTGAAAACGTTGCCAACGTCAGTCGGGAATTTTACTGTCACAAATTGCGTTTAACTGACAAAACGTAAACAATATCATTTTTCTTTATTTAAGTTGGAATCACATTTAACAATTTTCCCGGATTGACATAAATCACGTAAAATGATTTATACACAGATAAAGAACATAATTCCGCAAGTCTTAACCAAAGTATATACATCAGCGTATCTACAAGATTAAATCATCTACAATTGGTTTACATTTACGTAGAAATTATATCAAGATATTATTATATATATATGTATGGCAATATCCATATCACATTCCGTATCAACCCGCGATCTATATATCTGCCTGAGAGTCTTTATTCCGGCAGATATGGAGGTCTCGGCTTGATAATGAATGTGATATGCAACTAGGTCGCGAGTAGATAAGGGCAAAAAAGACAACCAGTTGTGTTGAATAACGTCATGTCTATTATATATTCAACAAGCAAAATAGGAATTTACATTTCAATTGCAATGCAACTAGAGTGTTTTTCATGTTTTTCGCAGTTTTATAAATATGTGTTTATTCAACATTCAACTGCTTCAGTCATGGTTTTATTTATTCAGGGAATATTGTCTACCAAAATCCATCTAAAAATAATATACATTTGTTTGTTAATGTATACCACATGATATGGATTGTTCGTATGTCCACCTCTGCAGGAATCACATTTACAGTCGAAAGGAGATATACAATTTATAAAAAAAACTTGCCCACATCCATGCCATCTATAATTCGTGAGATATTCACTGTACGATGTGTGTAAAATTGCCGTGACAACAAGCTCTCTGTTTAGTATATTTCATATCATTGTTGTGTACAATATCGGGCTGTAACAGATATTTAAAATGATAGCATAATGCAATCTTATGTAATAACAATCCACAGTAATTAACACAAGTCAAAACGCTCCTACTTCATCGACCGTGGGCACACTTGTAGCTATGTTTTGGTTTTATGAATATTTATTATCCTATTTTCATTGGTTCCTTTTACTTCCGAGGGATTTACAACCAATCAAATGAAAAATGACATACATAATTTCAGTTAGTAAATGTGTCCTTTGCTTGAAGAACGTATCGGTTAATTTTCTTCAAGTAGATTGACTTGTTGACATCACAGAATTTTCTGTAAAAACTTGTAGTGGTAAATTATATGTTAATATTTTGTGCAAAACATGCACGACTTTGAATGTCATAGCAATGCCTACAAAAGATGTTCCCATTGTCTCCTTATTTTATTTTCAGAATTTCCACATGGATTTAAAAATAAATTATTTTAAAAATGTATATATACATTTATTTAAATCAATGAAATTATAAATGAGAGAAATGTTGCTATTGGAAACGTTGCCAACGTCAGTTGGGAATTTTACTGTCACAAATTGCGTTTAACTGACGAAACGTAATCAAAATCATTTTTCTTTATATTTAAGTTGGAATCACATTTAACAATTTTCCCGGACTGAAATAAAAACACGTTAAGTAATCTATAGACAGATAAGAAGATATAAGTATTGTTCCCGCAAGGTGGACAACTTGATCGTATACACAAGGTCTTAACCAATGTATATAGCAAAGCGTATGTACACACATAATCATCTACAGTTGGTTTACATTTACATAGAAATTATAAATTATGATTCCTAATGCTAGATCAGACCTTACGGACTTCAGCACACATTTAATACATTTTTTAAGTTTGTAATCGACGTAACATAAAATGCACAATGTTTGTTCGACGTGTGCTATTCTTCATAAACAGAGGTCTGTCGTATTCTTTAAATTTCAGGCTAAAAAAGTCGAGGTTAGTGTGCAGCAGCCATGTAATCTAGGTGGTGTGTAATATAAACCGTTGATCATCGCCTTCCTCACAACGGTACAGTTGTCCGGGTTGAGATCACTTGTCTCGAAGTTAGTTCTTAAACGGTTGATACCAAGTATTCAGATTATTTTGTGTTTGGTCTATGTATTGGAAGAATAAGCTATTGGATATTCTAAAGCGGTTCTGAATGTTTGATTTTGATTGGACAATGTGAAAAAAATTCATGACATTATTTCTACAATTGATGCCGTCGGACGTAAAAGTACATTTTATTCCTAGTAAACTAAATATGGTTAAATTACACGATTAACTCAGATTTTTAATGCAGTTGAAATTGAAATAAATAAAACTGATGTGTTTAAAGATTCGCCGTTAAATATTTTTTGATTTGACATTCTCAAATATCCATGTACTCGTTCTGTTTATACGTTGCCAATAAACCTAATTTCCGGCCATCAACTCACCAATTTACGTCGCAAAATTTTAACATACAATATAGCTATCACACAATTTACACGAAGATGATTTGTCAATAGAGATTCGTTTTTCTAACTTATTTGTTGTATTTTTTTGTATGTTTTCAATGTTGCTTGACGCGTTCATAATTTTCTCCTTAACGAATCTAAGTTTTAATAGCGACAGAATTGAATATTTCCAATACGACCATCACAGTTACATTTAAACATTTTATTGAATGTATTTCTGTGGCTGTGCATTATTTTTCAAATTTACCGTGACCCGCCTCCGATGATGAACATTATTAAAACAATATACGTTAAGTAACACACTGATCAACCGACTTATATCATTTTGGTGAGAAGAAGTATGACACGATGGAAAAAGATATAAACAAGTTAAGACCTATACGTATACAGATGACTTTTTCCAAATCGTTACGTTTGCAACTCACTGTATAAAATATAGTGTAGTAAAAAAATATTTGGCATATATTTGTCCATTAACATATTCAATCTTTTTAACTAATGTTTTCATTTGTTATCTGAAAATATGTTCCAAAGGTACTGGCATCACAAATTTGAACAAATAAATGCAAAATTTACGCTTCTGCACAATATATTTCTGTATCAAGTGCTTTTGTTCAAAAGGACATATATCCAACTTTTTTCTGACCCTAAAATTATTCTTCCAATTGCAATTTATTAGGAGTTTGAATCATTTTTCTTTACTCATTTACTGAAAAAATGATACGGAAAAAATCAGCTCATCTTTTTATAATGACACGACGAATAAAAGTTCACTGACACGATTGAAGACAGCCACGTATTTCTTAAGTGATTAGTTTTATACTTCCACATGGGGCATTTCAATAACTTTTTACAACTAATGTCTGTATATCATTGAATATTATACAAAAAGTCTACAATTGTTAATACAATAGGACTATGATAAATTCTTGACTCAAATCACTAGATATGGAAAAAGGTAAACAAGCAGCGGAGAAGCTTTTTAATTCATCTTAAAAACATTGTGAGGAATTAAACATAGAGTAAATGCTCTCATTTAGACAATCACAGAGCAGGGCTTAAGCGGAAATCTGTGTTGTATGTCGATAACGCTCTACATATGAGTTCGAACCTATCAACAAATAACAATATAACGAACACGATTTTTTACAAATATTTCCTACTATGTCGACATTAAATAGTATGAAACGGAACCATCTACTTGGTAGGTCAATATATTGATGTAAAACTTCTATTACAAATTATAAGGTATGAATTTAGGCAAACATTATCAAATGTGCTGCCTACAATTTATAGTAAAGACGCAGAGCGAAAAATTTAAAGGTTAATTAGCGTACAAATGAGAGTTAAATCTCAAAAATTAATACATCATATTTAACTGTAACACGGATAATTCTTATGCATGTCTAATTAATTTTTTTTAGCATTATCGGTTGCAAATATTTTAAGAATTCCACAGTTATCTTTTACATAAAAACAGAAAAGGAAAACGTGTAAGACATGTAGTTACTACGGACAATATTATTTCATTCGAACAGACCGCGGGATTGACCGAATTATACACAATTTTCATCGCGTATTACACCTGTAGACACCCGAAGATACACAGAAAAGAATCTAAGAATCTGGTAAGAGAGTACTTACACAAATGTACACCGTTTTATTACAAAATTATTTATATTTATGGTTTAATCACCCGTTTTCTTTCATTGTTAATTATAATAAATGAATAATAAATAATAATAAACAATCAAATAAAAACAAAAAAAAACACCCCAGCTTTTAACGATGGCATATAATATTGTTTTTTTTTATGTCAACGCCCCAAATTTGGGCGGTGACATAAAAATTCAGTTTTGCAGAAGGTACGAATGTCGACATAATTTTGTCACTCTTTTGGGTTTTCTACGAGACCCATTGTCTAGTAACTATCTACTCACATGGCAAATATGAAAAGCTTACACTATTAACGAAGGTCGGGGTTTTCTCTGGGTACTCAGGCTTCCACTCTCAATAAAAACTAGATTCCATCATACAGCTGAAAAATTGCTGAAAGTGGCATTAAACACCATTCATACAAGCAAACAAACAGTCAAACAATTATTTTGAAAGTAACTGTTATAACCCGCGAAGCAGTCACTCAAAAGTCAATGATGTGACCTTGGGGTCAAATTTCAAATTAAATGTCAATACCCATGGCATGCGACACATCGATTAGTTATAATCTACCCACATGCCAAATATCATAAAGCTTACCTAAAAGGATAACAAGTTATATCCTGGACACGATTTGATGTGGATGCACGGACGGACAGACAACAATATGTCGACCTTCTTTTGTCTCTTTTACCAAAAACCCAATATAAACGTCCTAAACATGAAAAGTGGAATGTAACACTAGATAAAGCTATCTTGCATATCCTAAACGTGTATTAGTATGGGATTTGCAGTGTCAAATAAATTTGTCTGAAAATATCAGCCTTAAAGGAGAAGAAAAGAAAAAAAGAAGATGAAGTAAATTACCAGACAAAAACAATATGTCTCCCATTTATCTTCGTTTGGTATACATAATAAAATAAGAACTGCATACAAATACAAAGTATAGTTTGAAAGCTTTTCAGCATATGTTATTGTGTGTCGCAATTTGTTCATTGTATATTTTATGCAGTGTTATCAAAATTAATTTACCCCCAACCTCCTCTTCATGCTTCATATTGACAAGAAAATCAAAAATTTACATATATTATTACGTTACGAACTATTAAAGTGAATACCTATTCAATTGGTTAACAGAATTTCATAGCTTATACAAAGTCATATTTCTTGTTTTAGTCGTATCATTGAACTGATTTATATCGTATCGTACTTTCTCTGACTCTGCAATTAAAATCAAATTAATATTGTTAATGCATTATGTTAAAGATACATTTTTGGCGCCAAACGAAAGCTAAAGGAATATTCTTTACATTTAAACGGCCGATTTGAAATAAAATTATATCATAAAAGGTCATTTTAGCATTTTAATAACTATATCTGCATTTTTTCGTTTATTTTATAAGATAAGTTGGAAAAAATAAAAGCAATAGTTTAAAGAACTGAATATATATATTGATAAATCTATGCTAAATCGTGTTTTAATATATTTTATTCGCTACAGTCAATTTAAAACATAAAAATTTTTGAAAAACTTACCTACGTTTTCATCGCTTCTAACTTGTTTATATCTTTTTTCATCGTGTCATACATCTTCTCACCAAAATGATATAAATCGGTTGATCGGTGTGAGTAATGTCCTACTTGAATAATAATAAAACTAGAACTATGTATCTTAAAAACATTGAACATTATGTGTATGTTACACTGTAATAAGTTTTTTTTGTTTTTGTTTAGTTATAATAAGACATCAGAACCAATAGGCGTTCGAAATAGTTATCATGGCGTCTAGTTTTCAAAAAAAGGTTGGGGGGCAGTACGCCTCAAAAATTGACTGGCATAAATTCGCCGCAAATTTATTGTGCATTATGCATGTTATGATACTATAATTACGCATTTTAAAGCATATTTATACCTATGCTACAAATGTTATTCTACATGCTGTATAACTCTGGTATATGCATTTTAAAAGCTTTAGTTATTTTTTTTTCAAATCATAAACGTACAACATGCATGTAAGTTATTACACCCCCGGTTCGAAGAAGAGGGGAGCATACTTCTTTTACCCTTGTCCGTCCGTCCGATTGTCCGTCCATACAAACATTTCTGTCGCAGTTTTCTAAGCAACTATCGAAAGCAAAAGCCTGATATTTTGCATATTGCTTTACACTATAGTCCCATATGATGTATAGTGATTTTATGCTCCTTGGTCATCTACTTCCTGTTTATAGAATAGTTTTGGTGAAAGCGGGATATTACTAGGGAGCAGTAGCCCCCAGATTTATTGTTTTAGTCATCATAATAACCATACGCTTCCAGAACTTTTCATGCTTGCCTTAAGGATGTTTTATAATAAAAACGTTTTGAACCTTGGACATGTTTACATAGGCTTCAATGCTAAATATTGATTATATAGACAACATGTGGAGTAACCGATGTAAAACATTACATACAATATTGTTAAGTATAAGGGGCCTCGATGGCCGCGAGGTTAAGGTAGTTCGTCTACTATTGATCACGTGGTCTGTCAACACTGAGGTTGTGGGTTCGAGTCTCACTGCGGGCAGTGTGTACTCGACTCTAATCTTAATTGACAAGGATTGCCAGTTTTCCTACCTAAGGTCGGTGGTTCTCTCCGGGTACTCCTGCTTCCTCCCGCAATAAAAACTGGATGACATGACATCGCTGAAAAATTGCTTAAAGTGGCGTTAACATCATTCAAACAAACAAACAAACAATATTGTTTATTTGAACATTAGGTTGACAGACAAGATGTTGATGACCAGAGAAGCGTTTAAGAAAAATGTTCATTGTAGGATATTCTAATACATGAATTACTGTCATCCCAAGGATTCCGGATTTTTGATCGAAATAAAAAAACTTAATATTTGTAAACTGATTATCTAATGAACATTCGCATACAATCAGATTTGCAATTCAAAAACAGAAGACGTTTTTGAAATCCCTCTCTCCATCCGCCCCACACCCAAAAAAATGTTTGAATAACCAATTTCTTAATGTCATCCCAAGGATTCCGGATTTTCGATCGAAATAAAAAAAACTTAATATTTGTAAACTGATTATTTAATAAACAATCGCATACAATCAGATTTGCAATTTAAACAAAGAAGACGTTTTTTAAATCCCTCTCTCCATCCCACCCCCCCCCACCCCCACCCCGAAAAAATGTTTGAATAACCGATTTCTTAACTATGCCTGAACATTTTTAATGCATGTTAGAGCTTTTCATTTTAAATATTGCTTTTAAATTTAATGAATCAAACATATAGGTTATAATGTGCGTACATGTAATCTTTTGTTTTATATTAAATCATAAATATACTTGAACAAAAACTAATGTTCACATGATTCAACTAATTAAATTATTGACAATGCGCATATTCCGGAATTTTATACACAACATAGCATTTTATTTGGTTTTCTATTTTTCTTCAGGTATTGAAGACACGAAAAAACCATCTATTTGGTTTTCATCTATAGCGTTGTGACACAGGACATGCTACCAGGATAGAAATGGTGTCCCATCATTATTAACTTACCAGATTTATATTATTATATCAAAAATAGAAATCACCCAAGCATTTTTTGCACGCCAACGTCATAATATGTTTATTTTCATTCAATGTTAATGATTGATATCTTTTCGTACAGTTATGTTGATTCATGAAAACTAAGTATATCTTATATATTTTCACCTAAACCCATTGTTAGCAGTGAATACAAATATATCGTCACCCTCCTGGATGACACTGATAAAACTAGGTTTAGGAATCAAGGGCAGGCAATCAGAATAACTGAGTTTGGATTTCCCGCACTGTATAATTAAGAAATAGTTACGTAATAATGCGCTATTTATTTTAAAAATCATAAATGTAATGCGTGACTGGGTTCCCTAAGCCCAGTGTGCCGACCATTGGGAACCTTCGCGGTATGGTCGTAGACTGTGGTCAAATGGACAGAATCGTAACTTTTTTATAAAGGATGAGATACAATAAACTAAGCAGAACATTTAAATATTTTGCAGGTTAAAAAAAAGATATTATTTCAACATTTTTATTTTTTAATGTTCTAAACATTGCGAGTTGCCACTGCTTTCTTCCTAAACAGTACAAGCTATATGTGTTGTCATGGCTTTCTTTCTAAACATTACGAGTTATACGTGTTGTCACTGCTTTCTTTCTAAACAGTACAAGTTATACGTGGTGTCACTACTTTCTTCCTAAACAGTACAAGTTATATTTGTTGTTGCTTTCTTTCTAAACAGTACAAGTTATACGCGTTGTCACTGCTTTCTTCCTAAACAGTACAAGATATACGTGTTGTCAGTGCTTTCTTCCTAAACAGTACAAGCTATACGTGTTGTCATGGCTTTCTTTCTAAACATTACGAGTTATACGTGTTGTCACTGCTTTCTTCCTAAACAGTACAAGCTATACGTGTTGTCATGGCTTTCTTTCTAAACATTACGAGTTATACGTGTTGTCACTGCTTTCTTCCTAAACATTACGAGTTATACGTGTTGTCACTGCTTTCTTCCTAAACAGCACAAGCTATACGTGTTGTCACAGCTTTCTTTCTAAACATTACAAGTTATACGTGTTGTCACTGCTTTCTTTCTAAACATTACGAGTTATACGTGTTGTCACTGCTTTCTTTCTAAACATTACGAGTTATACGTGTTGTCACTGCTTTCTTCCTAAACAGTACAAGCTATACGTGTTGTCACTGCTTTCTTTCTAAACATTACAAGTTATACGTGTTGTCACTGCTTTCTTCCTAAACAGTACAAGATATACGTGTTGTCACGGCTTTCTTCCTAAACAGTACAAGCTATACGTGTTGTCATGGCTTTCTTTCTAAACATTACGAGTTATACGTGTTGTCACTGCTTTCTTTCTAAACAGTACAAGCTATACGTGTTGTCAATGGTTTCTTCCTAAACAGTACAAGCCATATGTGTTTTCACAGCTTTCTTCCTAAACAGTACAAGCTATACGTGTTGTCACTGCTTTCTTCCTAAACAGTACAAGCTATACGTGTTTTCATAGCTTTCTTCCAAAACAGTACAAGCTATACGTGTTGTCATGGCTTTCCTTGAATAGAGACAAGTTAAGTCTTATAACTACTATTTATTCATAATTACAAGAGACGCTGTGCAGGAATAATATTTTTATATATGTGTTCTATAAGAATGACATTGGCCCGAGAAATGATATAGGAGGAAAGCTCCACATCGACATCCACCAAATAAATAGATATCAATCCTATAACTACGTTACATCCGTTTGATAACAAATGTTTTATGTGAACGTTTGATCGTTATGTGTTTATTTGGAGTCAGAACCATCAAGTTTTGTAATGAAATACGGCCCAATATATCGAATGTTCTTACAAAAAATTAAAGACGTACCGTATAAGTGGTTTTTTTCGCGGTGATATAATTTTCGCTATATTCGCGATAAAAGTTGGGACGCGAAAATGAAAAATCGCGAAATATTAGGACAAATGATAGTGATATTCATTTTAAATACGGACCGCAAAAATTACATTACGCCAAAATAAACTCGCACAGTTTTTTAACAAAACCGCAAAAATTTCCCCACGCGAAAAAAAACAACATACGGTATATCGGTATTTTTGTGGTTACAAATTGGGTTGTAATAGCGAAACGTTAACGGATGTAAAAAGGAGTATTTGCAATATCGATCGCCTTGAAGAAAGTCATTTTAGTAGACAATTTGGTGGCCCAGTTGATGAGGTAAGTTATTCACGTGCCTGTAAACTGAGGCCGCATGTGTTTGAGTCTTACTGCGGGCAAGGTGTGTTCGACTCCAATCTTAATTGATAAGGATTGCGTGTTTTCTTACTGAATGTCGTGTTTTCCTTCGGGTACTCCGACCTATCCCGCCCCCCTTCCCACCAAAATAAAAACTGGACCCCATAATATAGCTGAAAAGTTGCTGAAAATTACTTCAAACAAACCAAACAACACCAATGCTAACTTTATACTAAAAATAATTTCTTTGCGTCTGTGCATAAGTTTAACGAAAATAAAATAACGACAATTAAAGTATTAATATAATATGGTTATTTTTTAGAAAAGGCGAGGTGTTGTGTGCGAAAGCCCAACGTTAGTGTCGAGCATTCCGTGCTCTCATTCATACTCTATAACAGAAAATTAAGACTTCATGCATAATGTTTGAACAATGCGTCCTTTATTTATATGTAGAGATTTCATCGTGTTTTTTGTTTGCACAGAGAATCTGTATCCGCGAATTGTAGCAAACAATTTTGCTTAGCCTATATAGTCCGAGAATCCTCTGCCGTCCAACTCTTTTTTTTTTGCGTGGGACGTCAAAGAGCTCTCCATAAGCAAAACAGCAAAATCTTTAGATATTTTTCTCTAGGAATATAATCATCTTACCTTCAATCAAGCTGATTTAAGTACATTTCTAAGCTCATTTCCATCGATACCCTTACATTACTACATTTCACTTTCATTTTTGAAAACAAAAAGTCACGTGACAACAATGTGACTTAAATCCATTGCTTAAATTAGCTTGATTGAATGTATGATGATTATATTCATAGAGAAAAATATCTAAAGAAGCGATTTATATGTAGTTTAACTGGACGAAAATATTTGTTAACATCTGGACACGATGAAATGTGCCGACTCAGACCCGTGTCGCAAAATCCACTGTTTTGCTTATGGAGAGCTCTCTGACGTCCCACGCAAAAACAAAGCGTTGGACGGCAGAGGATTCTCGGACTAAGCCTATATAGATAGATTTTTTTTATTGAATTATTTCCCTTTGACTATACTGTAAATTTGTGTGTTTGTTTCTATCATGTTTGGAATTCTATGTTGCAAGTTAATGTATTGAACAGTAGACGGTGACAACTGAAATTAATCGTTTAAATTGGTTCCCATTTGTTATTTGTTTGGCATTTTTTTAATATTTTTACACACTCTTTAGATCGCATAGTCAATGACCAGAAAAAGTTCGAAATAAGATTTTTTTCAAACAAATTTTACATTTATTTTCTTTTTTTACCGGTAATTATCACATTAAATCATGATTTTCTTAGGAAAAATTTATGTTTAGGATACTCTGAACATTTTATTTATGTGATATATATGTAACTTAAATTATGATATTCTTTCAAAAGAAGCCATAGAAACTCAGACGAGAATTCATGCGATCAAAGATCAAAAGACTAAGTTTTAGGCGGGGGGGAAGCCGGGGGGTCTGCAACCTTTTGGAATGTCTTTGTTAGGAAAGATGATACTTTTCAGACTACCAAAATATTTTCAGTTTATTTCAGTTTAAAACGAAAATTACTTCATAAAAGGATTTGATTCTAGACAGTCGGATCACCTCGGTTGTGTCCGCCAATTTTCGGGAAGTCAACTGTTGATAGTCTAGTCTATCAATTTGCGCTCTCATAGCTTAACGTGGTTAATGTGTGTAAAATGGTATTACTGAAATTTTTTATGTATCGTTATTATTTCCTGGTTGATTGTACGACTGGTTTCTAAGCTTCCAGTGAATGGTTTCTTAACTTCCAGTGAATGGTTTCTAAGCATCCAGTGAATGGTTTCTTACCTTCCAGTGAATGGTTTCTAAGCATCCAGCGAACAGTATTTAAGCAATATTCACGTTAAACACAATAAATCATTTCTGGAAATAGAATGGACCATCGGGCCGAAAATGTGAAAAAAATGTGGAGTGTTTTTAAGGAGGAACACATAACCTTTATAGCTGCTACTATGTGTCTACTATTTCAGGAAAGTATATGTTAAAATGTCTCTGTCATGCAGGGAACGTTGTGTCCCTCCCAAAAATGTTGCCAATGGTTTTACAAAATTGTAAATTGTAAAAACGCGAATTTTAAATACTACAGATTAGATAAATTTTCAACAAATAATATTATGCTTTATTTCATGTTCAAGAAAGTAATTTTTTAAGAAATATGTAATGAAATAAAGTAGTGTTCAATAATTAGTCTTTATTCTATAACTATATATTTTATTTAGTTGTATTTATTATGTTAAAATCACGAGATTTGCTCAGACAGCTAAACACAAACATGTTTAGTAAAGGAACAAAAGGTACTTAGTCATCTTCATACAGTAAGACAGGTAGGCGTTACGGTATCTTCATACAGTAAGACAGGTAGACGTTACAGTATCTTCATAAAGTAAGATAGGTAGGCGTTACAGTATCTTCATACAGTAAGACAGGTAGGCGTTACAGTATCTTCATACAGTAAGATAGGTAGGCGTCACAGTATCTTCATACAGTAACACATGTAGGCGTTACAGTATCTTCATACAGTAAGACAGGTAGGAGTTACGTATTATCAGCCGTGCAGTAAGACATGTAGCCGTAACGACATCTTCATACAGTAAGACAGGTAGGCGTTACGGTATTTTCAGCCGTGCAGTAAGACATGTAGACGTTACGGTTTCTTCAGACAGTAAGACAGGTAGGCGTTACGGTATTTTCAGCCGTGAATAAGACATAAGGTACTTAGTCATCTTCATACAGTAAGACAGGTAGGCGTTACGGTATCTTCATACAGTAAGACAGGTAGACGTTACAGTATCTTCATAAAGTAAGATAGGTAGGCGTTACAGTATCTTCATACAGTAAGACAGGTAGGCGTTACAGTATCTTCATACAGTAAGATAGGTAGGCGTCACAGTATCTTCATACAGTAACACATGTAGGCGTTACAGTATCTTCATACAGTAAGACAGGTAGGAGTTACGTATTATCAGCCGTGCAGTAAGACATGTAGCCGTAACGACATCTGCATACAGTAAGACAGGTAGGCGTTACGGTATTTTCAGCCGTGCTGTAAGACATGTAGATGTTTCGGTTTCTTCAGACAGTAAGACAGGTAGGCGTTACGGTATTTTCAGCCGTGAATAAGACATGTAGCCGTAACGGTATCTTCAGACAGTACGACTGGTAGCCGTAACGGTATTATCAGCCAGTAAGACAGGTAGCCGTAACGGTATCTTCAAACAGTAAGACAGGTAGGTGTTACGGTATTTTCAGCCGTGCAGTAAGACGGGTAGCCGTAACGGTATCTTCAGACAGTAGGACAAGGAGCAGTAACGGTGACTTCAGACAATAAGACAGGAAGTCGTAACGGTATCTTAAAACAGTAAGAAAGGGCACCGTAACGGTATTATCAGCCAGTAAGACAGGTAGCCGTAACGGTATCTTCATACAGTAAGACAGGTAGGCGTTACGGTATTTTCCGCCGTGCAGTAAGACATGTAGCCGTAACGGCATCTTCAGACAGTAAGACAGGCAGGCGTAACGGTATTTTCAGCCGTGAAAAAGACATGTAGCCGTAGGTAGCTGTAGTAATATCTTCAGACAGTAGGACATGTATCCGTAACGGTATCTTAAGACAGTAACATAGGTAGCCGTAGGTATTTTCAGACAGTAAGACAGGTTGCCGTAACGGTATCTTCAGAAAGTAAGACAGGTAGTCGTAAACGTATCTTCAGACAAACAGGTAGCAGTAACAGTATCTTCAGACAATAAGACAGGTAGCCGTAACGGTATCTTCAGACAGTAAGTCAGGTAGCAGTAGCGGTGACTTCAGACAATAAGAGAGGGAGTCGTAACGGTATCTTAAGACATTAAGAAAGGGAGCCGTAACGGTATTATTTGCCAGTATGGCGAATACCCGTAACGGTATCTTCAAACAGTAAAACATGGAGCCGTAACGGTATCTTAAGACGGTAGGACAGGGACCTGAAACGGTGACTTCAGACAGAAAGACAGGTAGCCGTAACGGTATCTTAAGACAGTAAGACAGGTAGCTGCAGCGATATCTTCAGACAGTAAAACATGCAGCCGTAACGATATCTTTTGACAGTAAAACAGGTAGCGGTACGGTATAATCAACCAGTATAGCGGATACCCGTAACGGTACTTTCAAACAGTAAGACCAGGAGCCGTAAAGGGGATTTCAGACAATAAGACAGTATTATCAGCCAGTATGGCGGATGCCCGTAACAATATCTTCAAACAGTAAGACCAGGAACCGTAACAGTATCTTCAGACAGAAAGACAGGTAGCTGTAACGTTATCTTCAGACTGTAAGACAGATAAAGCTGTAGCGGTATCTTCAGACAATTAGACAGGTAGTCGTAACGGTATCTTCAGACAATAAGACAGGTAGCCGTGACAGGATATTCAGACAGTAATAAGGTAGCTGTAACGGTATCTTCAGAAAGTAAAACAGGTAGCTGTAACATTATCTTCAGACAATAAGACAGGTAGCAGTAACGGTATCTTCAGACAGCAAGACAGCGAGCCCTAACGGTATCTTCAGACATAAAACAGAAAGCCGTAACGGTATCTTCGGACAGTAAGTCAGGTAGCTGCAGCGGTATCTTCAGACAGTAAAACATGTAGCCGTAACGGTATGTTCAGACAGTAAAACAGGTAGCCGTAACGGTATGTTCAGACAGTAAAACAGGCAGCCGTAACGGTATTATAAGCCAGTAAGAAAGGTAGCCGTAACAGTATGTTCAGACAGTAAGTCAGGTAGCAGTAACGGTGACTTCAGACAATAAGACAGGGAGTCGTAAAGGTATCTTAAGCCAGTAGGACAGGGACCTGAAGTTGTGACTTCAGACAGAAAGACAGGTAGCCGTAACCGTATCTTCAGACAGTAAGTCAGGTAGTTGCAGCGGTATCTTCAGACAGTAAAACAGGTAGCCGTAACGGTATTATCAGCCAGTATGGCGGATACCCTGTATCTTCAAACAGTAAGACCAGGAGCCGTAACATTATCTTCAGGCAGAAAGACAGGTAGCTGTAACGTTATCTTCAGACAGTAAGACAGGTATAGTTGTAGCGGTATCTTCAGACAATTAGACAGGTAGCCGTAACGGTATCTTCAGACAATTAGACAGGTAGCCGTAACGGTATCTTCAGACAGTAAGTCAGGAAGCAGTAACGGTGACTTCAGACAATAAGACAGGGATTCGTAACGGTATCCTAAGACAGTAAGAAAGGGAGCCGTAACGGTATTATAAGCCAGTATGGCGTATACACGTAACGGTATTTTTAAACAGTAAGACCAGGAGCCGTAACGGTGATTTCAGACAATAAGACAGGGAGCCGTAACGATATCTTAAGACAGTAAGATAGGTATAGCTGTAGCGGTATCTTCAGACTGTAAGACAGGGAGTCGTAACGGTATCTTAAGACAGTAGGACAGGGACCTGAAACGGTGAATTCAGACAGAAAGACAGGTAGCCGTAACGGTATCTTCAGACAGTAAGACAGGTAGCTGCAGCGGTATCTTCAAATAATAAGACAGGTAACTGTAGAGGTATCTTCAGACAGTTAGGCAGGGAGCCGTAACGTATCTTCAGATAGTAAGACAGGATGCGGTAACGGTATCCTACGACAGTAAAATATGTAGCCGTAACAGAATCTTCAGACAGTAAGACAGGTAGCTGTAACGATATCTTCAGACAGTAAGACAGGTATAGCTGTAGCGGTATCTTCAGACAATTAGACAGGTAGCCGTAACGGTATCTTCAGACAATAAAACAGGTTGCTGTAACATTATCTTCAGACAATAAGACAGGTAGCCGTAACGGTATCTTGAGACAGTAAGACAGCAAGCTGTAACGGTATCTTCAGAAAGTAAGACAGGAGGCCGTAACGGTATATTCAGACAGTAAGTCGGGTAGTCGTAACGGTATCTTTAGACAGTAAAACAGGCAGCCATAACGGTATCTTCAGACAGAAAGTTAGGTAGCTGTAGTAATATCTTCAGACAGTAGGACATGTATCCGTAACGGTATCTTCAGACAGTAAGACAGTTAGCTGTAACATTATCTTCAGACAGTAAGACAGGAAGCCGTAACGGTATCTTCAGACAGTAAGACAGGGAGTCGTAAAGGTATCTTAAAACATTAAGACAGGAAGCCGTAACGGTATCTTCAGACAGTAAGAAAGGTAGCCGTAACAGTATTTTCCAACAGAAAGTTAGGTAGCTTTAGTAAGACAGAGAGCCGTAACGATATATTCAGAAAGTAAGCCAGGTTGCAGAAGGTTATGTTTTTTCAACGTCAAATCCGGATTTCTCCCCAGATAAAAACTAAACAGCATGATATAGCTTAAAACATGTTTTAAATAGCAAAAATCTCAAACAAGCACACAAATACAATTTTATTACACAAATACAGGGTTAAACATGTTTCGTTTTTAATATTTCAATTATATAATTTAAGTATAGCATGCGAGGATCCATGAATTATTGTTTCGGGGGGGGGGGTGATATTCTATGACATTGTAACCAATTTTTGTACATGAAAACTAATTAGCACAATCAACGAAAAAACTTTTCTTTCAAATTCAGAATATCGTTTAACTGTTAACTGTGGCGCCCCACTCCCCCCCCCCCCCCAACACGCAGTTCCGCCACTTCATATTCTATTTAATAAACACATTATAAAAACAAGGTGTGTGTATATTTCCTAGCCTAGCCAGCTCACTCATGTCCCATTCGTACTGACCAATGCATAATTCCAAAATTGGAAGGTCTCGGTCTCTACTCGACTCTGTATATACAATATCATCTATTTGTTTACCGGGTAGTATACTCCTGTCCGGATTATATAGCTGACGTCATTCAATCAAATGCACACAGTTGACTTTTATTAAATATACAAATTTATCGGATAATTTAAAAAAAAATACAAAGATAGATGAGGTACCACCTTTTTTGGTTATTGCTGGAATGTGATTTGGACCTGTCATTTATGAAACATTAAAATTTTCTCCACCTGCATCACGGTTTTTTTTATTTTCATGAAATTATATGTCACGGTAAACAAATCTACGCCGTCTTATTCGTGCCAAACAACAAATAGAAAAAACTTCCTATTTCGTTTGAACGGTTTACTAAATCGTTGAAACGATTAAGTAAACCGTTCAAAATATTTAATAAATCGCTGAAACGATTTAATAAACCGTTCAAACGAATTAGTAAATCGTTGAAACGAATTGAAACGAATTCTTAAATCGTTGAAACGATTTAATAAACCATTGAAACGATTTTAAAAGCCGTTTAAACGATTAAATAAACCGTTCAAACGATTTAATACTTATATGTGCCATATCACTCCCGATATCAACCCGAGACCCTATATCTACTTCAAGGCCTTTAGGCCGGGGTTGATATAGGTCGACGATTGATATGGGGTGTGATATGAAATTCGCATATAATAACCTATATTTACCATATACTTTCAACATTTTGATGTGCGAACCATACTGATAAAAAAATTTTTTTATCAGGCATGGAAGTTAAAAATTAAATATGAATTTGAATGTTAAGACGTAAATAACAATATTTATTTATTTTTGTCCTCTTTTTATTCGCGCTATTTGTAAATGATACTAAAGATTACTTTAACCAGTTCAAAGGACTCACACTTGTTAGACTTGAAATGAACTTCATATCTTATATCACTGTGTTTGTGTTATCCTTTATGTATATCATGCAGTTTATTATCGGAAACAAACGATGGCATGCAACAACTACTAAATTCAATCTAATGAAGGTCGGGGGATTTCTTCGGGTACTCCGACTTCCTTGCCCAATAAAAACTGGATTTCATGAAATAGCCACAAATCGATTTACATGTGCCTTTGAACGAAACTGTGTCGATTTTGTTATAGTGTGGGAGAAGGGAAGAAACAGAGTCATTACCCGTCAACTTTCAAAAATAAAAAACATATTACTTGACTCCTATCTACACGGGTTTCCAGTTAGCTCTGTTCAGAATTGAATTACATGTATCTTCATGAAAACACCAACATGGATTTTTTCATGTGTCATTCAACTTTGGAACAATAGTGGACTTTATCGTTATTGAGATAGTGAGTACCGAAAGGCTTCAACAACGAAAACGATAAAGTATACTTAAAAAGTCTAAAATATGAGAAAAAAGACCCACCCCCAATTAAAAATGGTCTTAAAACGGCATTAATTTATTGTAAGGAAATACCTAGAATCCTGAATTGTCTACCATTTTTGCCAAAACTTGTGATAACCCCGCCCCTTTTGTCTGATGCTTTTGCTTTCCTTCAGTCGGCGATTTCTTACTGCTTTATACACGAGCAGGTCTATTTACATTCATGCAACTACTGGTTAAATGGAAGCAATCTTTCTGAATCAGCGGAAAACAACACAAGTTATACGTGTTGTCACTGCTGTCTTCCCAAACATTACGAGTTATACGTGTTGTCACTGCTTTCTTCCTAAACATTTCAAGCTATACGTGTTGTCACTACTTTCTTCCTAAACATTACGAGTTATACGTGTTGTCACTGCTTTCTTCCTAAACAGTACAAGCTATACGTGTTGTCAGTGCTTTCTTCCTAAACAGTACAAGTTATATGTGTTGTCACTGCTTTTTTCCTAAACAGTACAAGCTATACGTGTTGTCACTGCTTTCTTCCTAAACAGTACCAGTTATACGTGTTGTCAATACTTTCTTCCTAAACAGTACAAGCTATACGTGTTGTCACTGCTTTCTTCCTAAACAGTACAAGCTATACGTGTTGTCACTGCTTTCTTCCTAAACAGTACAAGCTATACGTGTTGTCACTGCTTTCTTCCTAAACAGTACAAGCTATACGTGTTGTCACTGCTTTCTTCCTAAACAGTACAAGCTATACGTGTTGTCACTGCTTTGTTACTAAACAGTACAAGCTATACGTGTTGTCACTGCTTTCTTCCTAAACAGTACAAGCTATACGTGTTGTCACTGCTTTCTTCCTAAACAGTACAAGCTATACGTGTTGTCACTGCTTTGTTACTAAACAGTACAAGCTATACGTGTTGTCACTGCTTTCTTCCTAAACAGTACAAGCTATACGTGTTGTCACTGCTTTCTTCCTAAACAGTACAAGCTATACGTGTTGTCACTGCTTTGTTACTAAACAGTACAAGCTATACGTGTTGTCACTGATTTCTCCTAAACAGTACAAGCTATACGTGTTGTCACTGCTTTCTTCCTAAACAGTACAAGCTATACGTGTTGTCACTGCTTTGTTACTAAACAGTACAAGTTAATTATAAGTGTTATCACAGCTTTCTTCCTAAACATTACAAGTTATTTATATTGTCACAGCTTTCTTCCTAAACATTACAAGTTATTTATATTGTCACTGTTTTCTTCCTAAACATTACAAGTTATACGTGTTGTCACTGCTTTCTTCCTAAACAGTACAAGTTATCCGTGTTGTCACTGCTTTCTTCCTAAACAGTACAAGCTAAACGTGTTGTCACTGCTTTCTTCCTAAACAGTACAAGATATACGTGTTGTCACTGCTTTCTTCCTAAACAGTACAAGCTATACGTGTTGGCACTGCTTTCTTTCTAAACAGTACAAGCTATACGTGTTGTCACTGCTTTCTTCCTAAACAGTACAAGCTATACGTGTTGTCACTGCTTTCTTCCTAAACAGTACCAGTTATACGTGTTGTCACTACTTTCTTCCTAAACAGTACCAGTTATACGTGTTGTCACTACTTTCTTCCTAAACAGTACAAGCTATACGTGTTGTCACTGCTTTCTTCCTAAACAGTACAAGCTATACGTGTTGTCACTGCTTTCTTCCTAAACAGTACAAGCTATACGTGTTGTCACTGCTTTCTTCCTAAACAGTACAAGCTATACGTGTTGTCATTGCTTTCTTCCTAAACAGTACAAGCTATACGTGTTGTCACTGCTTTCTTCCTAAACAGTACAAGCTATACGTGTTGTCACTGCTTTGTTACTAAACAGTACAAGCTATACGTGTTGTCACTGCTTTCTTCCTAAACAGTACAAGCTATACGTGTTGTCACTGCTTTCTTCCTAAACAGTACAAGCTATACGTGTTGGCACTGCTTTCTTTCTAAACAGTACAAGCTATACGTGTTGTCACTGCTTTCTTCCTAAACAGTACAAGCTATACGTGTTGTCACTGCTTTGTTACTAAACAGTACAAGTTATACGTGCTGATTCTTTCTCCTAAACAGTACAAGTTAATTATAAGTGTTATCACAGCTTTCTTCCTAAACATTACAAGTTATTTATATTGTCACAGCTTTCTTCCTAAACATTACAAGTTATTTATATTGTCACTGTTTTCTTCCTAAACAGTACAAGTTATACGTGTTGTCACTGCTTTCTTCCTAAACAGTACAAGTTATCCGTGTTGTCACTGCTTTCTTCCTAAACAGTACAAGCTAAACGTGTTGTCACTGCTTTCTTCCTAAACAGTACAAGATATACGTGTTGTCACTGCTTTCTTCCTAAACAGTACAAGCTATACGTGTTGGCACTGCTTTCTTTCTAAACAGTACAAGCTATACGTGTTGTCACTGCTTTCTTCCTAAACAGTACAAGCTATACGTGTTGTCACTGCTTTCTTCCTAAACAGTACAAGATATACGTGTTGTCATGGCTTTTTTTCTAAACAGTACAAGTTATACGTGTTGTCACTGCTTTCTTCCTAAACAGTACAAGTTATACGTGTTGTCACTGCTTTCTTTCTAAACAGTACAAGTTATACGTGTGGTCACTGCTTTCTTCCTAAACAGTACAAGCTATACGTGTTGTCACTACTTTCTTCCTAAACAGTACAAGTTATCCGTGTTGTAACGGCTTTCTTCCTAAACAGTACAAGCTACACGTGTTGTCATGGCCTTCCTTGAATAGAGACAAGTTTAGCCTTATAAATACTATTTATTCATAATCAAAGAGACGCTGTACAGGAATAATATCTTTTACAAAATGTATTTGCTCTATAAGAATGACATTGGCCTGAGTAATGAAATAGGTGAAAAGCTCCACATCGACATCCACCAAATAAATAGATATCAATCCTATAGATACGTCACATCCGTTTGATAACAAATGTTTTATGTAAAAGTTATATGTTAAATTGGGGTCCGAGCCATCAAGGTTTGTAACGAAATCCGGACAGATATATCGAATGTTCTTACAATTATTTTCAAACATTTAAAGACGTATATCGATGGTTTTGTTGTTACAAATTGGATTGTAATAGAGAAACGTTGACGGATGTAGACAGGAATATTTCAATATCGAACGCCTTGAAAAAAAGTCTACGCAATTTAGTACATAATTTGGTGGCCGAGTTGATGAGGTAAGTTATCCACGTCAAAACTGAGGTTGGATTTGTTTGAGTCTAACTGCAGGCAAGGTGTGTTCGACTCCAATCCGGCCCAATATATCGAATGTTCTTACAAACAATTTAAAGACGTATATCGGTATTTTTGTGGTTACAAATTGGGTTGTAATAGCGAAACGTTAATGGATGTAAAAAGGAGTATTTGCAATATCGAACAAGGCGAAGAAAGTCATTTAAGTAGACAATTTAGTGGCCGAGTTGATGAGGAAAGTTATTCACGTGCCCGTAAACTGAGGTCGCATATGTTTGAGTCTTACTGCGGGCAAGGTGTGTTCGACTCCAATCTTAATTGATAAAGATTGCTTGTTTTCTTACTGAATGTCGGGGTTTCCTTTGGGTACTCCGACCTACCCCCCCCCCCCCTTGGACCCCATAATATAGCTGAAAAATTGCTGAAAATTACTCCAAACAAACCAAACTAGATCAATGCTAACTTTATACTAAACATAATGTATTTGCGTCTGTGCATAAGTTTAACGAAAATAAAATAACGACAATTAAAGTATTAATATAATATGGTTATTTTCTAGAAAAGGCGAGGTGTTGTGTGCGAAAGCCCAACGTTAGTGTCGGGCATGCCGTGCTCTCATTCATACTCTATAAATAAAAATTTAGACTTCATGCATAATGTTTGAACAATGCGTCCTTTATTTATATGTAGAGATTTCATCATGTTTTTTGTTTGCACAGCGAATCTGTATTTAGATTGTCTAAAACGGACACTGCTTTTAACTAATAAGCTATACACACTGAGGTTTGCTGCACTTATACGTAATGACTCATATAGAACAAAAAAAACCTATATTTTATCAAGTCACTGACATTACAAAAGCATTTTATGCTTAAATTAAGAACACCAAATAAGTTAAAGCAGACATAGATTCTCGTGAAATTCATTTTATTGATTGATTGATTTATTGATTTAATAGAAGCTTAACGTCAAGCAAATTAAGAAGTGTAAGCAAATAAACATTAAATTAACACACAATTACGCCTTTACTGGATACGGCTCTATGGATAGGAACATATTACCCTGTTGGAACTTCAAGTGCCATTACACCTCAAATAATAATCTTTCAGTGTATTTTTATGTTAAACTTAAATTGTTGTCTATTTTAATACAAAGTACTGGTATGTAAATTTACATTTGAATAAAAAAATGTTTTCGTTGTTTATAGAAAAAATTGAAGATTTCAACATAGTATAGTAGCTTCAGATAAAACAATTACGGAAATATGGAGTAAAAGTTCAAACACTTTGAAGAATTAACATTTTATTAAAGAATTAATTAACTTCACTTGACGGGTGGTTGAGTCAATTTTTTTTAGCCCACTTTTAAACATTTCCTTTTGAATGTTTGTTTAAATGCGGTTTAAAGTCACTTTAAGCAGCAATTTGTAGGTATAAAATGGGATCAAGTTCTTATTTATATGGAAGGATGGGTAAGTAGACAGAGTACTCGGTGAAAATAAGGATGTGGTCAAGAACAAGCTTCACGTAGTAAGGAGCAAAACCGCATGCTTAAAAAGACAGGCATGGGATTAATAAAAGATGAATAACATGATTTATTTATTTCATTATTGTGTTAGATTTATTGATACAGTTTTTTGGTCTGAAAATAGACTCAAATGGAAAACAAATCATTCGTTATGTTATATCTTAGATTTAGGTATTTAAATTGTCTGGACCGTACGCTTAGATTTAGGTATTAAGATTGTCTAGACCGGACGCTGCTTTTGACTAATAAGCTATTCAAACTGAGGTTTGCTGCACTAAGTTGATATTATACGAAATGACTCATTGAGAACGACAACAACTATATTTTATTAAGTCACTGACATTACATAAGCATTTTTATGCTTGAATTAAGAACATCCTATAGGTCAAAGCAGACATATATTCTCGTGAAATTCATTTGATTGACTGATTGTTCGATTGATTTAATATAAGCTTAACTTATCGGCTCTAGGGATGAGAGCATAGTACCCTACATTCTTGCGTACATACTGGTTCATGTAATGATAACCTAGACTGTACAGATACTGTCGTTTTAATACTATTTGGTATACATAGTTATAAGGTTGTGTAGTTGGTCCCAAATTCTTGAAAAATGGGCTGTATAGCGGTGTTTAGCGGGACTTTGTTATCGTGTCTTCAAGACAACACATATCTCTTAAGTCTAGCAAAGCTATAAAACTGCCGATCCTTTCGACCACTCAACAAACGAAAAGATGACGAAGCTCAAAATCTTTATTTTCCACGTCTCGTTTTCGCAAGCAAAACACGTCCACAAGTTGGTTACTATTTTACATGTTGTCAAGTAAACAGTCAGATTTACTTCAAAACTATTAAGAATATAATTAACTTCAGCATAAGGAAAAAGTGCCTAATAGCTATCTAATAAAGTTCACAGGTGTGTTTAACCCTGGGGAAGTGAGTTTGAACCTAAGGGTTTTCCTCTCGATGTTTTAGAGGCTTTCAGCAATTGTTCTGGATTCCTCCCCTCTCTGAAAAGGAAAGCCTTAATGTAGCTGAAAACAATGATGAAAGCAACATTCAAACAAATACACAAAACACATCAGAATGATTGGAGACGTTCGTCCATGTATTACAAATCCGCAATGAAAGCTTGACGCATTGAAGAAAATACGGCTTGCTGAAATATATCGAAAGTGACCTAAACCAAATTTAAGAAAACAAACACTAGAACGAACCAAGCCATTGCTACTCTAATTACAAAGCTCGCGTGAGCAAGATTGAGAAAGGGTGAGTTTGTTAATTGCAGCTGCATTAAATGACAGTGAAAACAATTCACTCTCCGTTATAAGTCGCCAGACGGAAAGAAGTGTTTACTTTACCTGTATATTATCGTATATAATTCCTCACATAAAGTGTCATAGGGTAACATTCAAACTTCCCTTAGTCTCACAATACACATATTCATTTCTTATATTTGCACTAGGTCAATAAGATTTGTTGTACGGTCGATTTGGCTTGATAATTTTTAGTTTCTACGGGTTCGACTCATTCTATTCTTAAAGATCTGAAATATCTAAAGCGAAAAATATTAAAATCAACTATCGGAACCAAATTGAGAATATGTTGTACGATATTTCTAAATGGATTTAATGGTGATACAATTATTACTATATAATAATTATTAAATTTGAATTATAATAAGTATTGAGACTAAATTTTCCATTTCATCAGAACAAATAAGAGCACAATTATTAATGCTAAAATGTAAAAAGTATGTATACGAGTTTTGTAGTCATTTAAAATTAATAAATTAAATATGTGTATCGCTCACTATATATGGTAGGCAACCTGGTCCAGATCGACTTACAAATGGTCAAAATCGGATTTTGAGTGGTCATGTTTGGTTGTCGAGGAACGCTGTCTTTTCGTTATCTGAACGTTTACCTTTCGACAGAGCAGTGTTATACATGTTATTACTTTGTTCAAAATTCTGTCGTCCGCGGACATTACACGGATCTTGAGTATCAGGGGCCAGAAAGGTCAGAACGATAAGAATTGCATTATCTAATTTGATTAGTTGTTTTATTATTTCTTTAAATGACTACACACTAGAACGCCATACACACTTGAATACATCTAGTAAGAGCTATATGTTTCGCGGGAAAACAAAGCTGACTGACGAAAATAGTCATAGCACAGGTCATATTTTCGTCCTGATACAGTTTATCACTTGGCCTAAAATTGCATGCAATCACTCTTTGTAAACGTAAATAGTTTTACTACAAGTTTAACTGGATCTTGACCCTAATATAGAATATTTAATGCCAGCTTGCGTAAAGCAACCATTTGTTCAATCAATCGCTACATTACTCTCTAATCTATTTAAACATTTTTAGTACATAACACATTTAAATCATTTTTTCTTTGCATAATTAACCTTGACTATTTTTAAACAGTATTGACTTGATCTTAGCAACATGAGAATATAGTAACGACAGGTACTTTACCACTTCTCGACGATTTCTCGAGATACACACGTCTATAGGTTTAGAAATTCCAGCGCTTTTTATGCTGGATATTCAGCAAGTATTATTTTCATTGATATTTTCACCTGACATTAAACAACAAATACTTAAGCTTTTAATTTTAGTATTTGTAATGTTACACTTAATTATCTTTAGTAAGTGATATTGAAAGTTCTTCATACCTTGGGAAATTCTTTAAATTAAAAAGAATATTCAAGGTCGTTTTTAGACTTGTCAGAAAATACTTTTATTAATTACTTTATTTTCTATATTTCTCAACTATTGTTATAATTGTTTAATTTAAGCTTAGTCTTTTACTAAACGCTGAAGTAGTGCATACATCTTAATTCTGTAGTGTTCTATCAAAATCTGGTTTTGCACGAACGATTGTAATTCAGCATAGTTTAATTTATTGTTGTTACTATTCCTTCGATATTTTATTATGTACTAAAATATTAGGAACTTCTTCCTCGAGAACTGGTTTATTAAAGTGTTGTCTGAAGAAATAGTGCACTCATCCTGTGGCTCATGCACTATACTCACCAGACAAATTTATAGGAAAACAGTTCTCTCTTGAGAAGTCCATAATAGAAAAACATACAATTACCACCTGAACATCTAATAAGTAAAAGTCCTTACAGGGAAATGAACACAGTTAAAAACAAATGTCTTACGTACT
Organism: Limnoperna fortunei; assembly: GCA_944474755.1. Classification (NCBI taxonomy): domain Eukaryota; kingdom Metazoa; phylum Mollusca; class Bivalvia; order Mytilida; family Modiolidae; genus Limnoperna; species Limnoperna fortunei. The sequence continues at coordinate 19,756,529 of OX104112.1, read as the reverse complement.
TAATTTTAACATATCATTAATCTTATGTAAAAGATATGACATTGTTTAATATGCTTAAATGAAATAATTGTAATATTACCTAATATACTGACAAATAAACACAAAAATCTTGTAATTATGCGATATCTTTACGCGTGGTTTTGAATTTTTTTAAAGGGGTAAGGCAGAGCCAAACTTTAGGCACATGCATTTTCTTTGTGTAGGCAATTTCAACAAACGCCAATAATATTGTAATCATAAATAACATTGTTAACTGTCCGAGCTAATAAACTGATTATCTGTATAAATTTAATAAAAATACTTACCTTTTTTACATTTCTATACAATGTAATACGATTGAAAAAACTGTCACAATTGAACAGTGATGTCGATATTTCATTTAATTCGTATACACTCTAAATCGTTATTACAAACGTAACTCGACATTAGGCTGTCACAGTCTTCGAGTCGCAATGCGATTAGCGGAATTAACCAAATTTATTTACCGACAGTAAATATTTCATCACTTTTGCATTGTTGACAAAACTTCTCAGATCAATTTGATCAAATTTCGTTTAAATTTTGCGGGATTTTTCAAAAGCTTAACGTATCTTTTGTATAGTGATGTTGTAAAATGTTTATATATCATGACGGGCATTTGCAACCATTGACATGGTCTGTTTCCCCTGTGGTTGTGGTTTCGAGTCTCAATTCAAGCATGGTGTACTCGACTTCAATCCTAATTGACCAGGATTGGCAGTTTTCCAATTGTCTGAAGTACAAGTAAGGACCATGTTGCTGAAGTATCATCAGTTGTTAAAAATAACGTATTTCCTTTTGGGCTTATATTAGATGTTCTTTCCCATTTAAAGACCTGTATGCCATCAGATAGTCATGTGATAAGTATGTATGCAACAGTCATAAACTGTTTACCCGTTAAAGGCATATTATGCGGTTTATGTTGTCTTTGGCTTTCATCTTTCCCGGATTTGTATAGTCTCAAGGACTATCCTAAATATTTTATCAGCCATCTTATTGGAAACACAAATAAATTAGGATAGACAGATCGGACAAAAACCACAAAATCAATGAAGCACACAAAGTGTATAGAGAAAAACAAAATAAAATTGTTTTTCGTGTCAAACTTAGTTACGCTGAGTACGCATGTCCAGCGAAGCTTTTAGAAGAAACATATCAATAAGGGTTGGTTACTCTACCTTTGATCATATTAAAATGGATATTCTAGGCACCATAATTTTGTTCATATGGCACTGACCATTTAACATGCAAAAGGGGCTATGCGAGTTTTTTAGACAAACATTTAAGGCTTACGTTGCGGGACATTTTGTTTTTTTAACATTACGTTTTATAGTTAAAATCCGACTTCAAATTATTATTTCCTGTCCCTAATGAAACAACAGAAGAATGATTTTTAACAAAACCAAAAAACCAAAATCTTTATCCATTCCTTTTTCTCCTGAGAGTTTAATGGCCTACCGTTAACCCCTAATCATGTATTCCACCCCAATATCAACACAACAATGGGAACAGGGAATATGTCGGACACAACAACCCAACAGGTCAGAAGAAAAATATTTGTATTATATTAAAATCCCTCCAAACTGAAGACTTAAGGTTACGACAAAAATAAAATAAGTTGCAGACAGTACATCCGACTTGATGACCACTTCAAAGAGTTTTGTCCTGGAGCCGTCAGAACTACCTTTCTCTCTATCGTCTATTAAATCATATAATATAAAAACCAAGAACTCTGATTGGTGTGTCATTTCAAGTACAGAGTTTTTTTTGCAATACAAAAGTGCAAGACTAAATGCCATCATCTAGTTAAAGAGATACAATAAATTCAAGAACTAATGACTTAATGACTAATTACGTTAGTGTTCTTGAGGAGAAACGTGCTATATATTTCATTAAGTCTCTACCTTGTCATTTTCAAATACATATATTATTGCATATTTCTTTAAAAATATTACTATAATAGATCTATTTCTGTCGCCGAGTATGAACATTGTATTGCCTATTTTGTCTAAAGGGTTAATTGATTCAACATAAATTCGAGTTCCTTATCATTAAATTTGCACATAAGCTGTATGTAAAAATTCATAACACCCTGAAAAGAGCTACAATATTGCTTGATCGACGTCAATCAGTCAATCAAGCAAGCAAACAATGAAATATTTATAATAGCTATTTTAGTATTTTTTTTATTTAAATGAATGGATCATACATTTCTAGGATATCTTTTTAAATTTAAAAAACCCGCTAACTAATAAATACCTATGCGTTTTACAGTACTAATTGTTAAACTAGGAACTGTTATTCTAATGAGTGTTTATATGTATATATATCAGGTGTCAAATAAGTGTACAACGCCGCGCGAAGATACCAAATTGTAAAGAATGACACATTTTGTTAATTAAGTAAGAGGTAATTTTGCACAGTCATCCCGAAAAGGATTCAAATTCATTAACTTTATAATATAATTCATACCTTTGCAGTTATGAATTCAAAGGAAGTGTCTTTTAACAAAACGCTCTATCCTCCATGTTGAGAATATTGGAAAATGTATTGAAGTAAATTCTTCTCTAATTTAGAAGTATATGGTAGTTTCTACATTAAATTTAACATGAAAAAGAGAGGTCCACCGCCTTGTCTCTATCTCGTCACTAGATGGCGATACTAGAAATCACTTGACAGCCATGTGTCTAAAAGTCGTCGTATGATGCAAAACGGTCAATAACAGAAGGTTGTGCTAAAAGCCGAGGTTAGGCAAGATTATAATTTGCATTATTCTGATTAAGAAAAAAACCCGAATTCTACTTTAAACTATGTCAACAACATCAACAACTTCGTATGCGAACATCATGCTGAAGAATGTTGCTTGGAGGATACTATGGTAATCTTCATTTAGGTGACCTCACTTTTCATTTTCTTCGAACATAAGTTGGAATATGTCAAAAAATATGATTCGTATTGTATTGATTACTTGTCAATAACTAAAAAAGTTACATATTAAAATGTAATGGTAGTCATCACCAATTTCATTAAGGTTACATAAACTGCATAGTCGTTCATTTCTCGGTATTTTGCGCCACCTACCCGTTTCAATGGGCAAACGGTGGGATCCACATCTAAATTTACAATTATTATACAATAAATATGCAGGTAATAGTGATAAATAATTTTCAAAACAAAAGCTATTTTTAAACATTCTATAACATGTTCTTTTGGGCGAGTTGAAAATGTCGGAAGACCAGTCTTGGATAAATTGGTCCTTTAGTCTTAATTCTACACATTTTTCTATCCATTCCAGAGAATAATAATTTTGGAGTACCCAAACGTTTGATAAACCACAGTTATCAAATATATTCTTTATAAACATTAACCATTTGCATTCAATACCGTTATTAACAAAATTCGCAAAAAGTAATTTATAAAGTATTGATGAAATTTTATTCTCATCTCCACTCACTATTCGACACCGGGACTTTACCATTCGAACTTTTACTGTTAATGATATGGGAAACCTTCCTATTTCGCCATAAATAATACTATTTGGTGTTGTCTGTCTCAAGTTTAAAATAATTTTACAGAACCTTAAATGTACTCTTTCTATATCAAGATTTTCAAAAACCCCAGATTTCTGAGCCATAGATTAATATTGGTGTGATAACACTATCAAACAAATCTTACTAACTGACATTCGATAGATAAATTGTGCCTTCTACATTTCTGCAATAAACTATATATTGCTTTTATACCCTGTTCTTTTAAAAATTTTATAGTGGTTAAAAAGGACCCACTTTTTGCAAACAATTCTCCTAGATATTTGTAATCTTTGACAATTTCAATTTCTCCATTATTTAAAAAATATTTTTCATTTCTTGATATTTTACCTCTAGAAAATATTAGGAATTTTGTTTTTTCGATATTAACATTAAGTTTCCAATCTTCACAATATTGTCCGAATGTATTTAACATACGCTGCAAATCTTCGCTAGACTCTGAAAATAATATTGTATCGTCTGCATATAGAAGCAACAAAATTTTAACAAAGATCATTAATTCATTTTCTGCATCATAACTAATAGATTCTACACCCTTTACATAATTGTGTTCCAGATACGATTGTAAGTCATTTAAATACAAAGAAATAAAAAAGGGGAGAGGTTTTCTCCTTGTCTAACTCCGATTTCACATTTAAAATATCCAGAACATTCATTATTATGTTTAATGTATGATTTCACTTCTTCATACATATTTTGCATAATTCGTAAAAATCGACCATTTATATTATTTTTTTGCAGTTTGTATAGCTCTTCTAATTTCTTCTATTGTTATTTTACCATTTAACCCTTCATTTTGTTCATTATTGTGTATCAAATTAATTGCCACTATTAAATTTATTTCTATTAAGATCTTTGAAAAAATCAAACAAAACATTAATTGCAATATTTGGATTTACTTTTTTTCTATCAGTATTCAAAATTTTCAAGAATTCTTTTGGGTTTCTCAATCTATTTTTTTTTCATTTTTATTCGCATTTGTCTATTAAACGTAATAATATTTTTATCCATAGTTTTTTTAAAGTTCGTTTAGGTGAGTTTTAATCTACTCTTAAACAGATTTGAACCCTACTTTTTGAATAATCGCTTCGCTTTTCTATACTCTCTTCTAGATTTTTTACAGTCTTCATTAAACCACAATTGTTTTCTTTTACAATCGATAGTATTATTCTCTACTTTCCTTTTTTCGTTTGATTTGACAAGTGTTTTTTCAGCAGATAGTAATAAAATATCAGTAATTTCTTGTACATATTTATTAATATCATCTTTGGTCACAACCCCTTTATTATGAGAAGCATTCAGCAGACTCAAATGTAAAACAACAACTCTGTCTCGGTCTAGATATTGTTCAAATATATTTTTCTTATCTGGTTTCCATTTCCTGATATTTGTAGCTAAATTTTTACACGTTCTTTATTTTTCGACTTAGAAAGGTTTCATTTGCAGCTAAAGAGAGCGCAATTGGTGAATGCATATCGGAAAAAAGCTCATTAATATCTACAACATTACGTACAAAAAGTCATCGTTTAAATTTGTTTCAATAAAGTCGGGTAAATTTCCTGTCCGGGCATTCATATCTCCCAACAGTCGAATTAAATCAAAATGTCTATTTAATCTTTGATATTCTAGTTCAATTTCAGAAAAATGCATCTTCGGATGCATACATACTTTTTTCAGGGGGCACATAGACGATACCGAAAACAACATTTTGGGTAGTTCTTAAAATATTTTTGTCTACACTAAACCACAATACAAATGGGCAATTCGTTTCAACAAGTTTTATATAGTCATTCAAGTGGGTTTTATAGCCTAAAGCTATACCACCCGTTTTATTAGTAACATGTTTTCGATTTTTGTATCTGAAGACAAAATCATCAAAATTAATATAGTCAAAATCGTCTTGTTTTGTTTCAGTTAAGCAAATAATATCAAAGGTATTTAACATAGTTCTAAATTCTGGATAACAAAGTCTAGTTTTTATACCACATACATTTAAAGACAATATGCGTAAGAAATCATTTATTTTCGTCTCTGACTTTGAATATTCATCTACAAGATCGTCAGTTCCGCTTGAGTTGTTAAGTTCACTATTGTTCGTTAATCCTCCACGGTTCACCTATCTCTTACGTGTATCGATGTTCACTGTTTGGGGGCGTTTACTGGTAATTTGCTTAGGTCGAGCTCCTTGTTGTTCAAATCTTTCTCTGGAAGTAACCATGGTATCAATATTTCCTTCGACATTATGAAATTCCTTCCCTTCAATAAATAGTCAGTCGCGTTTGAAATATGCCTTTCTGTTCTGGTTCTTGTCTTCTTTATAGTATGGCCATAATACTTTCCGTCTATCTATTATTTCTTTTGGAAGTTGTTCACTTATTCCGTATTTTGTACCCTTAAAAGCAGTAGCAGATTTTCTTACAAGATCTCTATCACTGTATGTTTTAAATCTACAAACAATTGGTCTGTGCTTTTTGTCCTCTTTACCGAATCTATGGACACGTACGAAATCGACAAGATTTGTTAATTTTAATTCATTTGTCAAGAAATGTTTTATGATTATTCCGGTCTCTTCGCTTTCCTCGTTTTTAATGGTTTCTGGTATCCCAGAGAAAATGAGATTTTCCCTCATTGAACGCGTTTGGAGATCTAAGTGTCGTTTGCGGAGATCGTCCAGTTCGTTAGCCAGAAGAGTTATATTTCCTTTGATATCGTTATTGTTACCTTTTATGTCTGCACTGTCGATTTTCAAACCATCATTTTCTTTTCGGCTTGATTCGTATTGTGAACTGAGGAATTCTATGCTGTGCTCAACTTCTGCTACCCGCTTTGTAACATTTTCAACGTTTGATACTAGTGTGTTCATCGTGGATTGAAACTTGCTGATTTTGTCGGAAAGAGAGTCTAATATTGAACATTTTTGGTACATTTGTTCAACTTTATCTATCAAATTGTCGAGTTTCATGGTGTCTGTAGACTGACATATAGTAGAAGTAAAAACTGGCTGTGGAGTAGAGCCTTGGGGTGTGTATGAACTGTTGTAGAAACCTGCCATTGGAGAGCCAGAATTAAAGTTTGAAGTGTTGTGGTATTGATGAAAATTTCCACCTCCTTGTACTACAGGGGAATTGTAGATGGGAACATAAGTGTTCACTGGATTAACTGAATTAGTGTTCATTCTATTCATACATTGTCCCGTGTTGTCGTCGTTTACATGTTTACCTTTCTGAGCACAGTTCTGTTTACCGGGTTTCTCACTGCTAGTATTTTGTGTTTTTAAAGTTTTCCTTTTCCTTCCAATTTTTTCATTGTTCTTTGACTTCATATGTGTACTAGTCCATAAAAATCGCATAATTCACAAGTTAGAGTCCTATGAAACATGGAGATTTCTTTAGTTTTTCATCCCTCAGAAAATTCAAACGACCATCTTAGTTCACACATGCGCACATGTATATGAAAAAAGAAAATGTAGGACTCGTTATTAATTTATTTTAAAAGTGATTGATCACAAATTTGTCCACAATGGGGGAAAATGTTACGAAAATAAACCTTTAACGATACGAAAACAATCACAAAAATGCATACATTTTATTTGTTGCATTATAAAAATCATCCATGTATTCATTTTGAACAAAATGGCTTGCTCAGATATGCTTGGTGTGTAAACTGTTTAATCTAAGAGCAGCGGCTTAACTGGTTTGTGTGCACCTTTTCTCTCAATGCAAGGAGTAGCGACTTCACTAACTCGTGTGCACGCTTTCTTCCAATACTATTAGTAGTGGCTTCACTATTTTGTGTGCACGCTTTTTCCCAAAGCAAGGAGTAGCAGCTTCACTGGTTCGTGTGCACGCTTTCTCCCAATTCAAGGAGTAGCAGCTTAACTAGTTCGTGTGCAGGCTTTCTCCCAATGCAATGAGTAGTGGCTTTAGGTTTGTGTGTACGCTTTTTACCCAAAACAAAGAGTAGCAGCTTCACTGGTTCGTGTGCACGCTTTCTCCCAATGCAAGGAGTAGCAGCTTTACTGCTTCTTGCGCACGCTTTCTCCCAATGCAAGGAGTAGCAGTTTTACTGGTTTGTGTGCACGCTTTCTCCCAAATGCAATGAGTAGTGGCTTTACTTGTTTGTGTGCAAGCTTTTTCCAAATGCAAGGAGTAGCGGCTTTACTGGTTTGTGTGCATGTTATCTCCTTAAGGACAAAGGCTTCACTGATTTGTGTGCATACTCCAATTAAAGTAAAGAAGCTCCATGTTTAGTGTGCACGCTTTCTCCTAGGTATAGCAGCTCGTTCACCCATAAAATAAAAATGTCACTTCATCTTTGCAATTGAACAAAAACATCAGAAAGAATATTACTTCCAAACTAATCAACTATTGTTTAATATTTTTCTAATAATTATATTTTGACTATTCCAAAACCAGTAAATATTGTTGACAACTATTAAAGTTCTATTCAGTGACTACAAACCTTAAATTCAATCATTAATTTGCTTATTTTTCTGATGCAAGAATCTTTAACTTCTCTTGTATTGAAAGTCTCATTCTTACAGGTATTTGATTATTTTCACTCTTTTTCACAATGAACACTGTTTCTTCTCTAAAGGTTTCTAAACTCTTGGTAGCCAGTTGAAGCCGAAGTATGATTTGTTTTTCTATACCTGAAATGAAGTGTAAAATTGAAATAATCAAAATATTTTATAACTACAGCCAACAGAAAAATTGTCCAGAAATAATTTTTGATGGCAAAGTTTTTTAAGTGACCTTATAGCATACTAGTAAAATTTGTATTAAAATTTAATAAAACTTAATTTATTAAACAATTAAACAATTTTGACATATAATAATATCAAAGAGACATTTCAAAATATTGCTAGGTCCGATATGACCGCCACATAAAAATCACTGTTGTTTCATTTCTATACTTGATCAGATGTATTACATCTGAGTTCTGGTACAGGTTTCCATTATTTATTCTGTTACCAGATGTTGGGAGATAAAAACACCGCACACAATTCAAAACTTTGATCTTTATATCTATTCAGTAATTTATGACAGAAACATTTTAATACCTGAAGTAGAACATACATGTAAATTTAATTAAATTTTACCTGACTTAAATTCTTTGCTTTGTGTCAAATTCTTCTTGTCGCTTTAACAATATCTTTCCTCGTCCTTGTAAACTAATTCATAAAATTAATTGAAACAATTAAAACAAGTACTGATGAAAGGTAAAAACTAAAACTAAACTTAGCAACATATCCTATGAACAGCTGTGTCCGGCATAAAAACAGGATTTACCCATATTCCAGTATCAGAGGTCTTTGTGGCCGAGTGGTTAAGGTAGTTCGTCTACTATTGATCACCTGGTCTGTCAACACCGATGTTGCTGGTAAGAGTCAAACTGAGGGTAGGGTGTACTCGATTTCAATCTGAAATGACAAGAATCGCCAGTTTTCCTACCGAAGGTCGTGGGTTACTCTAGCTTCCCCCACCCCCTCCCTTCCCCCCAATATAAACTGGAGCAATAAAATTACTCCATACTTCATACTGACATTGAAAGGAATCCAAACTATAAAATCACCACATAACCACCTGTAATTTTACTACGATTAGACCAAACATAAGTTTGGTATGTAAGATATTGACTGTGAACGAAGTTATGATTTTTAATAAGCTGATAATTTATTGGTGCTCGCCATTCTTTCGGGAATCTTTATGTATTTATACATAATGTCGAAGCAATTTCTTGTCCCGATGCAAACCTCAAAATAAGAGGATCCATGAATTATGGTAAACACATCTCCAGAGCTGAGCTTCAATGGTCCAGTTATACATGTTTTTGTTGATTGTCTTCTTTCATACCAAAATCTGCTCAGGTAAGCAGTATTTACTTTACAAAAACCCAAAATATATATAAATAATATTAAAGAAATACACGGTTTTGATTAGAGAACTATATTCGTCGATAATGAGAAGCTATCTAAATGATTGATACATAATTAATATCATTGTATATCATAACACTAGGCATTTACATTGTATTTATGTGGTCATTAACTGTAATAAATAAATAAGCAAATGTTGGCCCATTTCTTAGATTACTTTATATCTGGTCGTATACAGAGTATTAAGGTATATCAAGGCACAACAAATGTAAATTAATATGTATTTATGAATAAAATGATGACCTTTTGGCAGATTTGTACCTTTGTATCACAATTTTAGTACATAAGGCGGTATCGTGTCAGTTTGCCCCAGACTTGTATTTCAACCAGATACCTGTTCACTCTGGGTTGTTTCCCCACAGTAAAATATATAATACTTTACAAATATTGCTTTTATGATGTTTTTTAAGATGATAAGTTTATGCAAACATTACGACTTCATTTGTACTTTGTGTTTCATAAGATATATTATATTGTACCTAGTGTTTCAATTTATTTTTTAAAATACCTTCAAAGCTTGTAAAATGTGTTAATTACCTTATTTTAAATGTTATATCAGGGTAAAATGACTCACTTTTCGATGCAAAACGACCCCCATCCATGGCTTAAAACGCTTATATGCGACTTAAACTCCATTGAACAAATTTTAGTACAAATTAAATGTACTTTCGTTAATCATAAAAAGCCAACTATTAGCAAAAATTCATACTGAACATTTTGTGAGTTCTGAGAATAAACTAGACAAATAATTACATGTGTCAGATAAACAAAATATGCTTTGTTTCTATTAACCATAGAAAATGTAACAAAGTGAGCTAGTTATTAAGTATTTACCATGTACCTTGAAAGGATGTTGACTTGCACATATTTTATACAGCTCCAGCAGGGAAAATTTGTTGTAACCCTTATAAATATATTTTTATTTTATTATAAATTATAATATAATGATAAAATATGTAGATTTACACTGTACACTTTCCAAAATAAAATTTAATAACTATAAAAAAATTAATTTTACTAACTAAAGATACTACTTATTCTACCTACATAAAATAATTTTTGACATACATGAGTGTAGGAACTTTCATATATTCTGAATATAGTTCACATTTCGGGGTTTCGGGGAGGGGGGGGTGGGATGAATGGGTTAGTTTCATAACTGTCTGAAAAATAATGGCTTTTATACGCAATATCTGTCATTTTCTGCCAATGCAAAAAGAAACTCCTGAAATTGAAGAGGATTTAGAATACTTGCAAATGAATTTTTTCAGATACTATTAACAGATACGTGTATTGCTTGACAAAGTAGCAGAAAAACACTGCTATCCATAACTACAAACTAGACGTCTAGAAAAAGAAGAAAACATCACTAGAACGGAAAAAAGAAGTATGTTACGATATTGTTGTTTTCGTCTTGAATTTCTTTGAGTATATAAATAAAAAGGAGATGTGAATACACGTGCTGACAGCGCATCCCTAATGACAGACAATCACATTAAACATAACTTTCAATGATTAGCAAATGCTCATTACATTTGACCATAATAATTTTTCGTGTTTCCAATAGCAAAGCCCTAGACATTGCCATTATAGACAAATGGGAGATGGGGTTATCAATTTTTTATGGTTGCTTAGTTTTTTAATCTTTTTATATGTATGTTTTTCTTTATATTTCTGATTTATCTTGCATTGGTTTGTTTCATTTCCTGTTATATGCCAGTTAAATTTATTTACTTCGGTTGTAATTCTAATATGATTTATATATTTAGAAATACGTTTACTTCATTGGTTGAGATTACTTCCGGTTGAGGTTTTCAACAAAATTTATTTTTTGATAAATGAAGTTGACCTTTTTTAATTTTAGATAAATGACGTTGACCGAACTATTTTTACCGTTACCAACGTAAACAAAGAAGGCGGCTTTCAATATAGAAAGTAGCGATCAACTTACAAATTATTTGTTTGATGAATTGTTAAATTTAAAACTTCCCTTGTGTTCGATAGAGAAAATAAGGTTATAGATAGATGTAAAATTTAATTGTGTTTTTTAAAATCAGAAAATGGTTAATGGAATAATCGTACGTAAAAATAAACAAAATATTTATACATTCAGTCAATCCCGCTACCAAATACACAAGAAATATGAAGTTGAGAAACACGCTAGATAAATTAATTTCTTAATGCAATTTTAAAGACTTATAAGGATTAAACACCGTTTTCAATGGATTTATCGGTATATCAACTCACTTACAAGGACTTTTATTAGTTTGTGAGTGAGTTGGTCTTGTTGATATACCGATAAATCCATTGAAAACAGTGTTTAACCCTATAATAATCACACATGTAGCAGGAATCTTATTTAACAACTGCAAAGCAACCTTTCCTTAAGTGCATAATTAACTTTCATTGGTTAACCTGTTTTAATTTGTACTTAAACGACAATAAGATGTATTTGTTCGAGCTTTTAATATGACAGTTTGCATCCGAATTGACTTGAATTTCTAACATTTATTCAGAATATTTACTCGTAAGTATTACAGCATTTTATCAAAATGATGAAACATATATACCCACAAGAAAGATGGTTTGTTTTCTTGGTAACCATTTTACTTTGTTCACATTGACTTCCCTTTAGGTGATTTTTAAGATTTCTTAAGAAATGTATTTATCAACCAAATATAATACTGCTCGTATGGCATCGTCAGTTCATTTTAGACTAATAATCAAACGATATCAGGTTGTTATATAACTTAACTTTACAGCTAAATTATTAGACCTAATAATAACGACTGAAATAGCTAAAGGTTGTGATTGACTTAATCCCCCCTTCTTGCCGAGAAATTGTGTGGGAGTGGCTTCTACCAGGTTCTCCGCCTTCATTTTCCGTTTAAAATGAACACATGTATACGTACACAAGACATAGTGAAGATTGGAATTGTGACTTGCGCTTTGTTCGTTCGGCGGTTATTAAAATTCAAATGTTTCAATTTAAATTTTATTTCAATCATAGTTCATTATAGTTATTTTTCAAGTGTGGTTGAGTAGCTGAGATGTTTATATAACATAATTCTCTATGTTATACATGCTCTGGTATTGTTTTTTGTTTGACTTTGAACCGTGAAAAAATATGGTCATTCAAATTTAAGATAGTCATGTACTTGTTCATGGTTGGCAATTCTCCCTGTTTTCCTCTGTATAGATTTTAAAGCTAGTTTGATATACGTCGACATTAGAGACGAATTTACCTTCACAACGCTCCATGCATTGCCAATATTAAAAACTATGAATTCAGAACTGCAAGTACATTATAAATTTTTTAATCTGAATCCTTATTATCTATGTTCGCTCAAAATTTTCTGTTTCTTAATTAACAAATTGGTATCTTTGTGCTCACTTATATACCACCTATTACATACAAACAATCATTAGATATAGATTTATAAAACAAAAATGGCGTTATTTAAAAACGTGACTACAATTTCTTAGTTTAACACGTTATACTGTAAAAAACGCGTAGTAGTTTTTATATCTAAAAAGAGGTATTAGAATTGTTTTATCAATCAGTTGAATAAAAAATATACTAAAACAACGCATAGCTCATATTACGAATATTTGATTGATTGATTGATTGATTTATTTATTGATTGATTGATACGTAAAACACTATTTTAGACTATTCAGGGCGTTACATGTATACATTTTTACATAAAGCATAAAGACAAAGTGCACATGAAATGAAAGGGAACTCACATCAATTCAACCTCAGCTCACAAAAGGATATACAATAGCAGACACATACAGGGAGATATATAGGTATAGTATTGTAATATTTATTTTTAGAAAACTGCAACAATATTATTCTTTGTAATTGACATGATTGGAACTTATGTACATATTGAATATGTAGGGAGTTCCTCCTCAAGAAACACAAAAGTAAATTCACTATAAATCATCAGTTCTTGCATAATTGTATCTCTTTAATGAGATGAAGACATTAATGTATACACTTTTGTATTGCAAAACACAAAATAAAACATATGTCCCCAAATGACACATCATTAAGATTTTTTGGTGTTTATCTTATATGATTAAGTAGACAAAAATAGAGAGAAGGGTTGTTGTGACGGTTCCAGGACACCACTGTCTGATAGTCATCATCTAGATGTAATGTCGTCAACTTATTTTTGGTTAGAAACTAAATTCGTCAGTTTGGACTCATTTTAATGAAATATCGAAAAAAGTTATCCTATCCCGGTTGTTGTCTCTGACATATATACACCTTATTTTCAAGCTTTTATTTTAGGATGGAATACATGATATAAAGGTATCGGTCGTCCATTCAGCCTCATAAATCGCAGGAGGAAAAAGAAGGGCTATGGATTTTGTTTAATTTATGTTTAACAGTTTTGCTCGGGAAGGACAAAAAAATAATCTGAAGTAGGTTTTACAACATATTTTGAAAACATAAAATTGATCTTAGTGCAGTAATGGGATTATGTTTGTGTGCTTCCTTTAATGTGTTTAACGTCACCTTCAGCAATGCTTTAGCTATATCAAGGCGTCCAGTTTTTATTAAGGTATAGAGGTGGAGTAATTTGGGAGGACGACTGGCAATCCTTGTCAATTAGGATTGAGGTCGATTACACATTGCGCGGCATTGACACTCGAAACCACAACTGCAACCACGTCAATAGTTGTGACAAACTAATTTGACCACTGAGCAAACAATGCCCGTCATGGGATATACACACTATACAAGATCGCTGTAGAATAGCTTCACAGCAATCCTACAAAATGTAAACGAAATCCGATCAAAGATTTCAGGGTAGTTTTGTTCACAAGGCAAATGTGAAGGAAAGTTAACAACGGTATTCATTGTTAGATTTAGTTTTGAATTGCCTTCATAAATAAAATCTATATGTCGAACGTTTTTTGCCAAGCTTAAGACCTAAAAATAATCAAAAACTCGAGAAAGTTATCGAATAATAACAACATTTGTGTTTTTATAACGTGTATTCAAACCCAACGCTTAACTCAAACGGCATATTATATGTCTCTGAATGTATTAGACAATTTATTGTAGTTAATGGAATAAGTGCCAATACTCTTGGAAACGCAGGCAAATGGTGGTGACGTGATTTGGAGATACCACGATCCTCGAACGTTCAAGACTCTTATAAAGATTTTTAGACTATTTAAAAACACCATCACGAGATCAAAACCTTGTTTGTATTAAAAAAAATACAGAATAAGGAAATTTAAAGCGTCTTCAAATTATAGTTGGACGCCTGTATATAGTTAAGATTTCCTAAAAAAGGAGTGAAACACCATTTACAACAAAAAACTATTTGAAGAATATCTAAAACTTCTTAACAGGTTATACGACATAGCCTTTTCAAAATTATAAATATTTCATATAAATTAATTTCAACAATAATATTTGACAATTTAACGTAAAAACAGCGGCGATGTTATGGTTCTGTTTGAATTTGAACGGCGTAGGAGTAGGTCATGTGACCAAAAAAACGTATATCTCTCGTAATATCTGGGTTGCTGTATTTGAATTGTATGTCTGATTTCAGCTCCAAAAGCGAAACAAATTGTGGCAGATGGTTCCTTGATTTTATTAAATGGAAATAGCTCCATAAGCAAAATATGAAATTCCATAACACCAATTTCAAGTTGTCTCAATTCTTAAATTTGTGTTTATATTGCCATGTTTCAGTGTCTCCATCAGTGAAGGTGGTGCTCGAGTCAAGGTCTAAACAGAAAAATCAATTATTAGTTGAATTTTATGAACAACTCGTTCGTTTTCAAATTCTGAGAATTAAATTACATCCCTTAGATTATATTTAGATATCCAATTATGTCGATTTACTGAAACTGATAATGCAACAGCTTCCATAAGAAACAAACCAATCTAAATTTAAAAACTCTGCCCGCTAAATACTTGTCATTTAAATACATGCAACAGTTATCTTTAAACACAAAACAACCTAAATTGTAATTTTTTCTCGCTAAATTACACGAGGGCGGACAAGTGGAAACGACAGTTTATTCTAAGCCACTGACGTGTCAACATTGAGGTTGTAACTATGTGACTGACTTCGGACATGGTGTTCTTGATTCCTGTCTTAACAAAGATTACCAGTTTTCCTGTGTAAGGTCTTGGGTTTTTATCGCGTATTTTGGTTTTGTCCTCAACTCTAAGCAACGAAAAACAATAATTGAACATATTTTAATTCTTGCAATTTTATTTCGGGGGTGGGGTATGATGCGAGAGTACCGGGTAGAACCACTAAATCTTTGGTGAGAAAAGGCATTTCTTGGTAAGAGTCGAGCAGACCCTTGGCATTCAACTGTGGTGCTAGTTTATTATTATGTGTTAAATTTGAACACACAAAACTATACGTTTTAAAATCGAAAAAAAAAAACTAGAAAAAAGCATGCATTAGTTTGATATTGAAGTCTTTTTTTTATCTCCCTTGCAAAATCATAAAAAACTGTATCACTTAAAATAAACCATTGTAACAGTGTATACAAGTTTAGGCGAATTGTGATTATAGGATATTGATTCTTAAGTTTCAAAGATAGCATTTGTTTAGAAAGGTAAAATCAAAAGGTACCAATTCGTCGTAACATCAACAAAAGAACGGAGTTTGAAATTACAAACAATCATGACAAATATTTCTCATGTTTTTATTTTATAAGATTAATCAGAAATGTACACCACAAGAATGTTCAGTATGCTTCAATTTGGCTCAATGGCTTTAGACCAGACGATACATATGTGAGCATTTAATGGACTGATGCATATACCATTGGTAATTAAAACAAAAGTGATAGGAGTAGTTTACATAGCCAATAGCCCAATATCTTTGGTAGGAAAACAGGCAATCATTGCCAATTAAGATTGGAGTCGAGCACTACCTACCTTTAGCGAGAATCGATCCCGCAACCTCAGTGTTCACAGTCGCACAATCAGTATTAGATAATTAACTAACTTAACCAATCACCCACCGAGACCCTCTTTATTTTGGTGCATTGGCTCTTGCCCAATTGATTAAATCTTTGTTTATATTTTTGTCTATGTCTATGTTTCAAAAATCTTTGTAGGTTATGTGCATTGCAATTCTAATTATTGTTTAATTTGTATTGTCTTCCCAAACCTTCGAAACTAAGTTCAAAATGCTTCTCCTTTCTTTGAAAATAAGCATTTATGAAATGTTTTTCGCATAAGCGAAATACTTAAAAATTTAAGTCTATGTATATCGATTTCTACTTTAGTCTCAAGTATATTTTCATGTATGAAGTTACAAGTTTTGAATTATTTACGAAACAATTTTAAAAATTACAAGTTGTAAATTTTCACACGGGATGCAGGAAGAAGTCTTTACTGCTGGTCATGTACCTGTAACTGGAAAAATACCAAATATAAAATTTTCATTGATAGCGGTATGTAAAGATGATTTACATCTTATTGTGTATTGGTTACATTGATAAATGTAGCGCCTCGGTGTATGTACTTATTATATTTTAAGCTGTACACACGGTATAAGAACTATTGAAAATCTTATATACCCTCACAACACAATCTTTTGTTGACCATTATTGAAGCCGATGAAGTAAACGTTTTTCAGTATACATGGGTTCTTATTCCTCAGGAATTATATTTGTCAAATTTTTTATTTCTTTTACATTTAACCCATTTGGAAACCTGTACAATTTGAATGCCCTGTCTGCTTCGTCGGTGAATTATAATAGCAATATACTAGTACACTATAATCATATATGGCAGACCAAGATACAGCGGTATCTTATTGGCTTGTTCCTTTTTTAATGGAATTCGCATTTCACTAAGACAGAATCCTGACTACTGCAACTTTCCAGATCGTCAACCCTCAAGAAATACTTCTTGTTTGCGTCCTGATACAATGTTCTATAGACTGTACTATGCTGTTAGTTGATGAGAAATATTTGTAAAACTTTACTGAAAACCGTAAAGGAATTATTAAGAACACATCCGTGTGTTTGCTAGAGTCTAATTTACTAGTTAAATCGTTCAGAAATTAAAGTAATTGTTTTTATATTAGTGACCATTTCGAAACCATCTTGGACAAGATTATATTTTACTTTAATTGTTCTTTTATATTTGGTGGTTTTAATAGACGTCACCTCGATTGTCGGTGGGAAAACTGCTAATTCTTGTTAATGAAGATAAAAGTCAAGTCCACGCTTGCCCGAAGTGACACTAGAACTAGAATCCTCAGTGTTGACAGGTACCTGATCAATAGTAGATGCTTAACTACGTTAGTCAGTCTGCCATCGAGGTCCGATAGTTCTGTCAGTAGATTTGGATTGATTTGATCTAGTCTTGCGGTACAAGTGAAACAAATGTTTTTGTGACACCTATGGGGCACATGTCTGAGAATCATGTGAATCATATTCATGTGATTTTATATCTGCCTTTGTCTGTTATTTTTGTGTATTTTGGGGTGATGTGACTTAGATACAAAATAATTAAACTATCCCAACAAGGAAATGTTACATTATGAAAATTCATATTTAGAAAACCATGATGCTGACTTCCTTATTTGTTTTAATTTTATGTCGATTGGAGGAATAAGATGTAATAAGGACCACTTTAAACAAGGATATTTTTCATATTCAAAAGTTGTACTATATCTAACCACGTTTCAATCTGTGTCCTCGTTTTCGTTTTTCACATATTTACTAAATAAACTTCACGCGTTTTTTTTGTTCTTTTAGTCAGTAAAGTTTATCAGCTGGTTGATCTTATACTATATCTATCAAAAAAGTATGCGACTATCAGTCTCTGTTTGATTTTATTATTTGTTTTATGGGTTTACCGGGGGCCTCGGTGGCCGAGTGGTCAAGGTAGTTCGTCTACTATTGATCACGTGGTCTGTCAACACTGAGATTGCGGGTTCGATTCTCACTGCAGGCAGGGTGTACTCGACTCCAATCTTAATTGACAAGGATTGCCAGTTTTCCTACCGCAGGTCGGGGGTTTTCTCCGGGTACTCCGGCTTCCTCCCCCAATAAAAACTGGACGCCATGATATAGCTGAAAAATTGCTGAAAGTGGCGTTAAACACCATCAAACAAACAAACATGGGTTTACCTGCGTTCAGCACTTTGTCAGCTACATGATGGTGTCCAGTTTGTATATAAGATACATCAGGTGTGCAGATTGTTTTTAAAGGCTCGTCCTGAAGATGGCTGAAATACTGTTAAGCTTTAAACCACTATTTAATAAATCCATTAATTTTTAACGGTCATGTTCTTCTGGACTAACACAGAAAACTGACGAAAGAGTAGAGAAAAGTGTTAGGTAAACTGACGTTCTCTACAAGTGTGGATAGTTCATACTTTGTATGGGATATCGTATAACTTAATGCAACCGCCAAAGTCCTGTGTTACCGGTGTATGACGAGATGCAAACATATACTGTGTAATTTATAAGACACGTCGAGATTAACCTATTCATGCTGGCGACTGTAGGACTTATCATCTTAAGACCAATCGTCACAGTTCATTTGTGTAAATACTTAATTTGTTGGCAGTAATTTATTATAACTATAGTAGTCATTTTAAATCAAATTCGTAAATATGATCTACCAGACATTTTGACAAGTCAGTGACTGTACACATTTATTCTGGTGGCAAGTTTTAAGGCAATTGAACGACTATTTTAAAAGGGAGTTAAGTTAGCAACACGAAGTGCATAATTTCGTTTCGAATATTTTTACCCGCAGAAAAAAGGTTATAGTCCACAACGTAGTTTCATTTCATATCCTGCTATTTAAAATTATTTCCTTGTTTGTACAGTAACGTAAAGCTTTATTGATCATGTTGTTTCAGCTTTAGATTATGAAAGTTCATTTAAATGATTGTGAATTTGTGAGTTAGAAATGATATTGTATATAAAATATGTAAAGTTTGGCCAAAGTATGGCACATATTGGCATGCGCCATTTTCATGTGAAAATTTTCATATTACAATCTACGACGTAGTTAAATTTTAGTTTATTCACATCCTGTTTTTTTAAATATTTCCCTGTGTTACCAGAAGCAAAACTTAATTCATGAGATTGATCAACTTGAGTTTGTAAGCATTATTTCTTTTTTAATGGTAATAATTTTAAATATCGAATATGAAAAGTTCGATCAATGTTAGATACACATCACCCGACAGAAATGGCTCGGTAACATGATGTCGTATGTTACAACAATCGAAATAATTGGAACATATTTCAAAGTAGCGTTTAAACTATCCTAATGGCAATTTGAAAACTAAATACGGCTAAAAACTATCCATATTGGTAGAAAAATGAAACATTCTAAACGTCCCAACTCACTAAGCTTAAAAGTAAATTATATCCAGAATAAATAAATGCGTTCTAATCAAGTCGTATCTAATTGTTAGTGTTTGCGTGGTCTTGTCATATTTTATAGATCGCAAATCATAACATTCAGTTCTTTAAAAAAAAAAACGTCCACTAAGCACAATGACAGATTATCTTGTTAAAGAAACTTAAAGAGAACAATATAGATATGTGAATCCAACTAAACTGAACTTTTAGTTAATAATACGAATATTTTATCATACGCGAAACGGTTTATAAAACACAATCTAGTTCAAATCAAACCGTTTATTGGTTCCGTTATCTTTTTCATTGTAGTTGTTACTTACCGCAACTCCATTCAGTCAAAGTGACTTTTGTTTTAATACAAATGTTAATCTAATGAAATTATACGAACAAATCAAATTGTCTCTTCTTCTGCAAGATAATTAGACCAAGGTTTATCTTAATCCAACCTTTGCCATTTTTTCTACCACCATAACGGCTTTTTTTCAGAATACAACTGTCTTCAAATGTTTTATACGCCTTCTCTATGCTTCTTTTGTGGAATCTGCTATAGATATGAAATGACGGTTTTCGTCAAAAAGATGATGTTACGCTATTGCCGCCAGTTGTGTTGCGGAAAAACCAATTGTCAGTATATTAGAACGTGGCGGGAAGACAGCAACTGGTGTTTATGGAAGCTTGTCAATGACGAACTGTATCAACACTAATCGGTCGAAGGTATTTTCCAACAATATCTCGTCCATTCTTAGTAGCCGTAGTGTAGTGTACTGATTAATCAGAATGAATCAGAGAATGCCTCTGTTCTCGCGAAATGTGGTCTTCCACTCATGTATCATGTCTGTGGAATTGAGACGTATCCACAGACGTTCATTAGTTCGGGTAACATATGTTAAGTTTTTAAATATAACTATTAGTTTGCCCAGCATACAGCCCACCAATGGCTTGTTCTCTCTATTGTAGACTGATCACTGATAATTGCCAGGTTTTATACACAAACTAAGCACAAATACAATAAATATTTAATTTTTCAAACTTTTTACCGCAAAGTATTTTCTTGGAGAGGTTTAAGGTACACGCGCTCTTTGTGATAAGATAGCAAATATTATCGAAAAATTAATTTCAATGTCACTTCAGTAAACCTTGTGTTGCATCAAAACTTGTATCATCATACTGTTTTTTTATTTTTTAAAATGAGTTGTTTTTGCTGTTCAGTATATAAACATGGTGATCCCGGTTTAATCACTTTCATGGTCATACTCTGTTCACAATCAAACAGTGGGTACTTTCTTTACTGATCTCGATTCCAAAATTAATAATTTAGTGAAAATCTCATTTTAAATTATGTCATCACAAACTATAACCACTGCAACTATTTTAACATAATTAAGCAATTGTTGTCATAGATTATTTCTAAAAGTTTGAAAAAATTACGGAAAACATAGTTTATAGTTTGTGATTCTTTCAAGTTAATTGAACTGGGAACGCCGACATCTCCGTAGCTGGTTTGTACACTAAGAATCAACTATCACAAATTGAGATTCGCGTGAAAATTTTAAATAAAGAAATGATTCAGTGGGCACGAACTACTACTGATCTTAGCACGATTTTATTCGTGTCCCAAATGAATATCGATTCTAATAGTACCTCATAGTATTAATTAACGATTATCAACAACTAACCTATTAGGTGCAGCACATGTTCAGCATTTAGGGCACAAATTTTACTGTGTCGTAGTTAAATATGTGAAAATTCTGATTACGACGTCGACATAAAGAGTGTTGATCGTTTTTGACGTTGATAAGAAGTAGATATTAATCGCCTACCCACAATTGTGGAATCCAAGCAAGCATTTTGTTCACGTTGTATTGGAACAAATAATTAGTAAGACGTGATTCGAATTTTCTCATTTGGTTCGTCCTTAAGACTACGTGATGTTACGTTACCAGAATATGACCTGATTGTAAAGCATAGATCTTTCACACAGTAAAAATAGAAGAAAGGAGGAAACAATTGCAAATGTTAGTTTTAGATTGTGATTAACATAAATATAAACGGCTAACTTTCTGTTCATTTGCCCACATGCTGATTATTAAAAAAAGAACTCAGAATTGCCAAATATATAATTAAGAAATGTCTTATGATTTAATTGTAGACTTGAATTTGCCACTGTGTGAACCTATACCAATAGGTTATATTTTGAGGACTAATCTCTCTTTGTACAATGAAGATTTTATGGTGGCTGTTTATGTGTCCCACATTACACATAGGTAAATAAGTAATTCATTGATGGCATAACCTCGAGTTTTGTAACGTGACTTTAATGCGCATTTTATTATTATTTATATGACATGATTACATTGGCAAGTAATGATATTTTATTAATAGTATATTGTTTCTTCTTTATGTAGTTAGCTGTATATTGCATAATACATTCATGTGAAGTGCATACTCATGGCACCCTTTTTATTCTATTGCAGTTTCAGTCACGTTGTTATTATTTATTTTTCAGTTGCTCAAAATATGCACACCAATATGACAGAAATACATGTTCTTATATTAGATACTGCTGTTATTAACTGTAGACTAAGTTCTAATGTAGCAGCATATAGGTGGCTACGAAATGGAAATGTTATAGCAACACGTTCTAATCTCAATCCAGCCTTTACGAACAGTAGATTTCAGATAACAGCAGATAAAGTCAAAGGATTTTATAATTTTACAATATTGAATGTAACACATGAGGATTTGGGAGAATATATTTGTGAAACACAGGTTTCAAATTCAATCAATATAAGCACTTCATACTATACACTGAAGCTTACAGGTTTGTATCTTTAAACATGTTTTTGTTAATATTGTAGTCACAACAAAAAATGAATAACCTACTGCCTCAATAAATTAATTATTATCAAATTGATTGATGGATTGATTGAATGGTTGCTCCACGCCAATTAAGCTTTATTCCAGCTTTACATAGTTAACAAACAATTCAAATGTAGAAATGGGGTAGTTCAATGGAAAAATAGACTGCCAGTCGACAACATAAGCCTTGTTTATGGACAAACAATTTAGACTTTTAGCACCTTAAATAATCCCACGTTTCGCAAAAAATGAGGTGATACCATGTAGCATGTATTTTTTTTAAATTTGGCAACTAATACGGTCTTCGTCCAAATGAATGTGTTGTAAACTTTACATCCTTCAAAACCCAAGGGCATTAACTGTCAGTCAAATGAGGACACGAAAACCGCTCTAGGTTTCATGCACGTTTGTTCAGTTGGTCCCATAGATGTTCGAGGGATTCAAATCCCGCGATTTTGAAGGCCATGGCAACACATTAATGTTATTCCACTTAAGAAATACTCTGGTTAGTTAAGCTTTGGTGAAGCATTGTCCTGTTGGAATAACTCCCTCTGTTGGTCTATAAATGGAAGAAGAGTAAATGAAGTGGTTAAAGGATGTCGTCGCTGTACCACTGAGCAGTTAAGTTGTGCTTGTACGTTGATTTTCTGTCATTAAATATCGCCCGAATCTATCCACTTCCTGTACCCGCGCGAAATTGTCATATCGGAGGCGGTAAACACGTGTAATACCACCACTCTTCTGTAGCAGGAACCGCGACTTGTTACTAAACCAGATTCTTCGCCAGGTAAGTCCAGACCCTCATCCTGCTTTACCATTTGACTCTTTCTGGTCGATTTAACGCCGTCAAAACTGCTCCAAAATGATGTATCCTAAGTCTCATTCCATGTTGTCGAAGCACTACAGCAATGGCAGCGGGAGGTTTGGCATGCCACAAAAACAGGTTTAATCCATCATTTAATTTTAAGCGCCTGTACCAATTCATGACCATTTCTGTACTTGCTATATTTTTTGCTTTTGGTTCTGTTGTTTGCGGTTCTTGGGCTTTAATTTGTGGATTTTCTTTTTTTGACAGATTCCTGTGTGTTCGGTTTATTGTTATTACCTTCGTTTAACATTTGTCATATAAAATAACGTGGCATCTGTTTTCTTTAATGTCATGAAAACACTCTTTGGGTTATATTCAGAGCGAGATGTTATTAAAACAATAAATCAGTGGTAGTGTATCCGAAAGCAGGAAAACGTAATGGACCAATGATCAAGAAACTTTTATAACTAGCATACGGGATAAGCTGGTTACAGGCCGGAACTTAACATTCCATCAAATGTTGATGATATGTGTTTTCGCTTTTTTTTCGTGCTGAATATGTTTGTTTGAATCCGAATTTGTATCCAACAGAAAAACAAGAGCCGAATATCCAAAGGACTTCTTTTACTTTCAATGTTGCACGCATTTTAAAATCTAATTACTTTATTTTTAAAAATATCTGGCATTATTCAATTATTCAACTATGTTTATAAGTAGAAGGTTTTACCACGTTGTTCATTTCCATTTAAATTTGTTTAATTTAGGCTTCGTCAGTTCTTTGTTTTGAAAAGTTGCTGTACGTCTTGTTTCAGTTATGGCAAACTTTGCACAGGGAACCGTGAATCCTTGTTCATATAAATTCCTTTCTAACTTGTCAGAAGACCTGTGCATGCTCTCTGTAGGTAATGTTAATTCAATCTTTCATGTACATAAAAATTTCCTTCTTTGCAGTTTTAATGAACCATTCAATTTAATTAAGATTAGATTTTTAAAAGCAAATTCAAATGTGGAAATATTTGATTAATATGCATTGGGATATAGGACAGATTACTATGAATGTCGTTCAGTTTGTAATCCCTGACAATAATGAAACAAGTTTTGGTTTCGTTTTCACAGTAAGGTACCTTGAATTGTTCCTTTTATTACTTGCATATACAATAATGAGTAAGTAAACAGAGCCTGGTTTCATAAAACATCTTAAATCTGAGTATACCATCAATTTCCCCTTTCCTCAACTATTGACCAATCAGAATGCTAAAAACTATGAATTTGAGGAAACTTTCAGTTTGAGCAGGTTTATAAAACTGGCGCCAGGTAAATGCCAATCAGAAAATATAACTAGAAAAAATTAATAAACATGCATATGTACATGTTTTAATGTCTTCGAAATCAGATCTATGCGTTTATGTTGTCTAAGTTAAATTATACCTGCTTTTGTCATAATCATTGAATCTTAGTTTAATTATTACTACCTTTTTATTTGCTTTTAAAGCTTAGTAAAGTGCGAAATATTTTTTCTTAAATATAGCAATATAAAATAAAATTAATGAAATTAACGTTTACCATGTTTCGTATTGAAACATAGAAATCATGGCTTTAATATAATGTTGCAGGATGTGTTGTCAACTTGATGCTAAGTGATTATCAATGTTGTGTATATAAGGTGATACAAAGCAGTTAGATGTTTATTGTTTATAAATGAATAATGTATATTTAGAATGCGCTCGAGGAAGATTTGGTCAATACTGTCAGTTTCAATGCAATTGTTTAAATGGATCTGGTTGTAATCCTGTTGACGGACTTTGCCCCCATAAGCATTGTGCAGCTGGATGGGAACTGAGCAACTGTTCCAAAGGTAAATATATATTACTAGATTTCGATATCAAATGTTGTTTCTAATAAAAATTTAACATTTCTTGTACATTAATAAAAAATTTATATTTAGAATGCGCTCATGGAAGATTTGGTCAGAATTGTCAGTTTAAATGCAAGTGTTTAAATGGAACTGGTTGTAGTCCTATTAACGGCAATTGCACCCTTGGACATGCTGGATGGGAGCTTAATAATTGTTCAATAGGTAGGCATATCTTTCATTGTTTCTATTTCTTTTTTTAAATGTCTGATAATTAAAACAAATAATGTTGTGAAATTGTACAATTTCATCTGATGTGCATTTATGTATACGATATAATTTCAAGCACAGACATTAATTATGAATATTTCATCCATTAGTTAATGTTTATTTTTATTTCATTCAAACAATATAATGGTAATTGTCCTCAGGCTACCTCATAAGCGGTGGTGAATTCTTATATTTAAAAAAAAATCTAACCGAACATCATTATGGATAAGATGTTTCCAGAACAGCGCTTCTGCACGACACGATAAGAATCACTTTTGTAGATTTCGAAATAATGTATGGACGTTGTAACAGCTGCGAAACAGCGAATTGTCCATCCCTACTTTTTCCTAATTGCCCGAACCCTGGTCTAACCCGTGCACTAATTTAGTCGTTGTTTTTTTTAACTTGTTCTCTTTAAACCTGGATATAGCTGAGCTACTGCTAGCTTAAGATTTTGTCTTGTAAGTGTATAGTTAAACGGTGATACAAAAAGGAACCACTCGCAATAAGCTGAACGCAATTCAAAGAAGCATTGCTTAAGCCAAGTTTGTCAGATGACCGGTAAAGGTTATATCTTCACCAGACAAAGCTTACCATGGCAAATAAATATGTCCTTGGAAAAGAATTATGGGTGCAAGACAATCCACTCTTCAGCACAGAGAACATAACTGGTTTCCAGATATAACCACACGTCATCCCAATTTACTGCGGCGCTACATTTTCTTCTGCCTGCGATTTTGTAAACATATACTGATTAAAAATACATATATTATTTATTTTAGTTACTCTTTTTATGCATTTTTATACGGTTTCACATAAATAGTAGTGAGGCTTGTCCGCCACGAGAGATATCTCTCATGGAGTCAATCATAGTGAAGCAGATGAGATTGTGGTTGACGTAGAATATCCAGGGTCCTTTGCGTGGAGTTGAAGGCAATCTAGTAAACTCTCCAATAGTACAGGGAATTGTGTTATTTGGGTTGTAGTTTTTTGACTGACTGGAAACGAGAATAATGTGGTTGGTAACATACATCAATATTTTGTGGATTTAAGAACACAAGTCACCTCACATTATGTGATTTAAAGTTAATGGTGTTTAGTTTGGGAAATAAGAAAAAAACGTGTCCATCGTGATGTCAAAATAATAAAAATAAATAGAACAACCAACCAAAACGTAACTGATGACTTTAGTGAAAAATTCAGTTTTGATCTAATTAATTAAAAGTAAGCATTTAAAATTTTGACATAATTATAGCTTGTCCTGAAAGGACATCGGATTATAACTTTAAAGGATGTATTGATGCGATGCGTGTTGCGAATTCAAGTACTGCACCAAATACGGTTGTAAGCGACAGATATTCTGTGACAAATAGACGAAGCAAATGTCTGTGGCTGATATTTGTTGATTGATACTGTTGTAATACAAACACTCGATTTTAGACTGATTAAATGGGTAAAATATCTGCGACAGACATTATTTGATTTTTATAACTGAAACACCGTTGGAACACGAAAAATGTGACTATGTATAAGGGGAAAATATCCGTGACATAAATGTCTTGACGGAAGCAATGAGCAGCAGTCAAATTTCGATAGAGTAAACATTTAAAAAGTCTGCGACAGACATTTTGTGTCCATGATAAAAACAAAACTACAGCTGTAGCAAAAAATGATGTCTGACACAACGTGCGCAGTACTTTGCACACATCTGAACAATCTTCGACAGTCAACATCAGTCAATGACAGATTTTTAACGACTGCATATAATATTTGCAATCATTCTATAGCCGGTACTTTTTCTCCTATATATGTTAAGAGTAACGATGCCGGATAAAATCCCATTCTTTGGCTAAAGTTGACTACATGCAAACTGCAGCCTTGTCACTAACGTAATGCAATGACGGACAAAGATGAATTTAATTGCGGTCATTGTAAAGGCAATAGATAACGACGACATTTATTGATATTTCGAGTAATTTTGAACAAAAATATAGTGTTTTACTTTGAGATCAGCTGCTAGCTTTTGCGACACTAGTCATATTTTCAATGTTTCTTCTTTCGCAATCGCTTTTAAATGTTTGTCTAAAAAAAGAATCAAAGATACCAAGTAGCATTCAATGCACAATAAGTCAGGGACAGAACAGATAAAACCAAAAAGAGGGGAACACAACATATTGTGCAGACACACAACACAAACAGTGAGGGACACGAACCGCATGAAGGTTTTTCATTTATATTTGTAATTGGTTTGAGTAACAAACAAAATTCAAAGCATTAATGAAAAATATCATCTCTTGAATCTTAATATCGATATAAAGGGTTGGTGATTTTGTTGATCCTATATATGTCATAATTCAGAATTACACATCTCTGTGTAAGAATACAATGTAACTTATTGGACCATAAAGAATTATACTTAACTTATTGAACCACAAGAAAAGCACTTATGAATTGATAAATGAATAGTTTTGTTTACTAATGTCAGGAAATAAAAAAAAATAAACACAGGTGATTATTTTATATCCCGAAGATGATATATGGCAAACAGTTATTTTTTTATTTCAGTTTCACATCAAGAAAGCGTAAAAGGAGTTTCGTTTGAGGTATTTGGTATCTGTGTATCTGCTGTAATAATACTTGCTTTTCTGACAGTCATGATAGTTTGTTGCTACTTCAGGCAAGTTTCCAACATTTATAATTGTACTTTGGCTTCTTATAATATGGAGAAGGCATTGCCAAAATGCGAGCACCGACAGTCCTTTATTAATGTTTTAATTTTGCTCACAATTCCTTGTTTTACTTTGTTCATAAGGTTTTGAAATTACATTATTTCACTAGCATGTGTACATGTAGTTATATATAGTCAACTAGAAATAATAAGTCATATAATTAATCTATATTTTATGTTATACAAGTGTTTTGGTAAGATGCATATGCCTGTAGGTCATACAGAACCAAAAACATTTTTGACAGACTGTTCCCGCCCCTCCTTTTTCTGTTTATTGCAGTAGGAAATTAAATTATGTATATAATATATAATGTTCACAAAAGATTTAATACTTAGCGTTAATTTCGAGTACCCCATAACAGTGCCCTAAATGCAATTGGTCACCTGACGTTTTTCTATGTAATGGTGACGTCACATGAATGTCATGTGATTGGCAGTTTTTAAATAGAACGATGTACATATTGCAAACAAATTGTATGACATTTTGTTATTTTTTAATAGAACATGTATTTATTATCGATATTAATTTTATTTGTCTTTCTTCCTTTAAAATGTCAGCGATCAGGTAATACATAATTGCCGTAGAGTTCAATGTTCTCCGCGGGCAGCTTCGTTGAGTCAAAATCCACAATATCAAGGCATCCATCTATAAAATGGCACACAATATTTTAGACGTTACAGTACTTGAGATTGAAAACGCAACATTATTAGCAATCCGTCACCGATCCGTCAGCGTTCCAAAATCCGTCAGCAATCAGTTATGAATCAGTCAGATTAGTCAAATCTTTCACAATCCGTCAAATCGTTCCCAGTCCGTCCATACGTCAATTGAGATGCATATAATTAAATTACGGATTCGCTGACGATTACCAAGGTAATGACGAATTCATATTTTTGGACGGATGTATTCGTCATCAATCAGTTAGCGATCCGTCAGCTTTTCAAAATTCGTCAACAATCAGTTATCAATCAGTCATAGTGTTGCTTTAACGGGTGCAAGTACTGTATATTCTTAATGTCATATGGAAACATTGATAAAATTACAGCACATCGTTCGTCGTAGCCGCTACAAAAGACGACATAATCCGCCTCTATAATTACTTATCATGTGGAGGTCAAAATAAGTAGATAAATAAGTCAATTATTAACATATATAGAACATATTTTCTAAGACAATATAGCGTATCTATCTAGACCTCAAGCGTAAATAGTGCAAACTAATATCTTACTTTGGTATCATCCTTTCAGGAGAAAAATTAACCAATCAAGTCGAATTTATGAAGATATTAGATTAAACGCAGGTATGGGTTACAACTGTTTAGTTTTCATTAAAGCTAATTATGCAATAAATATTTGATTAAAAACGCGTTTAATGCATTTTATTTTTATTTTTATTTTTAGGTGTATGTCATTTTATATCGCTAAGAATTCTGCTGTCTTTTTAACTTGACGAAAGCACTAATGCAATAAATGTTTTGGTTTATAGTTACGTATTCAAGGTAATTTTCTAAATTTAATCAGTATAGGCATTAAATGAAACTTCTGAATTTCTACCATAGGCCAAAGAAGAAATGAAGATCCAGTATATAGTGAACTAGGACAAGTTTCATGCTGATGAGGCACACAAATCACATGGATATTGTTACACACAGAAGTCTCACAATAACAACCTTAAGTCTCTTTACTTAGATTATTTAAGACGACTGTATTTAAGAAGTTTTGCTTGTCAAACGTAGACTCCAAATGACCTCATTTTGTATACATAAATAAAAGTAATCTCAGTTCTATATTTTACTACCTTACAACGTAGTAATGTGAATACAGTGTGAATTGAACATTGCACACACCTAATAATTATACAGTGTTTAATGGCGTTTTAATTATATTTGTTGGCAGAATGCAACGCTTTTGAATGTAAAGTTTCTTTTTCAATACCTTACAGTCGTTTTATTTCTGATTTTTTTTTATTTCTGTAAATGTGTAGTTGCTTCGAGATTTTGTTTTTTATTCATTTTTAGGATCTCTTCACTGAGTTGTATCGCTTTCTTGAAAGTCCTTTAGTTTTTGCATTTTATTGTTTATTTTACCAGATAATTTTTAAAAGTTATGACAATCACATGCTTGTTTGAAAATATTAATTTTATGTATGTTAATTCATTGCATCTGTGTACGACATTGTGTTGGGGTGTGCATGGGCAGAAGCACAGGATAATAAGTGAACTATGGTAAAAGGCATGGAACTGAAGTGTCAGAGACCGCAGAAGTGATTAAAAAGGGAAGGTGTAGTAAGCGAGAGGTAGGGAAAAGCGGTGTGGTCGAGAAATAATATTACCTTTATTGTAGCTGATCTGTAATTGCAAAAATAGAAATGAAAATAGACTTTCAACAAGTTGAGTGTCCAGAATGGT
This sequence comes from Limnoperna fortunei, assembly GCA_944474755.1. Lineage (NCBI taxonomy): Eukaryota > Metazoa > Mollusca > Bivalvia > Mytilida > Modiolidae > Limnoperna > Limnoperna fortunei. The sequence goes on along the minus strand of OX104112.1, from coordinate 19,725,705 downwards.
GAATTTCCAGCTTTGAAATGGAAACGATATGTTCTTTCCCATAGAGTGTAACACATTATTTATTCTAGATACAGAGCTTGCAATCATAACATTTAATGTCCAATGAAGACAAACCAATATATTGCTGATTGATATTTCTGGTATAAGAATAACTTTGACTGTTGCTCTTGTCCTAACATTTAACAATATATAGTAGTTTTTTTTCAGGATAAGTTGTCAAATACGATATTCTCCATTCTCAGGTGGCGAATAAGGAATTCCTTCTCTTTTAGGGGATTTGGTGTTTTTGTGATACGGAAGGCATGGAAAAAGTCGCATGTTCATTGGTGTTAAACTCATGATAGTAAAGAACGTTGCTACCATCCCAATACGGCAGATGAAAAAGATCGTTTTTTGTCTTTATGTTCAATTCTTTCGCGTTTTAATCATCATTTTATCTTTACGATTTAGCCCACATCTTGGGGTAGTAGTAACGTACGCTACTATCATCAGTTTAAAACCAGTGATTTGGGAGGTTGATTTTCAACATCGATCATCCAGGTAATGATGAACGTCATCTAAATTCAGAAGAGATAACATTAATCTCTGTGTTACAAACAGCTTATTTGTCAACACCAGGGTCCGGTCTAGTAAATCTGAATACTAATCACAAGACGTACTAGTAGTGAAGTGTAAACACCATATGCGGGATCTGTTTGAATATTGCTATCAATAAACGGAAAAATGACAATTTGGAAAGTTTGAGTCATCACACGTGTCGTAGAATTTAGGTTCTAGTTTTCTACTAGATATATTCCGAGAAGAGGGCAACCTGATTAAAGCATAAATATAATACGTAAAGACTAACAGCACATCAATATGGTTAAGGTGTTTTGAGAGAACAACGCTTAAATTTCGATAGAGTTAACGATTAAAGCTTTTAAAGGCTGCAACAGTTTATGTTTATAACAGATGCAACACGACAGCTGCAGCAAAAATTAGTGTGCGACACAACGTTCGGTATTTCGCAAACATTCGAACAACTTTCTACAGACAATATCATTCAATGACAGATGAAAAACGACTGCAACTAATATTTACAGTCATTTTTATAGCCAGTAGCTCTTCTTCATTAGTTTTAAAGTTACGATTGCTGGGTAAAAGGTGCTAAAAATCACATTCTTTGGCAAATCATGAAATGGACTACATGCAAACTGGTTATATATATAAAAATAATGCTACTGTTTGTTCTAGAAGTGTTGGGGAACACATATATGTGAACTGTGTAGTTGAATTAGCCTTACATACAGCTGAAGGAAAAGGATTTTAAAAATATTGTCATGTTTTACCACACTATGATCTAGGTAAAGGAAAAATACGGTAATACACACTTACTTCATATTAGCAAAATTAAAACAACCGTTTTCAGCAGCATCTTTAGCAAAAGTTCAGCAATTCAGTAGGAAATATGTTTTGAGAAAGTATCATTTACGGATATTTTCAAAGATCCTGCAAAAAACACCAATAAACGTTAGTATACAGAATAGTGTAAACAAGCTATAAGGCGGGGACAGAAATGAAGTCAAAAAGCAATATGTCTAAGGACTTGAAACATACTCCATAATCCGTAAACAGCTGAAAGGAATTATATTGGATTTGAGAGTAATAATAAATAAGAGTTGGATTGGTTGGTTGGTTGGGTGTATAATAGAGATTAACGACCCTTTCAGCGGTTTTTCAGTTATATCGTGATGTCGATCTTCATTGGGAGGCAACCGGTGTATCCAGTGACATTCCGATAAGTATCTTACTTATAGTAATTATAAGAGTGGGCGGGTTTTGGTGGAGGTTTTTTGCCTGACAAAAAAAGCTTACCGCGTATGGTCGGGTTTTTGCTCCTTTTGTAGATCCTAACAATTATATTTTGAATTCAACCATTATTTTTCCAAAATATTAAGTGGTTTTTTTTTCATTTTGATAGATCGAATATCCATAGTAAGTCTGCCATTTTTTGCTTCTATAGAAATCTAATATTCGTCTGTTTTCGAGACGTACAGTGTTATTTGGACAAACCGCGAGATTTGTACCGTGTCTACCGCAAAAGACAAAGCGTGAATGGTTTCGAATACACAAAATATACTGCACCTAAGTTATACTTCCGTTCTAATTTAGGTCAAATTGTTCTATGGAAACTCGAGCTATTTAACGTGTAGTAACTGTTAATAACATTTAGTCTGATATAACTGAATAAATTGTTATTATTTATATATATATATATATATATATATGTACTGCTTAATGATTTTTACTTCAAAATGTTTAAATCTATAATAATTAAAATTCCATATCTTGTGTGACTTTCTGTTATAATAAAGAAATGTTTTTTCTTCCTATTTTATACTTCATTTTGGAGTAATTTAGACATTTGTGTTGATTACATACCTGTTTATAACTCTTAATTTTTTGTATATAAATCAGGCTTTTGTTGCTTTTGAGAATCTCTGACATATATTACAGCTCAGAAAAGCTAATTTTATATCGTGGTGGTAAAAAGTTACAATACAAAGGAATGCGAATGCCATGATCGTAAGCAGGCAATAAACTTCTTTATTCGGATTTTGAGTCGAATAAACTCTTCTGTAAACGAAATCTGACCTAATATAAATTGAGAGTGTTTTTGTTTTGTTTGTTTAAATGTTGATTAACGCCAATTTCAGCAATGTTCAGCTATATCATGTGTCTAGTTTTATTTTGTGGAAAAAGCCGGAGAAAACCCCGGATTGGAGTCGAGTGCACCCTGCCCGCAGTAAGACTCGAACCCACAATCTCAGTGTTGATAGACCACGTGATCAATAGAAGACGAACTACGCGGCCACCGATATAAATTGACACTGCGACTATCCCTTATGAGGAACTTCAAGCAACGAAAATATATATAGATAACATACTTTTCTAGTGACTTGTAAAAGTTTCTTTTATTTATTTTTGTTGTTGTAAGAAATTACATTTTTGAGAAAGACCGGGTGAGTGTAGCGCAGCAAAACGAGCAGGAAGACACAAAAAAATTTATCACGAAAGTACCTATTTCTTCTGTAAACCAGTAACTTTCATATCGCGATATCCGCTATACTTTTCATTATTTTGGACTGCATCGACATCAATTCAGAATGCCGGTAATACAATCATTAAATAAACAAGAAGGTTCGTGTATAGTTTCATGCCTTTGGTTGGATGACGCAACGAGTGCAAGAAATCGGCCATTACGTAAAAATCATAGTGATAAATACATGTATTAAGAATGATATAAGATAATAACAAATAAAAGGATTGCTTAGATCACTGTAGAAAGTGAAGCAATCATTCAACGAATTAAGGTTGGTTTGCTTGCTTGTTGGTTGTTTGTTTGTTTAAGAAAAAACACGACACTCATTACTCAGCTATACCGTAGCGTTCAGTTCAATTAACCGGCGTGTCATTCTGTAGAAAACATCTGGAAGACCTTGCCAGTTAAGATAGGAATCCACCACACCTTGCCTACCTCGAACTCACATCCTTAGTGGTGCGTGTCGGAAGTCGAGCTCTACTTACTTTCTTTGTTGTGGAAGAACAGGAATAGGATTAATTGTAGCAGTATTTTTAACGTGTCCACATCTCTTTGACTGTTTCTTAAAGACATTATAGAAACTGTTATTATTTGAGGAATATCTTGACACAGGTCTAGCAATCGAATCAACCTTTCCGTTTACACTTCCGGTTCTATACTCTTGTCAGAATTGGTCGACTTATCGCACTTGGTAACCTTTGGAGTGCACAGATTTGCAGATTTATGTTGATGCATCTGTGTATCCCCTACCATCGTTGACCATTGAACACTGACAATTTTTTTTAAATGGAGTAGTTGGACCGTATGGTTTTTTGTATGTAATGAAAGTCGTCGATAGTGGTACCGTCTTGTAATGCGGACGTCGAACATGTGAGGCGAGAAGATACACATTATCATATTTTTGGAAGTCAAAACTTCGAATAAATATTAAATAATATATTTGAACAACACGAAAAAAGAACGTCTGACATGGACTAAATTTATTATTCAAATTTAAATTTATTGTAGCTTTAATTAATTTCCGTCTGCTGAAGCAACTTTCTCAATAAACGTTGTAATTTTTTTTCAACCTGTATGTTGTACAGTTAAGTAGTTTCATATAAATCCAACTACACACCAGGGACATAAATTTAACTCCCCGATTTTCGCATTGACTTTTTTCAAATTGTGCTTTTCGAATTAAAAATAAACAATTATTTGAAAACTTTGTAGAAGTTGGTAAAATTGTAAAATGTGTTGTCTTTATTTTAAAAAGAATGTTTTACATCGCGATTGTTTTAATAGGGTTTAACGCCACTTTCAGCAAATTTGTTTAGCTATAACGTGGCGTCCAGTTTTTTTTTTCTTTTTGTTTTACACGGAGAAAACCCCTGTCATTCGTATGGAATCTTTAATTCCTTCGAAACTGTCTAAAAGTTCGGTATGAAGGTAGATTGGTGCATTTTTGTGCTTGCGCGGGTGCGTGTTCTAGTCATAAACAAAATAAATTATAGAAGACAGGAAAATTTGAAAGAATAAAGTTAGTCAAATAGATCAATAAGTTGGTGTATTTTCGTGCTTTATCTATTCAACAATCATATAATTTAAAAATCATTGAGATAAAAAAATCGTTGTCAGTTTAAGTTCTTTACTTAATTTATGATTTATGATATGTAAGACACTTCTTCATATTTCTAGTGCAATATATTTGATCTTATTTGTTTCGTCTTAGTATTTTAATTCAAGCAAATGTTTGATTATTTATTCCCATCATATATATTTTTTCTACAGAATATATTTTTTTAATTTGACTTATATGATCATGAATCACACAGTTTTTGTTAAACGGTTGTTAGTGATGTTAGGTAACCCGGATTATAATTTCTACTTAAAGTCTACATATTATTTTGACATTGTTTTTTGGGTGAGTATCGGTGTGTTAGACAAAACAAGGAAGTGAATATGTTACATTCTAAATACATAATTTAGGCCTTGTGGCTGTATCTCCTCCCAATCAATCGTGGATTCGGAATTCTGCAAAAATGTGAATTCTTATCGCATCATGATATGACAAAATGTAACAAAGACTTCATCGTTTCTTGCAGGTGCTCCCGACTTCCTTCCTGACTGCATGTGACTGACGAGTGGCGTAAAATCCTATACAGTGAATCTATTTACTCTAACTTTGTTACGTCGAAAGAACGATTTGTGTTACTGGTTACAGTTGCTGAGATTGATGTGGTTTTTGTTTCTTTAAAAAAATTTAAAGCCATTGTCACCATTTATTAGCTGTATCGGGACGTACCATTTTTTATTATGTGATAAAGCCATTGAAAAAGCCTCGACCCGTGTTTGAAACAATGCAATATCTGTCAATTAAGGATGGAGTCGAGTACACCTTGCCGCAGTAAGGTTCCAACCCGCAAACGCAGTGTGACACAACACTATACTTTATACGAGTTAAACCTTGCCAAAACCAACGTGAAGTAAAGGACGGGCTGCAATATTTTTCATCCCGGCGAAAAAATATTGGCTGATTTCTTAATTATAATCAGTATTCAATCAAACTATTATCGACATTTTATTATATTGACTACTTACGCTGTTTAAATTTGAGTTATATTTTCTAAACGAATAGATAACGTGCTTATTTGGATTGGTTCAACGCCACTTTCAGCTAAATGAATAGCGTTCTGGATGCTATAGTGAAAGTCTGAAAACTTAGACTTACTTCTTAATTAAGTCAAATCCAAATCACATATATACATTCAAAGGGAGATAAACACAACTCCCCTATGGCTATGATTGGATCGTGGGTTGTCCTGACTCGATTACTTATTGTACATTATGTAATTTTCAGCTTCTTGAAGACAAAACTAACTTATGTTGATTACATACAGTAGTTCAATACAAAATCAGACTATTGATAACACAAAATGAAAAATGAATAACAATTGGCAGTAGCTAGCACACGTCACCGAATCGAATCAGCTGATCATCGTTGCGCCTCTTTCATTTCTAGGTACCAGTTTTAATGCCCGACCGGAGATAACCTGCAAGTAAGTTACATCCATGGTACGTGGAGTATATACAATACTAAAGACGTTCTGTATGCGTCAACACAAGTGTACAGTGGTGAACCCAATGAAGCAGGCGTACCCGTCTCGCCCCCCCCCCTAAACTTTGTAAAACAAATTGGTAATCTATATGCCGAATTGGATTAAATGAGTTTTGTTTGAAACCTTACATTATCAGAATTGCTTAACGTATCTTAAAATATTCTGGACTTCAGGCAGCTTGCCCTCTGACTCTGTGATGGCTCTGCAGCCCTAAACCCTTCGAGATATTTGGAAAAAGATATACCACTACACTAATCTATTCAGATTTGCAATATGATATGATTTAAATATCTATGATTTACATAATTCGTTGTAACAAAACAAAAATTCCCTGTACCCGTTTACCCACTTACTGCTACCTGGGGTTAAGGGTTACTAATACGAAAGAGAATTAACAACCAGAAACATTGATTGGTTTGTTAAACGTCACTTACAGCATTTTTCACCTCTAACTAGATGTCAAGTTTATATTGAGATAGGAAGTCGCAGTATACATTGAGGGTCACTACATTTAGCAGAAGACTGACATTACTTTTGAAGTATTTGTTACAAAACATGGTCTTCATCGTGCTTTCTTCTCTAGGCGCATTAGTTAGCTTATTTGTGTCTCTGTTGTTTAACGCTCCTTTATGCAATCTTTCATCAATATCAAAAAAATATCTAGGTATTTTATACAGCGAGTGTGGTGCTATTTTTATTAGTGCATCTATGTTGCGTTAAATAAAAACCTGCCCCCACCCGTGAACCACACATGATTGATTGCAATTGGATATTGACATATATGTCACGTGGATTGGTTGCACAGTATCAGGTCATATGTCGTTTTGTTGGCAATCAATAGTAGATGTACTGTAGAACAAAAATTCGTACCCTAAACTTTTTTGGTAAAGGTACGAATTTTAATCCCATTACTCGTTATGTAGCAGAGCGGTAGTGAATCACTTGCATATTTAATAAGCCATATACAACCTTGCTATCACCCGACAGTTTAATCCTTTTTTCGCTGTTTTAACTACCCTCTGCGCGTTCTGTCTTCATTAACATTCGTGTCTGTATAAAGTTACGTTTGCTACCTGAAAAACATAGAGAACCCCGAATGATGTGTTGCATCTTGGGAAGGTGTGTCGTATGCAAGTTAAAGTTCATATATGTGATTATATTATGGAATAGTTTTTGAAGTATGCAAATTTGTAAAGACTAGTTCATTCGAATATCACAAAAGACAATGTCGTGGATGGAAATTGTGAAACTGATTTATGAACAAATATTTAACGGAATGAACATATAATTTGAGCAGCCACGAATTTTGGACACAAGATGTCTTTGCCTGCTTCCATCGGAGTTGAGAAATATTACGCCCACAACCATCCATATATAGTGAAATGTCTAGCGGAATCGTATCATGGCGGAAACAAAGGGAAATTATTTAAATACAAATCGTTTCATGCTATTATTTGGCAGTACGTATGCTTAATTAATGTACCGCATGTTTGAATTCTGCCTTTAATCCGACAAATCACAAAACTAAAAAACGGATTATTAAGGCAGTAAAATTCGGCCTAGTGGGACGGTTGTATGACACGTCTATTATGTTATGTGCGACGATGAAATTTGATCTTGTTTTTTTCAGAAAGATGCTCAACATCCAGTAGGCAGCATTTATGTTCTATTTAATTGTGACTTGATAAAAACATCATCAAGAATGCCTCTTATATTTATCCCTTGGGACGCCCTGCGCACCTTAGTGGATCACGATCTAGAAACGATTCCGAGAAGTTAGCATAACAGAATGATTGGAGTGACCAGAACAACTTTCTAGTTCAAAATGTATCTTTGTTAGTTTATATTTAGCTCACAAACCAAAAAAAATCTCCTTTAACTCTATTTGTTGCTTGACATATTTAGCCACTTGCAGCAATTTTTCAGTTTTACCATGGAGTCCAGTTTTATTTACATAGGATGCCAGAGTGCCCGGTGAAAAGCCCAGATGTCAACAGGAATGAGGGCGGTATATAAACAGTTTCAACCGATTGAAACCAGCATTATTAGCAAACATCGCAGATTCGAGCTATCTATGTAAAAAAAAAAGTCATGTTGCAAATTTAAACAAACCTTTTCAACACTCTTCGGCACACCGAACATAACTGGTTCCAATATATAACCTGTAGAACACGTCATTTCCCGTTTACCGCGGGACTACATTTGTCCTCAGCCCTTTTAAAATACACGATATCTTATTTATTTATAATTTTTTTATACACTTTTGCAATGGTTTTACTAAATGTACTGAGTTTGTTCGCCATGAGAGACATCTCTCAAGGTGTTAACCAATGGAATGTAAAAACTAAAATTCTAAATTATTATAATAATTAATAGTAAAGAAAATTAACACAATTAGTAATAATTATATTTGCTGACAAGTCTAAAAATGAATTTTCTTTTCAATTTAATGACTTTCACAGTAGGGGTAGAAGATTTTGTATTATTTACTGATGATAATTAACTTTAGCACTACAATTGGCAAATATGATTCCTTGCGTATTTAACATAAACAATGTCAATGAACAAATATTAAAGGAAGAAATTCTTGCATCCAGCATAAAAGACGCAGGATTTATAAGCCTTTAGTATTGAACTCGCATGGAATCATAGAGAACTTGTATAGTACCCGTCGTTGAGGTATAGTCTCACGTTGCTAAGTTATGCAATAAATTAGTTTATGTAGGTTAGAGAGTATTGTCCTTTATTCGTTGATTGAATAAATGGTTCCTTTACGTCGAGCTGACATTAATTCTGCTATATTCAGGACGAGATCAAGTTAGCAAATACGGCACCCACTTTGGATTATTGTAATTACCGATAGTACACATAGTTGGTTAATAAGGCTCCGATTCGGGCACACTCAAATTATAACACATTTTTTCTTGAATATACAAAAAATAGTTAATACCGTAGGCACCACTTGAATTTTTAAAAGTTAGAACTGATACTTACTTGAAAAACCTTTATTTGTTTGTTTGTTTGCTTTAGAACGGGATTGAACTATTATTTCCAGTTATATCATAATGTCCAGCTTTATTTTTGAAAGAAGTTTTTATATCCGGTAAAAACTGTATTGCCAATTTAGGATGGAGTCATCCTACCCACAGTAAGTCTCAAACTCGCATCCGCAGAAGATATATGACCTGTGTTATCAATAGTTTCACCAGTCGGCTTTGTTTGATATCAACATTTTGTAATATATATTAATAGCATCTCCAAGTTTTCGGAAGAAATGACTATCTGTTACTTGTTTGGGTAGTTCACTAAATCTATATAAATATAAATCTTTATAAATATGTTTGCATTTCATTGGTTTACGTCAGGATCTCACTAGTATGTGTACTAAAACTTCGATATATTCTTTGGTTGAATCGGGATGGTAATAACTAACTTTTTTATAGTAATTTTACGTTCCACATATTGACTTTTATTTCATAGAGTGCGTTGGTCAGTGAACTATTAAAGTGGTAAACATTGCACTAAAATCTCCATACTTTGTAAAGCTGTTTGGGGGAAAACAAAGATATTTTCTATATCTTTATTTTCGTTCTGGTATTGATACAAATAGAACAACACGTATTTGTACCGCTAATTTTGAACATTTTTTCAGGGAATCAATTTGTGTTTAATTATTTTTTTTAAAGCACGTGTGAAGTGACCACATGTATTTAAATCTCTCAAGCACCATTGGTTAACAGTTTAGCGTAAACCATTTAAGGTATTCTACATATAAATTACAAACAACCGATACTCATAAAATGGGTAATGCAGCCAATAAACGGCTAGCTTTTCAGAAAAGCTAAACTTGTACCTTAACCAGTTAGATATAACATCACACTCGATCACACGGTCCCGGGTGGACACGCCATTTCTCGCCTTTATAACGTTGTTGGCAAACCAGAGAAGCTGCAAATATCAATTTTCAATGTCTTTGTTTTGACTCGAGTACATCATAATTTACATTAGGAAGGCAGTTAAGTTTAAAAGAAAACAGATAAATTGTGGGTTATCATTCACGCCATTTTGGTATGTACTTGAGGAAATAATCTGATTGGTTCATGCATGACGGAATTTACATGTATTGTTCATTTTCAATTTTGCACTGTATTTCATGCAAATGAAATATTATATTGTTTCATGGTTTTCGTTTATGTAATTAATCACCAGCATAATTTGGTAAACGTTAACGTTGCGTGTTATTTTTGTTTTACACTTTACCGCGGCTGCATTAATTTGGCATTTTGTCATATGTACAGGTTGAAAACCTACAGGAGAAATGACTAGAAAAAACTACAATAAATGGATAGTAAGTTTATTTATTCAAAAGCAATACAGCTTATAGAATTACAATAATTAAACATTGGAATTAGCGCCAATATGGACAACTAGCTTGTGGTAATCTGATAATATACATGTACAAAAATATTAACTATATATGGAGTGTGACAGAAATATAAAACTATCCTTTTCGACATTTTTCTGCCGGAAACAAAAATTTACCAATATTATTTAACTCCTTTATGTTTCGTACAGACATTAATTGCACAAGTTTATAAACTGAAGGATTTCTACAATAATAAGATTTAATGTATTTTCTTCTCAAATCACTATATTTTGTACATTCAAATATAAAATGATATTTATCTTCGCTTACGTTTAGATTACACATCGTACAAAAACGCTCATTTCTAGGTATATTATAAAACCGACCAGTTTCTATCTTCAGGTTATGCGCACATATTCTATATTTGCATATGAAAGGTTTGTAAATATAATTAATAGGTCTATCAAGGTAAAACTGCAAGCTATGCGTATTATACACCAATTTGTACATTTGACATTTAGGTGAAGATTCAATAAATGTGTTAAACAATAAACATAAATATTATAACTCTTTAATCTGTAAACTATTTCCTGCTGTCTGATTGAGCGAGTGATTATGGTAGTTCTTCATCTACTATATATTGATCACGTGCCTGTCAACTCCAAGGTTGTGGGCTCAAGATGAACTGCGGTCAGGGTGTTCTTGACTCGACCATGAATTGCCAATTTTCCTGTGGAGGGATGGGTTTTCACTGACTCTTGAAATTTGGTATGCAGCATGATCATGACCTCCCATAACGTGGGATTCGATTTTAGGTCTGTAGTGTCTCTCATCTACTTTCTGTTTAACGAAATCCGACCATTTCTGTCTTTGACCCATTTTTTATAGTCTTGTTGAAGCAAGGTCTTAAGATGATGTCCTTCTTTCTGCACAGCTTGAAAAACAAAACATGCATTTAGAAATACAATATAAAATTAATCTTGAATTATAGTGTGAACAAGACTGTGTGCGAGCTCACAAAAGGATATCCCCCGCTTCATTTTGGACTCTATATTGCTAAAAGAAACTAAAGTCCAATTATCTCCCCTAAATAACATTCTAGAGCAACAAAATTAATTAATGCACATCTCCATATGATGTACTTCCTTCATGCAAAGGTTCATAAAAATCCATCAAGCGGTTTAGGAAGAGTTGCGCTTACTAGGTCTCCCATTGAACAATATATTAAAAAATGAAGTTCAATTATCCCCCCTGAATGTGACTGCTCAATTGAGTATCATTTTTTCATTATTAGTGGAGCGGATATATGGTAAAATATTTCACTTTGTGATAAAAGCATGAAACTTGGCATTAAGGTTCCTTTACTATTATATTTTACGTAGAGAACGTTGGCCATTTCAATTTCGGCCATTTTCAAGATGGCCGCCACAAAAATAAAAATAGCGTCATTTTTTGCGGGTTTTTTGCATGTTATCATTGTAGATATGAAATATTTGATTTTAAAAGCACAGAAATATGCGAGTAAGGTTAATAAGACAAAAAAAAATGCCTGGTTGAGTAATTTTCAGCTGCGCATGTGCAGGATTTCCCATACAATATGTTGTTTTATCTTAGTTTTCCGAGCAACCACAACTACAAAGTGCAGTGCAAGGTAACCCCGATCTGAAACATTTGCAGTTACCAGAACAGCTTATTTTACATCCACATTTAAGGAGTTCTTGGCAACAAGCTGATATCGGGGACAATGATGACCAATGTGGGACCCAAACACCGCAGTCTTTTTTCCAGCCCCACCTGGCAGGCGATGGTAAACTTTGAGATTTCTTTAGAGATTGACCCCATGTATGTCCTCCTTGCAATGTTGCTCTTTTCACGTGTTCAATTAGAGCACACTTTGATGGTGGTATACTATTGTAAGGACGCTGTTTGCGAGCAAAGAGCTCAAGGCGTGCTTCGTTTATTCGTGTTGTGCTTGTCGAGCGGTCATACATAATAGCAACAAATTCTTCAATGCCACTGATATCAGTTTCGGTCACAGTATCACAAGGTTTGCTTAAGGCTTGGAAAACCTCAGTTGCTCTATCACAGACATTCCAGGCTTGCCATGCACTATTTTTTCCTTTTCCCACAAAGGCTGATACAGTGTCACACCCTGTAAAGGCATGAAAAAACGGCAGTGCTTTTGCCCTGGGACCTAAAGAAGTAACTAAGTCATGAATGGGTATCCAGCGTAGATCCTTGCCTTTACCGAAAGTAATCCATAGCTTATCTATATCTAAATCTTGAAACACTGAAACAGCTATGACAACAACATCTGTATCTGAACTCACGATGTTGATTGATCTACAGGCGTTATAGGCAGCATGCTTTGCATGAAGGAATACACGAGTGTCAGCTTCTTCATGATTGCATGGAGATAGAAGGTCTCTGTTTATTGGTTTGTTACTTAACACATCTTCTTCTTTTGTGACTACTATAGTTGAATCTGTATCAATGGTTGCAATTTTATCTGCTAAAAATCCAAAAAGTTCAGTTTTGTTTTCATCACACCGAAGAAATGAGTTCCAGGATTTTGGTGGCTTTGTGGTTTCTGTGACTTTTCTTCTAGACCCTTTGCCACGCTTCCTTCTAGTTTCCGCCTTAAGACTGTCTTCATAATAAACATCAAAGACGACATCTACTCTTGAATGATGTAAAGACATTGTTTTGATAAACGAAACAACAATCTCATTCGCATAATCATCGAAAGTTTGGCTTTGACCTGGCTGTTTTTAATTAACCAAAGAAGCACCATCAAGTATTAAACAATCCACTGTAGGTGGTGTATTCGGTATTTGAAGACCATTTTCTCATATTGAATCCAACTGTGACTTAACACCAATATTCAAAGCACCATTCTGTGATATTGATGGCGGAAATTTCTGATTTTCGTGTTAAAAGAAATCAAGAAGATCACATTGCCTACTCTGACACGAAATAAATAACCTGGAAAAAAGATTACAGTCATCTTTAAGACCAACTATCTTGGAACTAGAGGTACTAGACTTTTTAGGGGGACTGAATAAATCATATTTATTCTTTTTAATGGATTCATAAAATCCTGTATTGTCATTGCCATGCATTTTTGACAAAAATGTTTTGTACTGTTCCCTTCCGTTTTCTCCCAACTTCAATATCTCCTAGGCATTCTCAGTTGACACAACATCTTTCGTATCTAAGGTGTACAGGTCTTGTGATTGTTCTTCGAAAGGATTTCCCATTTCTGTCATTGTTGTCACTAGCCTCTGTACTTTTTCACGGAAATCTTTTTGCGCAGAATGGGTCTCTTCGTGATGTTTTTCTTTCTTGGCACTTGTTTTTTCACAAACAGTAGAAAACTCATCAACAAGTCTGCTGATTTCTGGTCCTGCAACCATCCATCGCCGTAGTGCAGATTGGTCCTCGGTTAGACCTATTGCACCCCCATCTCCCTTAACAATAGCATTGTTCTGTTCATGCGCTTGGTCAATTGCAATATTCGAAAACTTGTTTTCAGTCTTTCTCACAGTGAAGTTGCCATTATTAAACTGGTCATATATAACTGGCTGTGTTGTTTCCAATGCTAACATATCACGAAGGTGAACGGAAAGCCACCTTGCATAATTTATATGATCAAGAGCAAAGAAATATGGAATCAATGATGACAGAGACTCTTTGTATAACCTAAAATCCGATTCTCTATATGACCTAATAAAGGACAAAACAAGGAGTTCAAAATTCAGAATATTGGCCCAAAACTGAAATTGTGGAATACTTTTCTCTTGCTTCGAACACCAGGCAAAGATATCATTGATGTCGATATCACCAGAATCATCAACATTTACGTCCTTCTTGAATGCTGATTTTATCAATTCAAAAAGAGAACACGCTGTGACCTGATGCGCTTGTCTTGTTTTAGCAATGTTTGAAGCCGATAGAAAAGATTCAGCTGTTCCAACTGATGCAATGTCAGATTCTGATAATGCTGTGACCCATCCTGTTCCCTGTAGCGCTCGATTTATACTTGTGATAAAAGAGTTTAAAAGCGGAAGTACCTTCGATTTTGTTTAGTGTCTTATATTATATAAGTTCCTTTATTTGAAATAGGACGATATTCAACTAAAAAAAGACACATAAAACATGCAAGTACGCAGATATAAAAATATGCATCCAATTAAAATTGCCTCCGTAAAAATTACCGCCACTTCTTGCAAATTCGCCCCTCAAAAACAACCCAACCATAATCAAAATCGCTCCAGTTACAAAAAAGCCGGTTCAAGAAAATATCATCTTTTGCTGCAACTTACAAAACAAATATCAAGCAATATGCATTTTGTCATGATTTATGAAACTTATTTCTTAAAAGTAAAATGTAAACTTACGTAACTTTATTTTGTAGCGCGGAAAAAAGGGCATCGTAAACGTGTAGAAATTTGCAAGAAACAATTCCAGTTTAATGTAACATTTAAAAAGAGAACACATATTAATAGAAACATTTTTCGCATTCTTAATAACAAGAGAGAGAGAGAGAGACGCCCAATTCATTTTTTCTTTTCCTTATAACATTAGGAGTAATTATAGTGTTTTTATTATTAATCAATTCATTAGACTATTGCCATTTCTTGGTGATTTTGATTACATAATTGGTGGTACACAGTGTTGATTTTTGCCTAGGTAACACGGTAAGACTACTTTTAATTATTGAATATTAAGGTCTCTAATAAACATTGATCCTTTTGTAGTCTTGGCTATTCTTCACAAAAAGAACAACAAAAAGATATATCTGTAAACTGTTATACATAATTGGCTAATTGAGATCAGGGTACGATATTACCGGGCGTTAAGACGCATTTTTGCGTGCACAGTGCATTTCCAGGTTTTACCCTTCAAAAAGGTTGTATATGCTTATTTTGCCATTTCCATGGCAAGAGTTGTTTAATATAAGCACAATGGGATATTCTAAGCAGTTGCTCATTTCCGTTTTAAAGATTAGATCAAATCCCAAACGAATGAACCTACTTTCAGTCTTGTTAAATAAATGTAGTCCCTATCAATGATGGACTTTTTGAGAGGTTAATACGCGTTTATATACAACTTTTAGAATGATACTGACCGACGACAAAGTTAGAGGTCAATAATTTTCTGCTAGGTTCATATCAGCTGTATTTACCAAATTTAAAGTCTTTAATTGAAATATTACATATAAAAAACACATTTGAAAATGCACTTACTTTTATATTTTACGTCTATATTCAAGTCATATTGTTTATATCGATTGTATGTTGATATTTAACCAGAAACAATGTCCGAATCTATATTAAGTAGGGCAGTTTTCATATACGTATTGATAAAAATAGTAGAAATAAGGCGTTTTTTTGTAAACAAACACATAATATTGTGCAACTCACGTGATTGGCTTCCATAAACGCAACACTTTGTCTGATTGATAACTGATTTCTGACGGATCACTGACTGATTAATTGGGATTATATCGTCCAAAAGTATTTATACGTCATTACCTTGATAACCGTCAGCGATCAGTCCAATCAGTGCAATCCAAAATCCGTCATTTAGTTATATGCATATATCGGTCAGTTTATTGACGGATAGGTATATCTTCATAATTTGAAGATGAAACGAATTCAGCGTCATTTTTATATTATATATTCATTTATAACACAATAAACGCAAGTAATTAAAAGAATAGTTAATACTTATATCTCGTTCAAGAAAAAACTTAATAAGTAAAAAAAATAATACAACAAAACAAAAAACCAACCATTTTCTTCTTTATTTTACAGAGTTAAGAAAATATATTTCAGGCTTGACATATCTGCGGGTAAACCATGTAAGCCTTCGAAAAAATCTTTCAATTTAAGGCAGATCATGAGCGACGAGATAAATGTTTAATTTTCATAATCCATCATTGATCTTTTTTATTTTCTCGATTCGTGATTTCGGCTTATTGTGTCTTCTATAACCTTTTACAGGTATATTTTTGTAAATATTAGGCCGACCAGCCCCCCCAACTCAGTAACAAATTTATTTCATAGTTATGCAGTTCATGCAGTTAAAAAAACAAGCTACTTAAATGGGTGCCTGCATGTTTTAATTTAGTTTACAACATTTTTAAATTCCATTATCAAACTGTTACGTATAAACAATTGTTGAACTATTAAGCAAGCATTGTCATTCAAAACACATTGACTGACTAAACATAAAATTTAACATATTGTAAAATATACAGTGCCGCAAGTTTTTTATATTCAATTAAAATAGTTAAAAAGTACCATTGCAGTTACTTTGCATTGTTTGATTGTTTATGGTTTGCATCCAAATTATTTAATAGCTTCCATATTTATTGGGGTGGAGTGAGAGTAAGCCTCATCACAGGTTAAAACCGACAATCCTGGTCAATTAAATTGCAGTCGAGCACACCCTACCTACAGTAACAAAAAAATCCACAACCTCTTGACAGCCATGTGATCAATAGCAGATGGCCAACTAATCAGCCACCTAAGCCCCAAAAACGTTCGAGAGGACAATTTGCGAATACTGCAGTTTAGCGTAAAAATGTGTTACACATAGACACGTTTTATTATACAAAATACAGTGAAACTTCTCTAAACCGGCCGCCACTGGGACAGAGAAAAATGGCCGGTTTACAGAGGTGGCCGGTTTAATGAAGTTTAGTGAAATCTACCGTGATTTTCAGTTACCGCCCTATTGGGTACAGAGTTGGGGTCCTTAATCAATTTCACTTTATTGTTAAGTTATCATAGCATGTTTCATTTGAGAGAAGTTAAAAAAATTCAATTGCAATGCTTCTGAGAAATGTTCACTTCTAACAAAAAACGATAGA
Organism: Limnoperna fortunei; assembly: GCA_944474755.1. Taxonomy (NCBI): domain Eukaryota; kingdom Metazoa; phylum Mollusca; class Bivalvia; order Mytilida; family Modiolidae; genus Limnoperna; species Limnoperna fortunei. The sequence goes on along the minus strand of OX104112.1, from coordinate 19,708,279 downwards.
TCACTCGAGTTTGGTGATTCCGCTTGTACAGTAAACCAGCCCACTTTCAATAACGTTATTCTTCGTATCTTCCAACTGAACATTACGCGTGGTCTTCAGTTTGTTAAAAGACTGAACATCTGCGAATTTCATTGCAAATTTTAGCTAAATATCAAATAATGATCATACAACTAGTATAGTTGAAGAAAAATTACGTCCTGTTGTAAGAAATATTCCAAACAAAAGCAACCACATGATTCAACTTTTACAATCATCTTATTAATATTCATGAACTGATTTACCGGATGTAAACATACGTAAGCCACATGCTTCGTTTATTTGCGTTGTTTTTCGTTAAAATTAGTTCAAAGGGATACAGTTCAAATTATATCTATTTTAAAGATTTATTAATAAATATCGAAGAAATTATTTTGATGTTACCGCAAACCGCAAAATTTCTGCTTAATATGTGGACAAATTTACCCGACGGCATCGTAGTTTCAATGATATTTAATTGATGTTAATCTTTTTTTTTTTATTTTCAATCCATAATTTATTAGCTTGGACAATGATCACACTAAAATGTCATAAATTACTCTTAAATGGTCATCAAAATAATGTACGGATAATGCTTGTTTGTGTACACAACACTTAACACTAATTAAGAGCTCCAAAGGTGAACTATTATGTAATGATTTCCTTGTTTCTTTAGTGATTTATGACAGGTAATTTTTATAACCGGCCGGTAAAGTTCGGTGAAATTTACTTGGTTAATTAACCCAAAACTTTAAAAAGGTGGCCGGTGTCCGGTTTGTAGAGGTGGCCAGTTTTGTGAAGATAATTGACATTAACTTTAATGAGAAATGGCCGAGACTTTTTAAAAAGGCCGATTTGAAGGGGAAACCGGTTTTCCGAGGGTCCGGTTTAGAGAAGTTTCACTGTAGTAATATCTTGAAAGAAACGACATTATTCTTTAGTTCTTTAAAGATCGGCTTAAACATTGTCATAACGGTCACATCGATTAAATAGAACCTTTTCAAAACTTGCCCATTAAAAGATCGTTCTTCAAGTTGAATAATAACTTATATCATTGATTGATTTATTAATAGATATATAGATTGATTGATTGTATGTTTGCTTTACTTCCCTCGAGCTTTATTCGGTTATTCACAAAACGTCTACTTTCAAAATAAACATCTAATTAAGAAATGGGGATTAAGAGGCCCGTTATTCGTATGATTTTGTTTTTACCTTACCTGTAAAAAAATTATATGGTTTAAAAAGAAATATGGACACAATTTTTAGCTTAAAAAAGATATTTAAAAACTGTCTTTAACATAACAAGACTGGTTTGATATTTTTTGCTTCACCATTGAAAATTATTCCAAACAGAAAAATTAATGAAATATATATAAACAATATACATACTAAACTGGAAAAAACTTAATAATAAAATTCAATGAGCGGCATCAATCATAAATGAACCTAAGTGAAACATTTTCGAAAATTAGAATTTTTCAGAAGTGTAATACTGATACATCGAAATATTCCGATCAAAAATTGCGTGTTATTTTTTCAAAGTTGAAATCCGCAAAGCATATGAAATCTTCATTCACTATTGTCTGACGTTATCAATTTTCAAGATTTTGCGTAGAACATTCACATTAGTAACTCTTATTTCGATGTCTTTTAAACTGATTTGATTCGAAAATGACTCAGATGAAGGTAAAATGTTACCATATACCCACAATCCTCATTTTGTAATTTTCTGTTCTGTTCAGTAGGTACCTTGTCATGTTTTGACATTCCGTTGACAAAAAATGAAATTCCAACGAAATTAAATTTGTACAACTTTAATTTTAGACACCAAAAATAAAAGTAATGTGACCTAACCAACTAATGGTGGACAAATCTTTTCCTTTTATTGTTTTCTAAGATATTTAGGGAACATTGGGAACAAATATAGTTTTGTCGTTCTCTTTATAAACATATCAGTTCAATAATTCTAAGAAGTCTTGATAAGGACTGTTTTGAATACAGAGAAACATTCTTCATTCTACATTGTTAAACATTAATAACGTTACTTTATAAATTTTACGAAATAATACAAGTCAACATATTCCCCGGATATACAATCCATAGAAACGGAATTTTGCAGTTTAATTTGAAACCTATGTAAATGAGCAATATTTATATATGAGGTAATGAACGTTTTCCTTGTACTCCAGTATATTTATTCTTAAAGCACAATTATATTTCAAGTTGCAGATTTTAAAGATAAATTCAACGATCATTTATTTTCATTTTTCATGTTACAAACGTGTATAAAGAGAATTTACAGAAATTACTATCGTTCAATGATTTGTCTTCTACTATGCAAATAATCTCCATTTAAAATATTATCATAAATATTTCCAGTTGCAGATTTAAAGATAAGTTAGGCGATCATTTATGTTAATTTTTCATGTTACAAACGCGTATCCAGAGAATTTACTGAAAGGGCTATCGATTTGTCTCCTATTAATATGCAAATAATCCAAATATAAAATATTGTCATAAATAATAAGTAACCGAATACATGCATCATTTGCTGTCTGTGTGTTAAAGAGAATGATGATTTACACACCATTACTTGTGACATACCAAACTGATAAATTTATAAGTTCTGTATGAACCTATATCAGGAACCTATAAGTCAATTAGTTATACTAGTCCTAGAAGAGAATAGCATATGAGAAATTTCCGTTTTGTTACAATTTAATGTAAACGTGTAATTTTGACTTATTGCGATTGAAACGGATTAACACCATTATCTGCTTTAAACAGGTTATCGACTAAAGTTCAGCCAGTTTAACAATGAATTTTGCTTATCTATAAAACAAAATAATCTATTTAGAATTGGCCGCAGGCATGTTGTAATAGAGGGGTGTCTAATTCACAGTTGAGATAAGCACAGCCTCGGTATCAAGCATTTTGCTGTACTTGTGAGGAAATCACTACCCATTAAGATCAAGACGTGTACACAGGAATGTATATAAATAATATCCAGCCTGTTATGCTGTTCTGCGTGGTGATGCTGATACTTTCACGAAATTCCAATTCAGAGCCATCGGAAGAGGAAGGATTTTGTTGGATGCGATCGCTCCTCCTCTTACAAAAATACTGTTATGTTACCGATAATTCTGAAAACATTCAACCTTTATACTGTATCACATTAACGAACAAACGGCTGATGAAATAAGCCACCCATTTCCCGGTATTTTGCGTTTGATACATATTTTCAAAGTAACGTTCCCTATACTGAAAAAGTCCCTTAATGAATGACGTCGCTCAAATCAGATACATTTGGAGAAATATTTCACAAAATAACACTAGTTTAACTCATTTATGTTTTTGATCAAAATGATTTCATTGTTTAATTGCCGTAAAGCTTGCCACCAGAATAAACGTGTATCGTCACTGACTTGCCGAAATGTCTCGTTTCTTCATATTTATGAACTAGAAAAGTTTGAATTTAATTTTTTATGCTATAGTTATAGTGAAATACTGCTAACCAATTAAGTCTTTACACAAATGAACTGTAATGATTTGGTCTTCAGATGATAAGTCGCCATCATGAATAGGCTAATCTCGTGTTGTCTTATAAATTACTCAGTATAAGTTTGCATCTCGTTATCCATCGGTAACACATGGCTTTGGCGGTTGCATTAAGTTAGGCGATATCGCATACGAATTATGAACTGTCTAAATTTGTAGAGAAAGTCAGTTTACTTTACAGTTTTCGCTACTATTTCTTCAGTTTTCTGTGTTTGTTTCAGAAGAAAGTGGCCGTTAAAACACAATTGATTTTTGAAAGTGTGGTTTAAAGCTTAACAGCACAATGTGAATTCCTTATGCGTCTACAATAAAAACCATCATAGAGCTGAAAAATTACTGAACGTAAGTAAAACCATAAAATACACGAAATCAAACAGACACTGATAGTCGCATATTATTTTGAAAGATATAGTATGAGGTCAATCAGTTGATTAATTTTACTAACTAAAAGTACTAAAAAGACTCGTAAAGTTTATTTAGTTTATGTGAAAAACGAGAAAAGAGGATAAAGAGTGTAAAGTGGTTAGGTATAATAGCACTTTTGAATATGAAAATATCCTTGTTTGAAGTGGTCGTGCTTACATCTTTTTCCTTCAGTTGACCTAAAACCAAAACAAATAAGGAAGTCAACATCAGGGTTTTCTAAATGTGAATTTTTATAATGAGATATTTCCTTGTTGGGATTTTTTAATTATTTTAAATGTAAATAGCATCACCCCAAAATACACAAAAATACAAGACAAAAGGACAGATATAAATGAGTTGTTAAAGTAGTTAATTATCTACTATTATTCACGCGACTGTCAACTCTGAGGTTGCGGGATCGATTCTCGCTGCGGTAGGTTGTGCTCGACTCCAATCTTAATTGGCAATGATTGCCTGTTTTCCTATCTAAGATCGGGGACAATTGGCTATGTAAGCTATTGCAATAACTTTGTTTTAATAACCAATGGTATATGCATCTGTCCATTAAATGCTCACATATGTATCGTCTGGTCTAAAGCCATTGAGCCAAACTGAAGCAAACTGTGCTTGAACATTCTTTTGTTGTATATTTCTGATTAATCTGATATAATTAAAACATGTGAAATATTTGTCCTGAGTGTTTGAACCTTCAAACTCCTATCTTCTGTTTAGTCTAAATGCTTGTGAAATTCGTACCATGATGTTACAACAAATTGGTACATTTTAATTTTACCTTGTTAAAAATGCTATCTTTGACACTGAGGAATGTATATAATATATTCATCATTCGCCTAAACTTTTCTACACTATTACAGTGGTTTATTTCAAGTGATACAATTTCTTTTTTATCATGATTTTGCAAGAGAGATAAAAAGACTTTAAAATCAAACCTAATGCATGTTTTATTTCGAGCTTATGGCTTGCCTCCAGAATAAAAGTGTGTCGTCACTGACTTGCCCAAATCTCTGGTTCATCTTATTTACGAACAAGACGAATTTGATTTCGCCATCATGAAAAGGCTAATCTCGACGTGTCTTATAAATTACTCAGTATATGTTTATATCTCGTAATCCATCGACAGGACTTTGGCGGTTACATTAAGTCATACGATGTCAAATGCGAACTATGAAGTGTCTACACATGTAGGGAAGATCAGATTACGAAACAGAATTTGCTACTCTTTCTTCAGGTTTCCGTGTTTGTTCCAGAAGAAAGGGACCGTTAAAAATTATTTGATTAATTAAATAATTATTGAAAGTTTAACAGTATTTCAGCCATATTCAGGACAAGCCCCAAAACACAATATGTACTCCATCGTCTTCTACAATAAAAACTGGACAGCTGAAATAATGCTGAACGTAGGTAACACTCGAAAAAAACACAATCAAACAGTAACAGTTGCACGCCATTTTGAAAGATATAGTTTAACCAGTTGATTAACGTTACTGACAAAAGTAACTGAGAAGACGCGTAAAGTTTATTTAGTTTATTTCAAAAACAAAGAACATTAGGAGTGAAAAGTGGTTAGATATAATAGAACTTTTGAAAAATTAAAAATATCCTTGTTTGAAATGGTCGGGTTAACATCATTTTTTTATACTCGACATAAAAAAACGAAAAAATTAAGGAAGTCATCAATATGAATTGTTACAATGTAAAATTTCCCGTGTTTGGATAGTTTAATTATTTTGTATCTAAATAGCATATACACAAAATACCGAAAAGCACAAGACAAAAAGACAGATATAAAATCACATAGATATGTTTCACATAATTCACAGACTCTTACACATTTTGTGCCGCAAAAACATTTGCTTTTACTGTACCACAAGACTAGAAAAATCAAACCAAGACTCCTGAAAGGACTATCCAGCCTCTGTGGCTGACTGGCTAATGTAGATTATCATCTACTTTTGATCACGTGCCTGTCAACACAGAGGATGCTAGTTCGAGTGTCACTTTTGGCAAGTGTGTGCTTGACCTTTAACTTAATTGACAAGGGTTGCCAGTTTTCCCACCGACGGTCGAGGTGGCGTTAAAACTATTCAATCCAACAAATATAAAAAAACTATTAAGTTAAATATCACCTTTCCCGAGTATCTTATTCAAAAATCACCAAACACATGGGTCACACAGGACTGGAAAACCGCAAAAGTTTCGCATAAATGCAAAAAGGGTCAGATATATATCCATGAAAACTATTTCTTTAACTTTAATTGCATGATTCCTCGAACGTTGGCAAAATTATGCTGAAAATGGAAACATCCTCTTTTTTCGCCAGGATGGTTTCTTTTCAACATATAGTTGTGTGTGTTCAAATTAAACACATAATAATAAACTAGCACCACAGTTGAATGCCAAGGATGTGTTTGACCCTTACCAAGAAATGCCTGTTTCTCACTGAAGATTTAGTAGTTAAACCCGGCACTCTGGCATCATAACCCACCCGCGACCACCCGTAAAAAATTAAAAGAATTAAATTAATAATGTTCAATTTTTGCTTGTCATTGCTTCCAGTTTTTTCTGGAGGACAAAGCCGGAATACCCCATAAAGACACAAGACCTTCTACATGAACACTGAAGTCAGTCACAAACCCACAATCTCAATGTTGACACGTCAGTGATCAAGAATAAATTATCGTTTCTACTCGTCTACCCTCATGTAATTAAGCGAAAAATGTTTTTCAATTTAGATTGCTTTGCAGTAAAGCGACATAATTGGATGTCTACATAAAGTCTAAGGGAGGTAATATAATTTAATTCTCTGAATTTGAAAACAATCGAGTTGTTCATAAAATTGGACTGATAATTGATTCTTCTGTTTAGACCGTAACTCGAGCGCCACCTTCAAATTTAAGAATTGATACAACTTGAAATTGGTGTCATGGAACGTCATATATTGCATCTTGAGCTATTTTCATTTAATCGAATATAATTCAGATATAAAGACAAAAGGAACCATTTGCCAAAATTTTATTCCTTTTTGAAGTTGAAATCAGACATACAATTCAAATACAGCAACCAGGTTTTACGATAGGTATACGTTGCTTTGGTCACATGACCTACTCCTACAAATTCATACAGCACCATACATCGGCGCTGGTTTTACCCGTTACATTTTCAAATATTATTGTTGAAATTAATTTATATGAAATATTTCTAATTTTGAAAATGCTATTAGCATATAACCTGTTAAGTAGTTTACGATATTCTTAAACTAGTTTTGTGTTGTAAATGATGTTTAACTCCACTTTCAGGAATTCTTAGCTATATGGAGGCGTCCAATTTTATTTGAGGATGCTTTTAATTCCCATATTCTGTATTTTTATACAAACAGGGCTTCGATCTCTTGATAGTGTCTTTAAATAGTCTGACATTCTTTATACGAGTCTTGAACATTCGAGGATCGTGGCAGCTCCAAACCACGTCACCCTCATTTGCTAGCGTTTCAAAAAGTATTAGCACATATTATATTAACTTCATAAATTGTCTAATCATATACATTCACAAAAATCAGCAATTTTTTTAGCTTTATCATTCCGTCCAGTTAGCCAACGCTTAACTCAGCGGTATATTTTTGTGAATGTATATGATTAGACAATTTATGAAGTTAATATACAGTCGGAAAGCATTTCTCATAATGGCTTCCAATTTCTTGACAAGGTCACGTGATTTTCGATTTGAAAATTTGACGTTTTTATTTCACGATAGATTAGCTTGCAAAACGGACTCGTACGCATATAAAAATTGTGGTATTGGCATATTCTGACAATATTTTGATCCTCGGATATCTTATTTTCATATTTTTTAAATCAAATATGACATACTGTGTAAAATTTTGAAGAATTTCACTGAAAAATGACGACGAAGAAATGGCGGAAGTGAAATTCGTCGATTTAAAATATTGCAGCACAAATCGAAACGATGTGGAAGCGCCTAGATAATGAAAAGAATATTAGAATTAAACATACGCTACATTTTGCACCCATCATTTGATTTTTAGCAGTTCTAATACGCAATTGTGTCAGATTGTTCGCTCAAAAGTTGGGGTTTTTAAAGGGAGATAATTCGAAATGACGGATTGGAAACGATTTTTTAATCGGAAATACATAATTTTTTTTCATTCTGTCATGTTTTACTCTCCATTTAGCTTTATTTACAGAAATTTTAAGTAACTTAATTAAATTTTGAAATAAAAATTAACTATAACTGTTTACTGACACCTTTAAAATTGAATTTGGTTGGAATTATTTTTAAATTTAAAACAACTTGGAATAGTTAGTAAATTTATTTCACACTAAACTGTCTTATATAAAAGGGTTAGCTATACATGCATGGCTAAATTCTAATAAGGTGGGTTAGTTTTCATAATAGAAAAAAATGTCTATATTTAAAAGTGATCATAGACTCCTTCAATTCCCTGTTTGTAATATAAATAGACAAGAAATGGATAGGCTTGTTAACAACAAAATTATTATGATTCATCATGTACTAGTATCAGTTAGACTTTCCACATGTCCCTTTGATTTTTTAAATATTTTTTTGCTTTTGGAGAATTACATTTTTATTATCAATTTTTGTACACAAGTGGATAGCATAGAAATTGTTGATAATAAATTATCTTTTTACTATAAAAAAATCAAAGGGACTTGTGGCAAGTCTATAGGTCAATACATATTTGTTGATGAACTAACTTATTCTTATATTTTAGTTTTTTTAATACCTCAATAAAAATATATTTCATCATACATGTCAACTATAACCAGGAACATATAAATCAATTAGCTATACTAGTCAGAGTTAGAACCAAAAACAATTGGCAGAATGTATAAAAAGGTTGTTTTTATTTATAAACAAGTGCACAAAATGTAGAAATAAATCATGTCACACTTTGTTAAAGAAAAGTTTAATCAAATATTAATTTTAAAATAAAACAGAAATTATGGATAACTAATTTAACAAAATGTAGTAAAATTTAAAAGTTCATTACTTACAAGTATACAATACTCACTTAAGATGAGTAATATTTATTGGGTGTTATAAAATCTTGTATTTCAATTAGAACTGAAACACAAATCTGCATTGCACTTCTAAAGTTTTTAATTCCATATGTTTCTAACTAGACAACAGTTTTTCAGAACATTATGTTGTTCTTTTTAGAAAAGTTTTGTTTATAAGAATTTCATTTCAGCTGAAGCAACAGAAAATATATTGCAAATATGCACCTACTTCAAAATTGTTATTAACATCAGAGACATATATATAATTAAAATTGTCTCTGTTAACATCATATCTGATCAGTGTGTAAGTTGACAAATCTTCAAATAATTTTATATTGCAAAAAATTCTGAAATTTTCCTCATGTTATAGTGATATGTATGTAGTAGATGGGTATAGATGTTACTTTGTAAGGCAGTGCTGTACTATAAATACTACGGTCTAGAATTTTATGTCACTATAATTCATAATTTTATCCAAAGAGTTCAGTTTCCGGCGTAAAATTAGCAATTATCACAAACCTTGGACAGCTCTGATCTCCTTGTAAGTTGTATAACAACGACTTTGCAGTCCGTCAAATTTACAACTGGTTTGGGTCAAATTTGACTTTTTCATGAATAGAATAACAATATTTTTTTAAGAAAATTTAATAATTTAACAAAATCAGATCCCTTTATCATAGTATATGTGGCTATTTTGACTACTAATCGGCAAAAATACTACAAATAACGAGAATTTTTCAAGCTACCATGTGCTTTTGGGGACCCCCGAAATGAATGACGACTGCGCAGTAACGACAATAAGAAGCTGTTTCTTACCTTTATCGTCGGTTCTTCATATCATCTAGTTTAAAAGTAACCAGTCATAATGAATATTCAGTACCTAATACGCAATTGTGTCAGATTATTCCGAGCTTTAAAATTGTAAACAGTAGTCGCCGCCATCTTCCGGTCACTACGCACAACCAAAGTTAACCTCGATTTTTATGTATTTAATTTGCATTAAAGTATATAATAACATTACAAATACAGCTAAAATAGTTATAAAATTATATTTCGCATGTTTCTATATTTTTCTTTTCAATATTTATTATAATTTCATGCATTTTTCGCAAGGTCATGAAAACGATAGAAAAAAAACATTTGTTTTGCGCCATCTAGCGGCCGTTAAATTTTTTATTATCTCCACTTGTTTCTCTGTCAAGAAAATCGCGGTTTTAACGGTCAAATCAGGGAAATGCTTTCCGACTGATAATATGTGCTAATACTTTTTGAAACGCTAGCAAATGAGGGTGACGTGGTTTGGAGCTGCCACGATCCTCGAATGTTTAAGACTCTTATAAAGAATGTCAGACTATTTAAAGACACTATCAAGAGATCGAAGCCCTGTTTGTATAAAAATACAGAATATGGGAATTAAAAGCATCCTCAAATAAAATTGGACGCCTCCATATAGCTAAGAATTCCTGAAAGTGGAATTAAACATCATTTACAACACAAAACTAGTTTAAGAATATCGTAAACTACTTAACAGGTTATATGCTATAGCATTTTCAAAATTAGAAATATTTCATATAAATTAATTTCAACAATAATATTTGAAAATGTAACGGGTAAAACCAGCGCCGATGTATGGTGCTGTATGAATTTGTAGGAGTAGGTCATGTGACCAAAGCAACGTATACCTATCGTAAAACCTGGTTGCTGTATTTGAATTGTATGTCTGATTTCAACTTCAAAAAGGAATAAAATTTTGGCAAATGGTTCCTTTTGTCTTTATATCTGAATTATATTTGATTAAATGAAAATAGCTCAAGATGCAATATATGACGTTCCATGACACCAATTTCAAGTTGTATCAATTCTTAAATTTGAAGGTGGCGCTCGAGTTACGGTCTAAACAGAAGAATCAATTATCAGTCCAATTTTATGAACAACTCGATTGTTTTCAAATTCAGAGAATTAAATTATATTACCTCCCTTAGACTTTATGTAGACATCCAATTATGTCGCTTTACTGCAAAGCAATCTAAATTGAAAAACATTTCTCGCTTAATTACATGAGGGTAGGCGAGTAGAAACGATAATTTATTCTTGATCACTGACGTGTCAACATTGAGATTGTGGGTTTGTGACTGACTTCAGTGTTCATGTAGAAGGTCTTGTGTCTTTATGGGGTATTCCGGCTTTGTCCTCCAGAAAAAACTGGAAGCAATGACAAGCAAAAATTGAACATTATTAATTTAATTCTTTTAATTTTTTACGGGTGGTCGCGGGTGGGTTATGATGCCATAGTGCCGGGTTTAACTACTAAATCTTCAGTGAGAAACAGGCATTTCTTGGTAAGGGTCAAACACATCCTTGGCATTCAACTGTGGTGCTAGTTTATTATTATGTGTTTAATTTGAACACACACAACTATATGTTGAAAAGAAACCATCCTGGCGAAAAAAGAGGATGTTTCCATTTTCAGCATAATTTTGCCAACGTTCGAGGAATCATGCAATTAAAGTTAAAGAAATAGTTTTCATGGATATATATCTGACCCTTTTTGCATTTATGCGAAACTTTTGCGGTTTTCCAGTCCTGTGTGACCTATGTGTTTGGTGATTTTTGAATAAGATACTCGGGAAAGGTGATATTTAACTTAATAGTTTTTTATATTTGTTGGATTGAATAGTTTTAACGCCACCTCGACCGTCGGTGGGAAAACTGGCAACCCTTGTCAATTAAGTTAAAGGTCAAGCACACACTTGCCAAAAGTGACACTCGAACTAGCATCCTCTGTGTTGACAGGCACGTGATCAAAAGTAGATGATAATCTACATTAGCCAGTCAGCCACAGAGGCTGGATAGTCCTTTCAGGAGTCTTGGTTTGATTTTTCTAGTCTTGTGGTACAGTAAAAGCAAATGTTTTTGCGGCACAAAATGTGTAAGAGTCTGTGAATTATGTGAAACATATCTATGTGATTTTATATCTGTCTTTTTGTCTTGTGCTTTTCGGTATTTTGTGTATATGCTATTTAGATACAAAATAATTAAACTATCCAAACACGGGAAATTTTACATTGTAACAATTCATATTGATGACTTCCTTAATTTTTTCGTTTTTTATGTCGAGTATAAAAAAATGATGTTAACCCGACCATTTCAAACAAGGATATTTTTAATTTTTCAAAAGTTCTATTATATCTAACCACTTTTCACTCCTAATGTTCTTTGTTTTTGAAATAAACTAAATAAACTTTACGCGTCTTCTCAGTTACTTGTGTCAGTAACGTTAATCAACTGGTTAAACTATATCTTTCAAAATGGCGTGCAACTGTTACTGTTTGATTGTGTTTTTTTCGAGTGTTACCTACGTTCAGCATTATTTCAGCTGTCCAGTTTTTATTGTAGAAGACGATGGAGTACATATTGTGTTTTGGGGCTTGTCCTGAATATGGCTGAAATACTGTTAAACTTTCAATAATTATTTAATTAATCAAATAATTTTTAACGGTCCCTTTCTTCTGGAACAAACACGGAAACCTGAAGAAAGAGTAGCAAATTCTGTTTCGTAATCTGATCTTCCCTACATGTGTAGACACTTCATAGTTCGCATTTGACATCGTATGACTTAATGTAACCGCCAAAGTCCTGTCGATGGATTACGAGATATAAACATATACTGAGTAATTTATAAGACACGTCGAGATTAGCCTTTTCATGATGGCGAAATCAAATTCGTCTTGTTCGTAAATAAGATGAACCAGAGATTTGGGCAAGTCAGTGACGACACACTTTTATTCTGGAGGCAAGCCATAAGCTCGAAATAAAACATGCGTTAGGTTTGATTTTAAAGTCTTTTTATCTCTCTTGCAAAATCATGATAAAAAAGAAATTGTATCACTTGAAATAAACCACTGTAATAGTGTAGAAAAGTTTAGGCGAATGATGAATATATTATATACATTCCTCAGTGTCAAAGATAGCATTTTTAACAAGGTAAAATTAAAATGTACCAATTTGTTGTAACATCATGGTACGAATTTCACAAGCATTTAGACTAAACAGAAGATAGGAGTTTGAAGGTTCAAACACTCAGGACAAATATTTCACATGTTTTAATTATATCAGATTAATCGGAAATATACAACAAAAGAATGTTCAAGCACAGTTTGCTTCAGTTTGGCTCAATGGCTTTAGACCAGACGATACATATGTGAGCATTTAATGGACAGATGCATATACCATTGGTTATTAAAACAAAGTTATTGCAATAGCTTACATAGCCAATTGTCCCCGATCTTAGATAGGAAAACAGGCAATCATTGCCAATTAAGATTGGAGTCGAGCACAACCTACCGCAGCGAGAATCGATCCCGCAACCTCAGAGTTGACAGTCGCGTGAATAATAGTAGATAATTAACTACTTTAACAACTCATTTATATCTGTCCTTTTGTCTTGTATTTTTGTGTATTTTGGGGTGATGCTATTTACATTTAAAATAATTAAAAAATCCCAACAAGGAAATATCTCATTATAAAAATTCACATTTAGAAAACCCTGATGCTGACTTCCTTATTTGTTTTGGTTTTAGGTCAACTGAAGGAAAAAGATGTAAGCACGACCACTTCAAACAAGGATATTTTCATATTCAAAAGTGCTATTATACCTAACCACTTTACACTCTTTATCCTCTTTTCTCGTTTTTCACATAAACTAAATAAACTTTACGAGTCTTTTTAGTACTTTTAGTTAGTAAAGTTAATCAACTGATTGACCTCATACTATATCTTTCAAAATAATATGCGACTATCAGTGTCTGTTTGATTTCGTGTATTTTATGGTTTTACTTACGTTCAGTAATTTTTCAGCTCTATGATGGTTTTTATTGTAGACGCATAAGGAATTCACATTGTGCTGTTAAGCTTTAAACCACACTTTCAAAAATCAATTGTGTTTTAACGGCCACTTTCTTCTGAAACAAACACAGAAAACTGAAGAAATAGTAGCGAAAACTGTTAAGTAAACTGACTTTCTCTACAAATTTAGACAGTTCATAATTCGTATGCGATATCGCCTAACTTAATGCAACCGCCAAAGCCATGTGTTACCGATGGATAACGATATGCAAACTTATACTGAGTAATTTATAAGACAACACGAGATTAGCCTATTCATGATGGCGACTTATCATCTGAAGACCAAATCATTACAGTTCATTTGTGTAAAGACTTAATTGGTTAGCAGTATTTCACTATAACTATAGCATAAAAAATTAAATTCAAACTTTTCTAGTTCATAAATATGAAGAAACGAGACATTTCGGCAAGTCAGTGACGATACACGTTTATTCTGGTGGCAAGCTTTACGACAATTAAACAACTAATTTAAAAGGCACTTTCAAGAAGCGAGTTAAGTTATAAATACTAAGTGTAAATTCCTTTTCGAATATTTTTACCCGTAGAAAAAAAGTATATAGTCCACAACGTAGTTTCATTTTAGTTTATTTATATCTTGTTATTTTGAATTATTTCCTGGTGTGTACAGAAACGTAAAACTTTATTGCTGATGTTGTTTCAACTTTAGATTTTGTAGGTTTCATTTACATGTTTGTGAATTTGTAAGTTAGAAATGATCTGAAATAAACATATGTAAGATTTAGCTAAAGTAAGTTACATATTAATATGTGCCATGTTCATGTAGAATAAATCTTACAATCTACGACGTAGTTACATTTAAGTTTATTCACATCCTGTTTTTTAAATATTTTCCGGTGTTACCAGAAACAAAACTTTATTCATGAGATTGATCAGCTTCGGTCCGTAAGTATTATTTAAATTTTTTAGTTAGTAATGATTCAACATATTGAATATGCAAAGTTCGATAAAAGTTAGTTACACATCACCCGACAGGAATGGCCTCCGTTACATGCAAAATTATTGTCGTAAGTTACAACAGTAGAAATAATTAGACTATATTTAAAAGTAGCGTTTAAACTATCCTAATGTCAGTTTGAAAACTAAATGAGGCTAATCTTGTTAAAGAAACATAAAGAGAACAATATAGACTTCTAAAAACAAAAGAAGCTGTATTTTTATTTTATTTTACGAATCTTATTAACATAAGTGAAACACAATCTAGTTCAAATTAAACCGTTTATTGATTCCATCATCCTTTTATTGTAGTTGCTTAACGCAATTCCGCTCAAGTCACATTCTAGTGTCTTTTGTTTAAACACACATGCTAAGTTAATAAAAGTTAAGACATTAAGCGAACCAATCAAAGTGCAGCTCTTAGTATTTTACCTTTATATACTACGGCACATCTGCGGAGCATAGAGTTGATCATAATTATTATAAACGCCACCAGAATACGTTGTAGGAGTTCGCTGCCCTACTTAAACTGTCTTCAAATTTGTCCTAAATGTGCTCACTTTTGTTTATATCTGAACTCAAAGCCAGGGCCCAGCGTCATAAAACCTACTTAAGTAAGAAAATTTTGCTCAGCATGAGAATTTACTCAACTACCATGACAACAAAGGAAAAGGATAGATTTGATTGGATGAAATTGAAAATAAAAAAGTTCTCAGCAAAGAAAATGTTTATGGCGCTGGGCCCAGAAAATCCTTTACATTAACATGTTTCTGATGTTGTATGTTCACGTGCGTTGTCATGCTGAAATTGAAGACGTGCGACATGTGGAAAGACTTGTTCGATGTCACGCTATGCTGTTACACCATTGCTTCTTCTTCTGCATGATGATTAGAATAAATTTTATCTAATTTCAACATAAACCATTATTTTTCTACCACCCTATCGTCCTTGTCCACGACAAACTGTCTCCAAATGTTCTTCCCGCCTTCTCTGCACTCTTCTTCTAGAATCTTCTATAGTATGAAGTAACGGCTTTCTTCAGAAAAGATGATGTCACGCTCGCGGCAAAACCAATTGTCGGTGTCATGATGTTAAAGCATATTCTCTGGCGGGAAGACAGTAACTGGCGTTTTTAATAGCTTACCAACGACGAACTGTATCAGCACTAATCGGTCGTAGGTGTGTTCCAACAAGGTTCCGTCCAATCTCAATAGCCGGATTGTACCGATTCATTTGAATGTATCAGAAAATGCCTCTTTTTTCTCGAAATATGGTCTACCATTCCGCGACAAGTCAGGTGTGCTATTTGTGGTATTGACACGTATCCATACGTTCCATAGTTTTGGTAACACATATTAAGTCGTTGGATTATCCAGCATACAGCCTACTAATGTTTCCTGTGTTGTTGACTGATCACTGACCATTGTTTTTGTTACAGCTTTTATACACAAACCAAGCACAAATATAAATATTTAATTTTTCCAAATTTTTACCACCAAGTATTCCTTAGAGAGGCTTAAGGTACACACGCTCTGTATGATCAATCGAAAAGTTAATTTCAATGTCACTTAATATAACCTTGTGTTGCATCGAAAGTTTTTTTTCTGTTTTCTAAAATGCGATTTTTGAGGTTCAGTATATAAACGTGGTCATCTAGGTTTACGCAATTTTATGGTCATACTCTTTTCACAATCAAACATTTGGAACGTACTTTACTGGACTCGATTCCAAATGAATAATTCCATTTCGAATAATGTCATCACAAACTATAACTACTGCAACTATTTTAAATAATCAAAACAATTTTGTCGCAGATAGTTCTAAAAATCAGACAACAAAATTATGGGAAAGCATAATTTACAATTAGTGACTCTTTCAAGTTAATTTGATTGGAAACTCACATATCTCCGTAGCTGTTTTGTACACTATGAATCCACTATGACAAATTTAGATACTCGTTAAAATTTTTAATAAAGAAATTATTCAGTGGGGCATTAAAATATACTGATTTTGCCACGGGTTATTTCTTTACGGCGTTAGACCGTTTATATATATATATATATATATATATATATATATATATATATATATATATATATATATATATATATATATATGACTTGTTTACGTCATATATTTATATTGACATTCAATGACTAAGGCCATTCGTTGCTCAGTCTTTGTCTAAGTTTTTGACAAGAAACACTGTCATTTGTATCGTTGCATAGTCTTCTAGACTTGTATACGATTCACCCCGATAAATGAATATTTTTTATAGCGGATTTGGCCGAGGTGTCTAGACCGCTGGACATAGTGCATGCGATTTGGTGCCACAGTGTCACGACGGTGTGAGTTCGAATCCCGCTGAGGGTTAACTAAAATTTTACAGTGTTAAAAATCTAATTCTAACAGTGTTGGGCTTAATTTGTAGACGTATATATATTGTTGTCTCATGAAAATAATTATAACAACACTACTATGTGCAAATAATATATAAGTAACGCAACATTTCGCTCTACCAAAGAGCTTCAACAGGCGTTGACTGAATCAAAACTTCAAATGATAGAAAATATTTTTGTTGTTCACTTTATACAAAAAATGTTCTGATGTTGAAGGACCCAAAATATTTTTGTTGTTCATATTACAGTGGGTCATAAATATTTTAATATTCTACCTATGGATTACGTTCGTTCAATCCATTAGTTTCTAGCGTTTTTAATTGATGTATCCAAAATGTTTCTCGAAGTCTTCTGGTTGATGTATTCCACTTTGGGTTTTGATCAATAATTTGGAACTTTTCAGTATCAAAAGAGTGGCCTGTAGTTTTAAGGTCGCGAGTTAGTGGACAATTTCTCTGAAAAAGGAGCGATGGTTGTTAAGTCGCATATTGAAACTGTCTCTGTTTCTCCAACATACTGGATGTTACAAATTCCACAGGTCAGTATGTAAATACAATTGCTGGATTTACATGAACAATTTGAGTATATTGTAAAGCTTTCGTTGGTTGTTGTGCTTCGAAAGGTTCTAGCAACGTTTGCTGCTTTACAGCATTTGCAATTCCTGCAATTGCATGGATTGTATCCACTAGGTTTTGAAGGAGGGTTCATTTTGACTCTAGCATTTACAATAATATCTTTTAGACTGTTTTGTCGACGGTATGCCATTATAGGTGGTTCAGGGAAAAGCTTTTTTAGCTCACCTGACCCAAAGGGTCATGTGAGCTATTGTTATCACTTTGCGTCCGTCGGCGTCGTCGTCGTCGTCGTCGGCGTCTGTAAACTTTTTACATTTTAATCTTCTTCTCTGAAACCACTTGGCCAATTGAAACCAAACTTGGCCATAATGTTCATTGGATGGACCTTTACAAAGTTTGTGTTTTTTATTTTGATTGGTAAACCAATATGGCCGCCACCTCAAGACTTAGTTTAACATAGGACCCTATGGGAAAAAAGTTAAAAAGGGCTTCTTCTCTGAAACCGTTTAACCAATCAAAACAAAACTTACTAGCAATATTGTTTAGATGGTCCTCTATAAAGTTTGTGTTTTAGATGGGAATTGGAAATTCAAAATGGCCGCTACTGCAGGACTTAGTTTAACATAGAACCCTATGGGAAAAAGTTTTAAAAGGCTTCTTCTCTGAAACCGGTTAATCAATGGAAACAAAAACTTACTAGCAATATTGTTTGGATGGTCCTCTATAAAGTTAGTGTTTTTTATGGCACTTGGAAATTCAAAATGGCTGCCACCGCAGGACTTAATTTAACATAGGACCCTATGGGAAAAAGTTTGAAAGGCTTCTTTTCTGAAACCGGCCAACCAATGGAAACAAAACTTACTAGCAATATTGTTTGGATGGTCCTCTATAAAGTTAATGTTTTTTATCCCAATCTGATATTCAAAATGGCCGCCACCGCAGGACTTAGTTTAACATTGGACCCTATGGGAAAAATGTTAAAAAGGGCTTCTTCTCTGAAACCGGTTAACCAATCAAAACAAAACTTACTAGCAATATTGTTTGGATGGTCCTCTATAAAGTTTGTGTTTTTTATGGCAATTGGAAATTCAAAATGGCTGCCACCGCAGGACTTAATTTAACATAGGACCCTATGGGAAAAAGTTTGAAAGGCTTCTTTTCTGAAACCGGCCAACCAATGGAAACAAAACTTACTAGCAATATTGTTTGGATGGTCCTCTATAAAGTTAATGTTTTTTTATCCCAATCTGATATTCAAAATGGCCACCACCGCAGGACTTAGTTTAACATTGGACCCTATGGGAAAAATGTTAAAAAGGGCTTCTCTGAAACCGGTTAACCAATCAAAACAAAACTTACTAGCAATATTGTTTGGGTGGTCCTTTATAAAGTTTATGATTTTTATGCCAACTGGAAATTCAAAATGGCCACTACCGCAGGACTTAGTTTAACATAGGACCCTATGGGAAAAAGTTTTTAAAGGCTTCTTCTCTGAAACCGGTTAATCAATGGAAACAAAAACTTACTAGCAATATTGTTTGGATGGTCCTCTATAAAGTTTATGTTTTTTATGGCAATTGGAAATTCAAAATGGCCGCTACCGCAGGACTTTGTTTAACATACGACCCTATGGGAAAAAGTTTTTAAAGGCTTCTTCTCCGAAACCGGTTAATCAATGGAAACAAAAACTTACTAGCAATATTGTTTGGATGGTCCTTTATAAAGTTTATGTTTTTTAAGGCAATTGGAAATTCAAAATGGCCAACTCCCCCGCAGGACTTAGTTTAACATAGGATTCTATGGGCAAATAAAAAAAATCTCTATACAACTGGTTAACCAATGAAACAAAGCTTTCTAGTAATATTGTTTGGATGGTCCTATTTAAAGTTTATTGAAAATTACAGGACTTACTTTAACATCAGGGAAATGCCATCTTCATTGCCTATAAAATCAGGTGAGCGATACAGGCTCTTAAGAGCCTCTGGTTTAAATTTGGATCATTTTCGATTAGGTTCCAATGTTTCCTTACAACGTTTGAAATGTTTTTTTTAAGTCAGGGTGGTATGGTACGACTAATTGTATTCTGCTGTTTGTTATATTCGCATTTTTGTAATTCAGCAACGAATCTCTGGAAACATTGTGAGCTTTTCCAAATGCCTCGGCGATGTTTTTGTTTTTTTAGCCTCGTTTGAGTAAATGTTTACGGAGCTCATTTAAACGATGGTTTTGAATATTTTCCGTTGAGCAAAATCTTTTGATACGTATAGCTTGACTGTAAGGAATACTGCGCGAACAATGCCTTGGGTGGCAACTTTTGGGGGATAAAAATTGGTGTTTGTCTGTTGCTTTCGTGTGAAGATCTGTTGTCATCATTCCGTTTTGGATGGAATTAGTAGTGTAGAATTTTAAAATATTTATGACCCAAAGTAATATGAACAGCAAAAGTATTTTGGGTCCTTCAGCATCAGAACATTTTTTTGTATAAAGTGAACAACAAAAATATTTTCTATCATTTTAAATTTTGATTCAGTCAACGCCTGATGAAGCTCTTTGGTAGAGCGAAATATTGCGTTTCTTATATATTATTTGTACATAGTAGTGTTTTTGTAATTATTTTCATTAGGCAACTATATTATTTTTATTGGTAATTGTATCAGTCTGCATCTGGCCATTTAGGGCACAAAATTGATTGTGACGTCGTTAAAATATGTGAAAAATCTTATTATGACGTCGCCATAAAGAGTGAATATGACGTTGATAAGAAGTAGATATTAATCTCTTTACCTCAAGTGTGGAATCCAAGCAAGCGTTTTATGTACGTTACATTAGAACAACTAATTCGTTAAACACGATTCGAATTCCTGAAAGTCACTATTTGGTTCGTCCTTAAGGCCACGTGATCTTCACGTGGTAAAAATAGAAGAAAGGAGGAAACAAGTGAAAATTTTAGTTTTAGATTACAATGAACATAAATATAAATTGATAGCGTTCTTTTCATTGGCGCACATGCTGATTATAAAAAAGAGAACTCATAAATTAAACGCTAAATATATAATGAAGAAATGTCTTGGTAATTTATTTTGCCATGGTTTATTTGTAGACTTGAATTTGCCGCTTTGCAAACGTATGACGATAGGGCAGTTTTTGCGGACTAATCACTCGTTTTACAATGAAGATTTTATTGTGGCTGTTAATGTGTACCACATTACAAATAGGTAATTAAAACAAAGTATAATGTTATAGATTTTGAGCGCGATAGACTCACACATGTGTACGTTACATGTTCTAGTAATTCATTGATAGCCTTAACACAAGTTTTGTAAAGTTACAGTTGTGTTTATGTTGTTATTATTTATATGACATGATTACTTTTATATTTTATGTACAGACGTTTCTTCCGTCATATTTATTTAATTACTTGTAGACTGCATAATTCATTCATGTGAAGTGCATATCCAAGACACCCTTTTTATTCCAAATGCAGTTTAGTACCGTTTTTGTTATTTATTTTTTCAGTTGCTCAAAATATGTACTCCAATAAGACAGAAATACATGTTCGTATATTAGATACTGCTGTTATGAACTGTAGATTTAGTTCCAACGTAAAAACTTATAGGTGGCAACGAAATAAAAATAATAAAAAAATAACAATTGCAACACGTACTAACCTCGCTCCAGAGTTTAATAACAGTAGATTTCATATAACAGATGAAGACAGAGGAGTTTATAATTTAATAATATTGAATGTAACAAATGAGGATTTGGGAGAATATATGTGTCAAACACAAGTTGTAAACGATATAAGTACTTCATACTATACACTGAATCTTACAGGTTTGTATCTTTAAATATATCTACATATTATTTTTGTTAACTTCGTGGTCACAACTAAAAATGAATAACCACGTGTTTCAATAAATTAATTGTAATTATCAAATTGATAGATGGATTGATTGAATGGTTGTTCTACGCCCATTTAGCTTTATTCCAGCTACATACAGGCTGTGTACAAGTTCACAAACAATAATTCAAATGAAGACATGTAATGGTTCTATGAAAAAATTGTCTGCCAGTCGACAACCTATGCCGTGCTCGGTTATGGACGAACAATTTAGCCTTTTAAGCCCCTTAAATAAACCCATGTTTCGCCAAAAATGAGGCAATACCATGTAACATGGTATTTTTAAAATATGGCAATTAATACGTCTGCGTCCAAAATTTTGTGTTGTAAACCAAAACCCAAGGGTGTTAATTATGTACCAATTGAGGACACGAAAACAGCTCTAGGGTTCGAACACTCGAAACCTTTCCCAATACCCGTTTCTACCGATTAGTTGAAAAGATATTCAACACTTTAAAAGTTAATAAGTAATCGCATTATTTGATCTATTTCAAAACGGCATCATAATTACAGAAAGTAATTATTGAAGACATTTCTTAAATTTCTTAGTGTAACCTGTAAGATTGAAAGTTTTGTCGGAAATCAAACCACATACATTATAGTTTACAGAAACTTTACCTGTAAACGAAACACTGACCGATTCATGGCGGCTTGATCGAATTTAGTAAAAATAGAAAACCATATACTCTTAAAAAACACATTTTGGGTTTTTATATATTTAAATAAACGACATTCAAATCAAATGTTACAATCAAGAGTACGATATGCTCTTAAAATGTTTGTTGTATGCAAAGTAACAGTCATTGCCTGTACAAATCACAAATTACAATCGATTAATCACAGTTCAAAGTCACTTCCGGGAACTGCAAGTTACAAGTAGTAACATGTTTTACCACCGCAAGAAGCCAGCACTCCTCTACATCTACTCGGCATTGAAGTTATCAGAACACGAACATTATTGCGAGGTATTTTTAGCCATTCCTCCTGAAACATCTGTCGAAGGTAATTTAGGGTCTGCGGTGGTGGTTGGCGCTAGCACACACATGTGTCCAGTTGTTCCCATAGATGTTCGAGAGGATTCAAATCTGGCGATTTTGAAGGCCACGGCAAAACATTAATGTTATTCCACTTATGAGACTCTCTGGTTAGTATTGTCCTGCTGGAATAACTTCCTCTGGAGGTCTATAAATGGAAGAAAAGTAAAGGAAGTGGTTAAAGGATGTTGTCTCTGTACTAATGAGCAGTTAAGTTGTGGTTGTACGTACCCAAGCTCTGATTTTCTGTCATCAAATATCGTCGCCCCCATCTTAACGCTACCTCCGCCGAATCTATCCACTTCCTGGACACATGACTGCACAAATTGGTCATTTCGTCGGCGATAAACACGTGTAATACCATCACGCTTCTGTAGCAGGACCCGCGACTTGTCATTAAACTAGATTCTGCACCAGATCTGGAATGTCCAGACCCTCAACCTGTTTTATCACCTGACTGTTTCTCGTCGATTTAACGCGGTCAAAACTACTCCAAAATTCTGTACCCCGGGTCTTATTCTATGTTGTCGGAGCGCTATAGCAATGGAAACGGGAGGTTTGCGGTTCTTGGGCTTTGATTTGTGCATTGTCTTTATGAATGATTCCTGTGTTCGGTATATTGTTATTCCCTTCATTTAACATTTTTCATCTGAAATAATGTGGCATCTGTTTTCTTTAAAGCCACTCTTTGGGTTATGCTCAAAGCGCGATATTAATAACACAATTAATCAGTGGTAATTTATCCAAGAGAGGGATTGGTATGGACCAATAATAAAGAAACTTTTATAACTAGCATATGGGATTAGATGGTTACGGGTAATAACTTTAACATCCCATCAAATGTTGATGATGTGTACTATTTTCAGTTTTTGTGTGTTTTGCTTTTTGTTTCCTGATGATTATGTTTGTCTGAATCCGAATTTGTCAAATATCTAAAGGACTCCTTTCGATTTTCAATGTTGCACGTATTTCTAAATCTTATTACTTTATTTTAAGAATATCTGTAGGTATTAAACTATTGAACTATGTGTAAAAGTAAGAAGTTTTACCACGCTGTTCATTTCCGCTTGATTTTTTTAATTTATGCTTCGTCAGGGCATTGTTTTCGAAAACTTACTGTACGTCTTGTTTTTGTTATGGCAAACTTTGCACACGGCACCGTGGATCCTTGTTCATATAAATTCCTTTTTAACTTGTCAGAAGACCTGCACATGCTCTGTGTAGGTCATGTTAATTCAATCTTTCATTTACATAACAATATCCTTCTTTGCAGTGTTAAAGAACCATTCCATTTAATTAAGTTTAGATTTTTAAAAGCAAATTCAAATGTAGAAATATTTTATTAATATCCCTCGGGGATATAGAACAGATTACTATAAATTTCGTTCAATTTCATCAACTATTGACCAATAAGATTGCTGAAACATATGAATTTGAGGAAACTTTCATTTTGAACAGGTTTAAAAAAACTGGCGCCAGGTAATTGCTAATAAGAAAATATGACTAGATAAATTAATAAACACGCATAAGTACATGTTTTAATGTCTTCGAAAAAAGATCTATGAGTTTTTGTTTTCTAAGTGAAATTATACTTGCTTTGGTCATAATCATTGAATCTTAGTTTATTACTACCTATTTATTTGTTTTTAAAGCTAAGTAAAGTGCGAAATATTTTTCTTAAATATAGCAGTATAAAAGAAAATTAATGAAATTAACGTTTACTAGGTTTCGTATTGAAACATAGGAATCATGGCTTTTTTATAATGGTGCAGGATGTGTTGCCAACTTGATGCTAAGTGATTATCCCTGTCGTGTATATGTGATACAAAACAGTTGGATGTTTATTGTTTATATTGTATAATTCCTTTCGGTAGGTGGGGCTGCAGGTTTACCCTAAGGCAATGTGTCGAGGCAATTACCTGATCTCTATTTGCAGTATGGCCTTTCACAGCCATGGCGTCTGTTCGTCTCTGGTTACGTCACAACCTTTGTTGTGGCGGGAAACGTCTCGTGTCTCTTAACCTTCTTCGCTCCACCAATGGTCGGTCTCTGGAACACCCCCGAGATGCCCCGTACAAAAGATCGGGTCTGGGCAATAACCCATAAACAGGGAGGTGCCTAATTTCACCACATCCCCCTCCGTTTTCTTAGGGACGGGATCCTTGTTCCGTTCAACTGAGAACACCTAGCCTACTACTCCCCATAACTATGGGACGGACATAAACAACCTTTTACTCCGCATAATATGTAAAATACACTGACACCATCTCCTTCCCTCCTATCCAACATCCGACACCAACCCATTCCTCGCCACAAGAACAGAAAACATGCCCAAGACTCTGGTACAACTACATTGCGAAAACACTACAAGAAACAAGACTAATAAATCCATTTGCACAGAAATCACTTCAATTATTACCCTTTTCCTAATTTCTAATTCTCTCTACTATATACAATGTCCATGAAAAAAACCCATCCGAAGACGGGACACACAGCAGGACGCTCCTCCCTGGAGTTGAATATATTACATCCGTCCTACCGGCGACGGCCAACGGTGGAAATGTCCCACGTTGCAGTTGGGTGTGCGATAAGCACTGTCCTGGGTTCTTCACACCCATGGTGCGGGCCAGTTCTTGACTGTCTCCCTCCTCTCAGCAAAAGGAAACCATTAGAGACCTTCAAACAATAAAAAACTTTCCGTGACAACTGACTAACCCCTCGGTGGTGGTGCCACTCCCAAACCACCGAGTCCTTAACACTGTGGAACTTGTTATCCTGTCTCCGGCTCTTTCCTCGAGGGGAGGTCCTCCTCCCGACTACCTGACAGTTGGGACACTTATATGTATCCAATTCCTCGGCCTCCAGTGCCGACAAGTTCACACATGTTAAATGGTACCACTCCTTACAAGTGTCACACTGTACCATTGTTTCTCCAGTGTCCGGACCTCTACAAACACAGTACTTTTTGTCTGTTAAAATGTTTTCTCCTTGTAGGAATCGCTGTTGAGCTTTCTCCAGCCATGCTGGGATTTTCCTGTCCCTACATGCTTTTAATCTGTCATGATTCGTATTAAACACCACTCGTTGGAGTTCAACTTTGTACACATACGGTGTGATCGCCTGTACTACTATCCCAGGTCCCTTCCACGGACTACTGAGTTTCTTGTTTTTTCCTACTGTTTGTGCTGTGTCTAGCACGTATACTAGATCGCCAATTTTGTACTGGTGTTCGATGATCTTAACGTCGTAATCTCGTTTCATTCTATTCTGCGTTGTATGCAGAGTGGTCCTCGCAATTTCGTGAGATTTACGGATAGCAGTTTCTAAACGTGCTATGTATTGATCACCTCCTGTGTACAGTCTCTCCATTCCGTGTGAGAACATAAGTTCTGCTGGTTGATTTGTTTCCCTGCCAATCACGAGCCTGTTAGGTGTAAATCCTGTGTTCCTGTTCACAGATGAACGTAAAGCTCCTGCTAACTGAGCAATGTGCTCATCCCAATTGTCCTGGGAGCCATCCACAAAACATCGAACGACGTCCATAAGGACTCTGTTTTTCCTTTCAACCTGACCATTCGCCAATGGACTTAAGGCGTTGCCCTAGCCTTGTGTATTCTAAGGGGTTTACACGCTGATTTGAATAGTGAACTTTCAAAGTTTCTCCCTTGATCTGTGAAGATCTGGAATGGATACCCACACCGAGTAAAAAATTCATTATTGCCTGCTCTAGCCGTTACTTCCGCTGTCTGGGACGGTAACGGAATGCACTCTGTCAATTTCGTGAACTGGTCTACCATCATAAGAATGTATTCGTTCCCATTCTTAGTCTTTGGCAACGGTCCCATTAAATCAAGATGTACACGTTCCATCGGTGCACCCGCATGGTATTGCGTCATCTTACACTTAGCATATCTATTCGGCTTCTTATTCTTACTACAAATGTCACAGGTCACAACAAAGTTTCTAATTTCCTTAGACATATTGTACCAATGGTACTTCTGTTTAATCCTAACCATTGTGCGTTCGGTCCCTTGGTGACCGGCTGACGGTAACTCATGACAAAATTCAAGTACCTCTCCCCTGAGGCTAGCAGGGACGACTAACCTTATTCCCGATCCCTCCTTCTTGAGAAGGTTTCTCAAGTTTCCTTGCTCATCTAAATAAAACATTGACTTATTTATGTAATAGTTCTTAGCTGCTGGTGACGCTAAAAATAGTACATTTTCCGGTGGTTCTATCTTGTCCTTGAGCCAAGTCAAGATAATTCTAAAATCTGGATCCTCAGATTGTGCTAGTTTAATTTCATCTTTACTGAATCCACTGATCAGCAATACTTCCTCCTGTGGCACGGTTGTCACAGTGTAATGGTTTTCACTTTCAGTTAATATCACTTGTCGGTTACCAGAGCATATGTCCATGCTTGTGGTAAACAAGATATTATCTACACTTTCAAACGGTGTGTTCGATTGTTCATCATCAGTAAATAACGTTATCATTGCTGTAGCAATGTCCTGAATAGGTTTATCTCTGCACTTCCTGTTTCTAGTCAGAGATACTGCCTCATCAACCTCATACATAAATTTATTCCATGTACGGTGTGCTCTCTCATACTTGGTACAACCTCTGCAAGGTAAGCCCGATAACTCCAGTTCAGCCTGAAAACCTGGGCATGGCACCTCACTTTCTCCTATCCGTGAAAGTCCAATCGCGTTTCCGTGGAGTCTACCTGAACGGTGTTTAATGTTCATATCATACTGACTAAGTTCTTCCATCCATCTTGCAAGTTGACCTTGTGGTTCTTTGAAACCTAATAACCAGGTTAAACTGCTATGGTCCGTTCTGACCATGAAATTCCTGCCAATCAGATAATTTCTAAACTGCCTGGTGAAACTGATTACCGCTAGTAGCTCTTTTCTGGTCGTACAGTAACGACGTTGCTCTGGGGTCAGTGCAAAGCTTCCATAAGCTATGACCCTTTCCCTGCCATTCTTCACTTGGATAAGTTCCGCTCCGATAGCCTTGTCGGACGCATCCGTATCCAGGATAAAATTGTCATGTTTCGTTGGTAATGCCAAGACTGGCGCGGAAGTCAATTTCAACTTGATTTGATCAAATGAGTTCTGTTGACTCTCAGTCCATTTAAACTGTTGTTTTCCTGTAATGTCATGCAATGATCCTGCAAATTTTTAATATTCCTTGATGAAACTGCAATGAAAATTCGCAAACTTAAGGAATTGTTCCACTTCCTTGGTGCAAGTCGGTACAGGCCAGCTCATGACTGGTTCAATGTGCTGTTGACCTATCTGAATACCATTACAGGTGATTTTTCGTCCTAAAAATTCCACTGAAGTCTTGAATAATTTACATTTCCGGGTTTTCAGTTTAAGTTCATATTTCCTGAAACGTTTGAATACTTGTTTCAAGTTTTCTAAGTGATCATCAAAGTCTGATCCTAAAACAAGGATATCATCTAGGAAAGCTATGTTTTCCATTTGAGCCCACTTAAAACTAACTTCATGACTCGGGCATATGTACTCAGAGTATTGCAAAGCCCAAAGCTCATCTTTACACATTCAAATAGTCCGTACTTTGTGACGAACGCCGTCTTTTTGCGGTCTTCTGGTTTGAAGCTGATTTGCCAGTATGCGCTGTTGGCATCAAGATTCGAGTACCACTTGTTTCCCGCAAGTGTATCCAAACACTCCTCTATAAGTGGCAATGGATATACATCCTTTATTGTGACTGCATTCAAGGCCCTATAATCTAGGCACCATCTAACACCGCCATCCCGTTTCCGGATTAATACTAGGGTGGATGCCCATTCCGATGTAGAGGGTTGTATAACTCCAGCATCTAGCATTTTCTTGAGATGCTGCTCTTCCTCGTCCACAAAGCATGATGGAGTACGACGCATTCTCGGCTTAACAGGTCTTGCTGTACCTATGTCTTTTTCGTGCTCGATCAATCTCTGTAAAGTTTCCGAGATCATAGTCATCTTTCGCAAATACATCTCTATAGTCATATAGCAGAGTTGTTTCAATTTGATTTTCTGTCCTTCTGTCAACTCTTCAGTTGATTTCTCGAATAACGGTTGCAATTATTCCGGTAAACTGACATTAGATTTGTCCTTGTATTGTATAGTGTTCACCTGGCCCACCACAGGGGGTCTAGTAATAACTGAAATTTCCTCAGCATTTGCTATATGTTGTCCTTTCTTAAGGATGAAATTGTCCTCAGCGACGTTAATGAGACATAGTTCCGTTGACTAACTGGATTGCAAACTGTTCTAGCTCCTAACAGGTGCCCCTGTTCGATTGTTTCAACCACATATACTTTGTTGATCTGGTCTGATATACAACTAAGTCGCACTGCTGAGTGTGGGGGTATGACAGTACGTCTGTCCACTGTCACCCTGCATATCCTGGGTTGTGCTATCTCCATAGATTCCCTTTTCCCATAATGCAATGGTATGGTATCCCCATGCATAAATAATATATCTTTTCTGATGTCCACTATAGCATTGTGTTTCTTTAAGAAATCAAGACCTAACAACATATCGTCGTCAATTGGTGCTACGTGTAGCGTATCACGCCAGCTACGTGGTCCAATTCCTAGTTCCACAGGAATAGTTCGTTTAGCATGCATTTCGAATCCTCTCCCTGCATTATTCATGATGACGTCACTAATGAGTTTAGGTTTATTCTTAAAACTGTTGTATATCTCATCGGATATAACTGTCACTTCTGCAGCTGTATCTAGAACTGCTATCACCGGATACCCATGTACTGTCACTGGGACCCTTAGCATCGTTGATGTTCCCAGTTTACCTATTCCCAGAGTACCATCGCCGGACTCTGGATTTTTGTAGTAATCCTGTCGATTGCCCTGTCTGCTAGGGTACTTTTGTTTCTCATTACCAAAGTAAACCCTCTTTCTCTGTGGTAATGGTGAACCCTTTAGTTCTGGGCAATTTCGTCGGTAATGCCCTGGCTTGTTACAATTGTAACAGACTGCCTGTTGTTCCTGTTTATCTCCTCTGTTAGGATTATACGAGTCCTGTTGCCGTTGTACATTTTCGAATTTCTTATTCGCTTTTGGTGTCAATTTCGGAGATGGACTTCTCTGTATAGGTGGTCGATTACTGGTATCAGCTTTTTGATGCTTAAGCTGTTTCAGCTCTTCAGTAATAACGGTCATATTATTTGACATTGCACCAACATTTCCAACAAAGGTATCAGTTATCTTGGCTAAACTAGAAACCACTGATTTCGCTTATTCTTGGAGTGATGAAATTTGTTCAGCAGTACTGTCTTGTTTTCTGCTATATGCCTGAATTGTAACGGGTTCCTTATCCGTAATAGTCAAGTCATTGAAATTGACTGGTGTCTCACTTGGTGTAGAGTCTATAGCTTTGCTGGTTTCCTGGAAGTATTTAATTATATTCAGAGCTTCATCCAGTGTTTCCGGTCTAGAGTGATAGGCATGTTTCGCCGCCTGTTTATCTGAACATCCTTGACAGTCAATACTTTCTCCTTTGCGCTGGGCACTATTGCTAAATTCTGCCCTCAAGGTTTGGGGTAAGTCCTGGTAACCAAATCGTTTTTCAATCTTTCGTATGACACTTCAATACGTGATGTTCGGATCTTGGTCCAGCAACAGGGTGTAATAGTCGCTAGCCTCGTCTTGCAAACACCAACAGAGTTGACTTCGTTTTTGCTGCTCCGTCAGTCCGTTGGTTGTGACAAACTCACTAAACTTCCTGAAGAAAGATTTCCAAGCAGATTTGTTCTTGCCTGTGAACTTCAAATCTCTTGGTGCCTGAAATGACCTTTGCTGAGGTTGATTTTGTCGGTTCCTCCCCTTATTATAGTTACTGGCTACTGGAATCTGTATTTCCGATCGTTCGGACGATGAACTAGACTGCCTTCTTGCTTGCAACCTTCTATGTGGCAATTAATCTTGTCTAGTATGCCTTTCTTGCCTGTTTTCTGCATTAGGTGGTATATCTGTCTCGTACACCAATGGTGCTAGACGGCCAGCATCTATAAGTCTGGTTGACTGACTTAACGCCGATGATTGGACGTTCGGTTTATTCCTGCCTTGTGTTGAATTAAATGGCAGTTGATGAGTTCTTGACATTGGTGGTGTATAATACTCGGTGTCCAAGTCGTCTTGTGTGTCAAGATGTAGTCTGGGCACTGTGTTGCCCTGATTAGTCGCCTCAATCGGTTTGTTGAGTTGTTGGTGTTCCAGTTGTAACTCGGCAACTTTGTGTTGTAGTTGCATATATTCATATTCTAATTCCTTGTACTGACCCTGTAGTTGTTGTCTCTCATGATAAAGATGTTCACGGTGCACATATTGTTCCATTGATGTGTAGTGTTGTTCACATGTTGAGTGTAGTTGGTGTGTATTTTGTTGACTTGTTCGGTCAACAAATGACTGCTGTTGTTGCGTGTGTTGACTTGGTCTGTCATGCAACATAGTTGGTTGTGGATGTTGAAATTGTTGAAGTTGTGGACCTTTGTTTATAGTTTGTTGATAGTGTTCAACTTGTTGTTGACCTGGCCTGTCATCATAAGGTTGTTGCCGTTGTTGGTCAACGGTGGCAGGTTGTTGTAATCCAAGTTTTGCTTGATTGGTCAAGAAGTGTATTAAATGTTGTTGATAGTGATTCTGTTGGTTAACAGATGTAGTGTAATGTGGGTATTCAAGTGGTCGACTTGATTGTCATCAAGCGTATGTTGAAGTGGTTGTTGATGTGCTAGTTGGTCACTAAGTACATGTTGAAGTGGTTGTTGAAATGGTCGTTCAACAAACGTATATGGTTGATGTTGTTGACTTGGGTGGTCGGTAGTTGACTGTTGTTGATGTGGTCTATCAACAATTATGTTCTGTTGTGGTTGTTGACTTGTTCGGTCAACAAATAGTAATGTTGAAATGGTTGTTGACTTTTTCGGTCAACCATGTTATGTTGTTGAAGTTCACGACTTGGTCGGTCACCAAGTACGGGTTGGAACGTTTGTTGGATTTGACTTGGTAGGTCAACAAGTATTTGTTGTTGTTGTCATGGTTCAAGTTGCTGGTACGGTTGTTCAGCAAATAAGTGCTGTTGGAATGTTTGTTGACATGGTTGGTCAACAGTTTTGTGTTGTTGAAGATGTTCAAGTTGACGACTTGGTTGATCATCAAGTGTGCCATACTGTTGGTTTGGTCTACCAACAAGTGGTGTGGATATGTATGGTTGTTCAACTTTATCATGGTGATAGTCTTGGAAGTTTGTTTTGTACAAATTGTCAGTGTCTGTTAGAATTTCCTGTTTAATGACATTGTCAGTGGTTCCACCAGGTTGCCTGTGTAAAGCTAGCAACGCATCAGCGCAATCACGCTCAGCTTTTTCCAACGTGTTATACAAATCAGCACAATCACTATCAACCTGTGTTTAATCAACACGATCTGGCCTTATCACAGATTAAAAAACTCAGGGCTGGGTCTGAAGCATGGAATTCTACAAACTATTTCTTTTGTCCTGAAATTTTAACAAATGTTGAGCAGTGGCAGTGGCCCTTCCCACGCCTGGGAGTAACAATAACTGCTCATAGTCACAATCATTTATATCGACCTTTCTAAACAAAACGCCTCTCTTGTGTGCCATTGACATTCAATTTCCAGTTACTTCCTGGGGAAAAAACAATTTGACAGAAATTCACTCAGTGGTACGATGTAGCCTTTCGCTATGTAAAATCAATCACTATTCAATTATATTTACAACTACAAAATGTAAACAAATGACTGACCTGATTTCTGCTCCAAGTACACAGTGGTGTTTTACGAAAGTCAAATTTCCGGATGGTCTTCACCTGACCCAAAGGTTGACAAGACCCAACAATGGCGGGAAATCACCACGTAAAACGTGTCGTGTGCTACACACGCTTCAATAAACAATTATCCAATAACCCCAAAATAACTATCAAGAACGTAGCCAAACTACAAAACAGTTGTCAAGGAACTCCTATTACATAAGAAAACGAAAAGTTTCAAGCCCCTGCTTTCCCAAAAAGGCCCCAACAGGGCACCCTGACCTCCCGCTTAAAAATGGGAAACAAGCCCTACTGTAAATCGCTTAGATTTTAACCCAAATTGTCCAAAATATCCTCGTCGCCACTATTGTATAATTCCTTTTGGTAGGTGGGGGCTGCAGGTTTACCCTGGGGCAATGTGTCGACGCAATTACCTGATCTCTATTTGCAGTATGGCTTTTCACAGCAATGGCGTCTGTTCGTCTCTGGTTACGTCACATCCTTTTGTTGTGGCGGGAAACCTCTCGTGTCTCTCGGCCTTCTTCGCTCCACCAATGGTTGGTCCTTGGAACACCCCCGAGATGCCCCGGACAAAAGATCGGGTCTGGGCAATTACCCATACACAGGGAGGTGCCTAATTTCACCACATTTATAAATGAATAATGTATTTTTAGAATGCTCTCGAGGAAGATTTGGTCAAAAGTGTCAGTTTGAATGCAATTGTTTAAATGGATCTGATTGTAATCCTGTTCACGGAAGTTGCCCCCGTGGTCATTGTGCAGCTGGATGGCAACTGAATAACTGTTCCAAAGGTAAATATATTTTACTAGATTTCGATGTCAAATGCTGTTTCTAAAACTGGAAAAATTGAAGGTGATTAATGTGTGAATCCACTATGAGTGTTTGAAAATAATAACTCATTAAACAACAATAATGATGTCATAAAGCAACTTCCATTAACCGCGTGACTATAAAATTGGGGCTGGTAGAATTTGTATTTAATAATGCTTATTTACTACTTTCTTGACATTAGAGAATAATATTACATTAGTACTATATGATTTTCGGATTTCTTGCTTATCCACTAATGTAAGATTCTATATTAATCAGGACATCGACAAAGAATACCTAATACGAATTTTACCTTCACTATTTCATAATTATATTTGTTTTTTGTTTAAAACACTATATTTCAAGTATATGATTACATTACATGTACAAAGTTGTTTCAGTTAAAACTGTTACGTGTATTGCTCAAACTGTCCGACGGAACAATTGCTGACTGGCAATTGCATGCCAAAAGGAAAATGTACAAATAGAAACCAGATTGATTGTACTGCGGTTGACAAAGATTTTATAATATTTAATATTACGTTCATCATCCTCAAGCATAACTAGACAATTTGCATTATGTTCAAATCGGCATTAATTGTTGACACCTGAAAACACTCGGTATCTGCTTATGTTGATATTCTCAGCGTGATATTCATAAAACAATAAACCAATTGCAATGCATCGTAAAAGAGGGTAACGTGATGGAACATTGATCAAGAATATTTTAGTTCCAGCAAATCGGTAAAATGATTACAGGTTATAACTTTAACGTTTCATCCAATCAAGGATTGTGATGTTTAGTCACTCAGTTTTTGTGTTAATTTGCATAAAAAATAATTTACATATATCATGTTTACATCGATTACCATGCTTTGGGGGTTTCAAGGTGACATTTTACTTGCTTATGATGTTATCATTTTAATCTTAGTTTCTTTTAATTATATGTAAATAATAATACTGTTGAAAACTTTATAAAGTTGACATTTACAATGTTTTCATTAGAACATAGTATTCATCGCTATCATTTAATGATGTAGAAAGATTGAAACGTGATATCTGATTTGACATATTTTCAAAAATGCTTCGTGATTACACATATCTCATGAAAGATGTCATCAAGGAACAATTGGATATGTAATGTGAATCAATAAATAATTTGTATTCAGAATGCGATCATGGAAGTTTTGGTCAGAATTGTCAGTTTAAATGCAATTGTTTAAATGGAGCTGGTTGTGATCATGATGGCGGAAGCTGTCCCCACGGAAATTGTGCAGCTGGATGGCAACTGAATAACTGCTCCAAAGGTAGAGATATATAACTAGATAACGATTTAATTTTTTTCTTAATACTTGCTATGTACCAACTAATGTTGTAAAATGTTTCAATTTTTCACTGAGCAGTACAAAGTATCGGATATTTTCTAATGTTTACGTAATATTTAAACCGCTGGACCAGTAATGAAAACAAATTTCTCGTAATTATTGAACATGCGTTTCTTTTCTGGTAATTGGTTGGAAAAAAACACATAAACAAGATGTAATGAAGTCACAAACAAAATACTTCCATTTAACCCTTGCCCACAAAATGGGGGTTGGGAGAAGTTGTACTTAATTTCGAGTTTTTTCTACATATAACATTAGAGAAGGACAATCTTACATTATATAGGATAATTGGATTTTCTGATATCCTTAGTTAAGGAATTAAATTTTAAATCGTTTCTAAGGCTCTGACTAAAAATTCCATAATTTATCTGTCAAAATTTGAGAAATCTAATAGTTCGCTAACACAAATGTAAGATTCTAATATAAATTATATTCATGAACAATGCTTGTGAATATTTCATAATTGCTCAAATTGCCCCAAGAATCAATCCAATTTGCTGAATGGAATACCTGATAGATGGAACTTCGGATTGAAAAAGATGTTTCTCATTTACCACACTCGCGCATAGTTAGAAAATTTGTGATTTGCAATCTGTTCAAATCGGCATTAATAATTGCGACCTGAAAATACTTGACATCTGTTAATGTTGATGCTCTGGGGTTATATTCAGAACTAGATTTTCATTAAACTATAACTCAGTTGCAATGTATCACATCCCACTAAGTCAAAGGTTGATGATGTTTAATCACTTTTTTCATTTTTTTTGTGTGTTAATTTAAATTAAACAAATAATTAACGTTCATCCTGTTTATATTTTCAATGTTTTCAAAGAAAGACCCGTGCGTTTTGGTTTCAAGGTGACCTTTTATCTGCTTTTGCCATTATAGTTGATTTTACAGTTTGTTTTAAATCTGTAGAAATTTACTATTATAGTCGAAAACTCTATGAAAGCAACTTTCACAAATTTTCGTATTGAAATCATTGCTTTCATTTAATGATGCAAGAACTATGACACCTTGATATCTGACTTCACCATATTAAAATATGCTTAGTGATTAGCCCTATCATGTAAATAATTTGATTAAAGAACAGATCAATATCTATTGTGCATAAATATAAACATTTATTTAGAGTGTGCTCATGGAAGGTTTGGTCAGAATTGTCAGTTTAAATGTAACTGTTTAAATGGAACTGGCTGTAGTCCTATTAACGGAAGTTGTCCCCATGGACATTGTGATGCTGGAAGGGAGCTTAATAATTGTTCAATAGGTAGGTATATATTACTTTATTTCTTTTTCTCTTTTAAATTGTTTTTGATTGAACCATAATGTTGTGATATCCTTCAATTTAGTATTATGAGCATTTATGTATCCGATATAACATATTCCACAAACATTACTTATGAATATTTTATACAGTAGTTAATGTTTATATATCTTTCATTTAAAACAATATATCTTGATAATATGATCACAAAATGTAGACAAAGCAATTTCGGTAATAATTGCAACAGAACTTGCTCATCGTGTCTTTAAAGGCATTGCAACTCAGTGAACACACTTGCTCATAATGTCGTAAGAAACACTTTAATTCAGTGATAAGATAATGCATTGCAGAGGGAAAATGTGCAGGAGGATGAATTATATTGCGGTTTGAGAAAGAGCATTACTAACCAATATTACTTTTATCTTCAATAACCATCATATTTATTATTTGTGATAACGTTGAATCAGCATTTATAATTGTCACCTGAAGTTAACAGACATGACAGACCAGGGTTCATTTTCCTCAGTCACAATGCAGAGAAGGGAAAATATAAATGCCGGAGTCCGTCCGTTTGGCTTGTAAGCGCTTTCAAGCTTGCATTTCATGTCATTTTTTATATTTTATATATTATATATATATTTTTATATTATGTGTTTTAATAATCTGTTCAACATGTTTAATAATCCATACCTATCGATGATTTCTGTTTGAGGGGGAACTATAGCAATAAAAATTCAAAAATATAAGGAAATATGTCTTGTACACGTTAGTGCTGTCGTGCCGATTTCTATTAAATTTTAAAGAAACATATTTTATTCTATAATATCTTGAACAAGAGACTGGTTGTTTTTAAGTTAAGATTATGGTCTTTGTAAATAAAATTTATTTTGAAAATTGTCTTGTTAGCACCACCATGAATGAACATCTTGACTGATTTTGATGAAATTCAAAGTGATGCATCTTAGAATCGTTAATTTTTAAAAATTTGTGTCTTGTAAGCGCTTTTACGTTTACATTTCTACATACTCTTTTATAAAACATATATCAAATGTTGGTATCAAAACTATCTTGGCCAAGTTTTAAAATCAGTAACAATCGATCATTTTTGTGGAACTTAACTACATCAATTTTTATGAAAGATTAATATTTACAATATAGAAAGGATTAGGTGATTAAACAGCACATGCAGAGTTATGTGGAGCCCTGTCGTTCTATTTATTTATGTGCAATGTCAAGCAAACAATATTTTGGTTATAATCAGAGCATTAACAAAACAGGAAAGTACTCAAACCATTAGGTAAGGTATAATTTTGTGATTGTGTATTTTGAATGTAAGGAAATAATTCAGGTTTTAGATGACAAAATTTTTAGGTCACATCCAATCCAATGCAGTTGATATTTAAACGTTGTACGTCTGCCAGCACTAACAGTTAATGTCAATTTTTAACTCTCAAGACAGGAAAAATGTGCGTTTTACGTTTGCATGTTATAAACATTTGGTACAGGTAGAAATAACCATTAAATTAACCAGCAAAAACATATACAAGTTACTATTTAATTATGTGTTAATACAGTTAGTTATACTTAATTAATGAATTAATTACAATAATATAATTAATAATAGTAACTGTTTTTTTTGAAGGTCCAACTTGTGAAATTTGCAATCAATAAACAAACTTCCAAATGTTATATCCATAATAATTGAACTCCTAAACAGTCCAGAATTAATATGTCCTCTTGTACGAAATGTTAAATACAATAGTAATGAAGTATACAGACATTTGTTATCCACTTATTTGATATCCAGCAAAACGATTTTAAGGGAATGTTCTTGAATCGTGTACCTGCCTTGTTATAATTATTGGATAGTTAACAGTTCTAGAATATTCTTTTTTTCTAAAGTAAACAAATAACAATCAATGTAAAAGATTATAATGTAATTATTTTATAAAGTATTGTTGTAAACAAATACAAATGCATAAATATTGCCAAACCAAAATAAAATGCACATTTAAGGCAAACTGCCTCATGACAATATTTAAGTACTAGTGACATAGCTGGGCCGAATTTACTGCCGTTATAATCCGAAGTTAGTTTTGAGATTTGTCGGATTAACGGCAGAATTAAGTCTCATTGCTCGTAACGCAGCAAATAAAAAATTCTTACTTCGGTCTATTTATACAAAATTCAAACACAATATTCATCTTCTTTACATAATTAAAGCTTCTGACATTGCGAAAATAATGGGAAACAATCTTTATTGAAGAAATTTCTTTTGTTGTCTTTGAAGATGCACGTCGAAAATGATATGTTGATCATTTTTCAGTATATGGATTATGTGACCTATTTTTGTATAAACGTGTTAATTTGAATAATGTAACAACCATTCCATAGTAGGAATTCAGTAATTTATATATACCTACCCAAGATGCAACACTTCATTCAGTTTCGATTTTCTCAATGTTTGTCATTTAGTAAACGTAATTAAAAAGAGACACAAATTTCAACAAATACATAAGGCACAGAATGTTATTCAAAACTATCATCATGTATAAATAATGATCGATTTATAACTTGAAACTGATATAAAATGGTGACAATGTCGAAAGAAATCAAGACTGACCACGTCTGATTATATATGCTACTTCTTTTGTACATTAAAGTGCTCAGATACATTACAAGTAAGAAGACTAACTTCGTACACAAGCCAAAAAAAGCGAGGGTACGATTATTCTTTCTAGGCACAGATTTTGCATAACAATGCCAGTAACTGTGGTAGTTCAAATGGAAAATTTGACTGGTTTTTATTTCTTTTCAATCACAATACTAAAATAAATACATTATGTAATATCTTTTCTAAGCAAATAAGTTATATAAGATGCTTATTTAGTTGGACGGATATATACATGAAATAACCATTCATTTACATATATATGAGCAATTATGTGTCAATTGTTTAGCCTTTCGTAGCGGGATACTTGTTACATCTATCAGTTAGATCAAAGCAAGTTCAAAAATCACATAAATGAGATTTCAAAGAGGCGTGACTAATACTTTCCACTGTTATGCATGTACTGGCAAACGTACTAATGAAATAAAATGAATTTGAATATTGCGCTTATTATACACATCTCAATTTTGTTTAAAATGGAACTGTTGATAACGACATATAGATTATGAAGAAAAAGGCAAGTCAGTACTGTGATACATAATATGCGTTACGCTAAAAATGTATGGCCTTTTTAAAATGTCTTCAATTTTAAATTAACATGCTTACTTCGTCTGTTTCAAAAACATAAATTTTGTCGTAATATAATCATCGATAATCATTGTGACAATCAAACATCGTGGTGAAAATTACAGCAAATAATCCACCTCAGTGTTCAAATCTTATGCAAATTTTACAAACGAATATATTACAAGATCCTACCCAACTAGGCAAACAAAAAATACATATATTTTTTAAATCAGTGTTGAAAGGAACACCAACACAGAAGAATGTTGATGAAGCTTTCACGTGTGCATATATTTATTTATTAGAATTTAAACTCTCTGCTAACACCATAGAAATGTGCTTATTTACATGCATTGCATTTTGATACATTTTTTTGGATAAGCAGTTATACTGATTTTGGCAGATAAAGTTCAATCTGACGCCTCAACCCTTTTTAAGCAAGCAAGTCGCTAATAAACAAAATAGTTAAAAGGTATAATAACTTGCATAACTACAAGTGTGTTTGTATTTAGCCCCACTTTGCTAATTAATTAGCTACCCAGTTTTTATTTGGGATGAAGCTAGAGTACACGGTAAAAAACCCGACTTTCGGCAGAAATTCTGGACATTCTTGTCAATTAAGGTTGGAATCAAGCACATGTTTGCCACACTAAGTCTGGAACCCGCAACCTAAGTGTTGACAGGCCACATGGTCAATAGTAAATAATCTCTTGGCCATCTGGCTATATGTATATGACACAGGCAATAATATATTTGATAAAAATGGTGATTGCAAATGACCTTTATTTCCAGATTAACATAGTGCAAGTTCTTTGTTTACACAATTATGCAATTGTAAGCCTGACATTTATTCCCTGTCCCTCTTAAACCTACATCATACTGTTTATCGTTTATCCATTAGTTTATCGTTTCCATTTGTATTAGCGTACATTGGCAATTTGATGTACATGAATACATGCAACGTTTTACAATGTGCAGTAGATGATAAAAAAAATTTCTTTATGTATAATCAGTTGGAATGAAAATATTGTACAGTAATTGCTTTTTAATTTAATTAACTTTATGAATCGTTAATTTAGTGAAAGGTGTCTTAACGTTATAAATAATTATTCAAAAGATCAGTCATTCGTGTTTATATAATATTTGTTAATTATGTTTTCATCCATCAAAATAGTATCAACAATAAAGAATAATCGATTATAATATTGCTTTTATCTGGCAAAGGTACTGGGTGTTTCAGTATAGATCAATGCATTTATAGGTTACACATATCTATAGCACACTACACTCATAAAAACCAACAAATACTGCAACATGGTTGGGTACATGTGAATGCACTCGACACTGTTATTCAACATTAAATCGTTTTACACCGGTGTAATATATGTTTTTGTGTTATTTGATGCGATAAGTACTATATATAAAAGTCTAAAGAGTCTACCAACCAGCAAGCTTATTAAGTATCGGATCGACAAACATGACGATACAGCATAAACAAAAAATAATATACAAGTCTAGAAGATTATGCAACGATACAAATGACGGTGTTTCTTGTCAAAAATTTAGACAAAGACTGACCAACGAATGGCCTTAGTCATTGAATGTCAATAAAAATAAATGACGTAAACAAGTCATAACATATTGATCTTGAAATTTCTCATTTCCAACTTAACCCAAAATAGTTGCTTCACAAGTCCGCCAGCCGCGGACGTGCCGTGCTGTTACTTTGCTTTGCTCAAATATTCCAACAAGATGTAATCAAAATTACCAAGGTGACAAATTCATTACGCCAGACGCGCGTTTCGTCTACTTAAGACTCATCAGTGGCGTTTAACTCTAAATGCTTAAAGTATTTTTTCATTCGGTGATGGAATAATATAAGTGCACTGGGATCGTGTAAAAACACAATACAGGTAGTTCAAAATATTATT
This sequence comes from Limnoperna fortunei, assembly GCA_944474755.1. Classification (NCBI taxonomy): domain Eukaryota; kingdom Metazoa; phylum Mollusca; class Bivalvia; order Mytilida; family Modiolidae; genus Limnoperna; species Limnoperna fortunei. The sequence goes on along the minus strand of OX104112.1, from coordinate 19,667,021 downwards.
TAAAAGTCTAAAGAGTCTACCAACCAGCAAGCTTATTAAGTATCGAATCGACAAACATGACGATACAGCATAAACAAAAAATAATATACAAGTCTAGAAGATTATGCAACGATACAAATGACGGTGTTTCTTGTCAAAAATTTAGACAAAGACTGACCAACGAATGGCCTTAGTCATTGAATGTCAATAAAAATAAATGACGTAAACAAGTCATAACATATTGATCTTGAAATTTCTCATTTCCAACTTAACCCAAAATAGTTGCTTCACAAGTCCACCAGCCGCGGACGTGCCGTGCTGTTACTTTGCTTTGCTCAAATATTCCAACAAGATGTAATCAAAATTACCAAGGTGACAAATTCATTACGCCAGACGCGCGTTTCGTCTACTTAAGACTTATCAGTGGCGTTTAACTCTAAATGCTTAAAGTATTTTTTAAAGTATATATATATATACCTGTTAATTAGCCGATGTGAGAGCGTAGTAAGTGTTCTCATCCTCAGGATAAGTACGTACATATATACCTGTTAATTAGCCGATGTGAGAGCGTAGTAAGTGCTGTCATCCTCTGATCGAACTTACCTTAATACAATTGCTTAGTTTGAATAGCTATTTTACTTAAACTATATTCATTTTTCCGAATTACGAAACTTTTAGGAACGTAAAACCATGTAACATTTTTGCGTCAATTTTCCGACTTTAAATCGCTTGTTTCCTTTTCTGCCAATCATTATTTGCATATAAACTGATACTGCAATTGGCAATATCTAAAACAAAAGCACACGTTTAACTTGTCTATCATTTGTGAATTTCTAATTCAATTAATAATAAGCAATGTGTTTCGTGCTTTAATTATGACTATTTCATACAATTCATAATAAGTTTCACAAATTATCACAAATGAACACGTTTATTCTTTTGTCTGTGTATATTGTAATATAAAATAAAAATCAGACGTTACTTATCTAGTTTACCTAGTCATTCTTTCTTTCGGCAGATTGTAAACGTTGGGAAGGTACACAATGTTGAAATTCTTTTTTTGTTTATTTCTGAATATTTTTAGAACCCTGTTCAAAGCAATGACACACCTTTTAGAATTGTAAAATTATTGACATCTTCGACGGTGTCAAGATGTATTTCTTATTGACGTTTGAAATATATTTTGCTTTCGACGACGTTGTAGGAGCTCATGTATATATGTTCTGGTTCATTTCTGAGAGAAACAGACGCATTGTTCTCATTTAATAAGATATTTCAAAAGTTGTTTGAGATTTTATTTCATTTGATTATATCTTGTGTAACCAGGTTTTAACTGGAAGTTTTGATTTGTTTTGCACGTTTTTACCTTTACAGGGGTACATATTTTACACAATGGCTCAATACCACGATGTTTTACGGATTAAATATGAAGATGATTCCGATTTAAACATGTGTGATTATTAGACGAATTTTTATATGAGTTTATAAAAATAAAATGTCATCAGAGATACCAAGATTAATAGAATTTGCTACGTTAAATGCGCGTTTCTGACTCATCAGTGGCGCTCAGCCCGAGTCCATATTTAAAATGCTGAGGAGCTTTGATAGCCAAAAGAGATATAAAGATAACAAAAATATGAACTTGGAAATACTATTGCTAATGCAAACCTAGTACGTCTTCCTAATTTGTGAATCTGTCCATATAGAAAGATAGCGGATTTGGTCATACTATTAAGTGTACGATTGAAACAAAAACTAGTAAGAAAAAAAAGCTGTAAAAAATACTAATAGCATGTTAGGTCGCTAAATGACCATTTGAAACCACACAACCTTAGTTTTATTCATGCAGATATTGAATACCTGAAATCTCAGATGATAACTCTTCAATGGCTCAATATATTTCTTCAACACGCCTATTTCAGAATTTTGTGGCTATATTTAATAATAGCGAATATAAAATACTGAGTCAAATAAGAAAGCTGATATCAGCATCGATACTGGGATCATAATACAGAAAGAATGGACGCGGACCGTAGTGAGTGACGTGTTTGGAGATTGAAACGCTCCCTGCACGATAAAGACACTTTTTGTAAATTTTTGAAGAAGCTCATTATAGCTGCTAAAGATAAATTGCCCGTCCCTACTTAATACCTCTTGCTTTTTCAGTGTCAGTCAAATTTGTGTTCCCGTTCCTCAACTTTTTTTTCGGCTTCCATTATTGGAAATAAAGATGAAATACTGCTTGTTGAACGTTAAGCATACAATCAATCAATCGTCTTTCAATTCTCATGAATTTGTAATTATTTCTTGCTTAAAGAGCATCCAAGAATATCTATGTGACATAAGGTTACTCTCGGGTTACTCTCTTTCTGTTTTTGTGTTTTATGGTTTTTGTGTTGCGTTTGTCTATATCCGGATTTGTAACTGTCCCTTGACTTTTGTTCGGTCGGTTTTCTTTGCTATTTTTCTTAAATATATCAACTGCCAAAGCTGATATTATGCCCAACTTGTATGGATACAACAAATGCAGCAATCCATCCACAGATATGTGATGAAGTTTATCAGTCGATAGATATCTAAGGAACTTTTTCCTCTCTGGAATGATTTGAAATACCTGGACTGTTCGGTATATGTTTAACTTTTGAACAGGTGGAAAGGGGGTTCATATAAGAAGACACCATTGTTACATTGCTAACATTATTAACGTTGATAAGTTCAAACTCATGTTCTGAATGACAGTGACCGATTGTTCAATTCACGTGTATTTTATGTTGACAATAACCTGTAACTCAATTAAAAATGGCACAAGCAACGTCCTTTGGAAAATTTTTATGTTCTTCCCGAAAAATTTTAATGAGAAAATAAACGATTTACTTGTGTTTTAAAAATGTCATTTCTAGTAGCGTTTTAAACATAAACGGTTTTTGACTTCAATATTTACAGAAATAAATTATCAATGGAAGGTTTATGATAACATACACATGAAGTAATGAGTTTGTCAGTGCTTGCAAATGTATGCCTGAAAACTCTAATTTGAAAGACAACATTCTTGTGAAAATGAAAAACATAATTATGTTTTAAATGCAGTTTTAACTTCAAATGGAGTAAGTGTCATTAGGAATACTGATCCATTTAATTGAATATAAATATATAGCTAAATAAATTAATGGTTAAATTATTAAATATGCATAGTAAACATTGAATGATAGGTCACTAAGATTAATGCCAGTCTGAATAAATTCTCACACAATAAGCGTGTGTAAAGTGTTTACACACACACAGCGACAGAAAGCGCAATTATTGTAATGTTTTGTTTACTATGCGTCTCCATGAAATTGTCAACATTAAACACACAAAATAAAACATATAAATCGCATAATGTTATGACTATAGAGTGTTCTATGAATGTTAAAACAATGCACCTGTAGCATTCCGCAAAAGTGTTCGCAGTGCAGGTATTAAAATCTAATTAATGTTTTTTTTTTATAAAACCGCGTAGTGAGGTGAAGTGTTCAGTATTTAGTGTAAACAGTTCTGATTAAGACAGAAGAGTATAAACTTCGACAAATTACTCAGCTTAAACATTTGATTTTGCGACACTCTATACGGCCATCCCTCAATCGCAGGTTAAAACCAGACTTAAAGGTCATAACTTTCAAGAAAAACGGAAAGAGACGATATAAATACGTGGTAAATATTCATGACAGAACTTATTTCGTCATCAATGACTTTAAATCGAATACTAAACATACTGCAGATCAAATCTGTCACATGTTAGATTTTCTGATTGACAACATATTCGTCATGTTTGGAGGACATGTTTTTCAACAGACTGTTGGTATTCCAATGGGTACTAATTATGCTCCTCTCCTCGCCGACCTGTTTTTGTACTCTTATGAGGCTGAGTTCCTAGAATGAATACTGAACAAGAAAGAAAAGACACTGGCCCAGACCTTTAATTTAACATTACGTTATATTGATGATTTTTTTTGTCCCTCAAATTTGGCGACTATTTACATTTAATTTACCATAGCGAGCTTGAAATTAAAGATACCACCAATACACTAAGGTCAGCCTCTTACTTAGACTACTTCTAGAAATGGACTCAGGAAAACTACAAACTTGACTTTACGTCAAACGTGATGACTTCAACTTTCCAATTGTCAACTTCCCTTTCATCGACAGCAACATTCTTGCAGCTCCAGCGGATGGTGTTTTCATTTCACAACGTATACTTTATTCTGGATCCTGTGATTGGTATTAAAATTATCTAGACCGATCACTGCTGTTGACTGCTAAACTACTCAAACAAGTGTTTGTTGTACCTAGGTTGATGTTATCTCTCAAGAAGTTCTATGCTCGTCACCATGACTTAATTGATCGTTATGGAAAATCAGGGTCTCAAATACAATCTGACATTTTCTCTGAGTCATAGGTAGTGTTTCCTATTCCTGGATTTGACTTTTCCCTAGACATGACAATCAGTAACTCGACGGGTGAGGAATTAGAGGCAGGCACTGCTTACTCGTCCGGAGCACCTGAGTGCACCTGCTGTTTTTATTGGGTTCGGGTTACTCTCTTACTGTGTTTTTTTATTTTTTTATGTGTTTGTGTTGTGTTTGTCAATATCCGGATTTGTAACTGTCCCTTGGCTTTTGGCTTTTGGCTCTTGTTGTTCGGTAATTTTTTTCTTTGCTATTTTCTTATTTCAATTGATCATTAAATGCCTATAATTTGTCCCCATTGACGGGATCTTTAGAAGAGAATTAAATTGTTTGTCACATACAGAAATATTTTGTGGATCTAAAAACGCAAAGAATCATTATGCGATTTTTTATTAATGGGCTAAGTTAAGACAATAAAAAGAAAATGTATCTATTGTGTAGCCAACATTTAATGTGTGCCTATTGAGAAAAAACTTTAAAATTTCCGAATAACCGGTACTTGTTATTTGTAGATATAAACACATTGTAAAACATTTATAGCACTTATATTTTTTATTTGATCTAACAAATTGAAAGTGAGCCATTTTACAATCTGATATCATTATAACTTGTTTTAAAGAGATATTTGGCTATAACTGTATTGAGACATAGAATGTTTTAATGAAATGTGTGAAGCGGATTATGGAAATTGTACCATATACGGTTGTAAGCAAAGCCTTGAAGTACTTTCTGTTTTTAGATCGCAAAGAATTCTTTATTATTTCGCTAAACATGCTGTAACATGTTTACTCCTAATTCTACCTGAATGTACAAAGTAAATTACAGGTTTTCCTGAAGTGTAATTGTATTTATATCTTTATTGGGTTTTATAATAAATATGTTTATATACAATGCTTAATTATACACTACTAATTACGGAACCACACAAGATATCTCCCATTTTTAAGACTAGAAATTTAATTAGGTTAGTATATTCAAGACACAATTACAGTTGATACTAAAGTAATTTAAGCAAAAATAAACTCTCCCCCCCCCAAAAAAAAAAAAACACAATTTGAAACATACAAAATTACAGTTCTCACATGATACAATTCAAAATATGCAGTTTTCTAAGACAAACTCTTCGGCTACTCGAAACATTGCGGTACAACGGAGGAAAAGTCTGCGACAGATATTAAAACAGACGAACGTTGACTGAGTAAATAGGGAATTTCTCTGTTACATTTTGACATACGCAACAAAACAGTCGTTGTAGCAGTCAAATATCAAAAGATTGCGACAGACAAAATGTGTCCATGGTAGACACAAATGACAGCATTCGTAAGAATTAATGTCTGACACACATTTGCAGTCTTTTTTAGACAACTGAACAGTCTTTTAAATTCAATATAAGTCAATCACAGACGAAAAACGACTATAATTAATATTCCCAGTCATTTTATAGCCAGTAGTGATTAAGGGTAATGATGACTGGAATTGTATTTGTTTTAAATCTCATTAAATGCTAAAAGTTACTCCTTGCAAATTGCAGACCGATTTCTCTAACATTTAACACGTACGTAATTCTATGATGGCGAAGATAGATTTAAATGTGAAAGAACTAGATCACGAAGGCATACGTGATATTTATGGATATTTCAAGTAAATTTTGACCTAAAAACATACTGTTTTCTTAAAAGTCTTTGAGATCAGCTATTAGCATCGACAACAAACATGACTAAATATCATGCGGTTTTAAAGATTTTTTCGTATTCAATTTTATAAACTTGTTACAAATTACAATTCGCAATGAACTCATAGTTCAAATCACATCATGAAAGGATCTCACGTGATCGATGCTCGGTTTGTTACGATACCAACATATCATTTTTGTTACCTCAAAAACACTTCCTCCTTAGGTGTTTTAAGTGTTGTCGTTACAATTATGCAATTATATTTGAGCACGAGTCATCAGTTAATGTGATTTGTTCACGATTGTTCCAGTGTGAAAGAATACCAGCTGGTAGCATTTTCTGGCATTCGGGCCATCCAGATGCACTAGCACAAGTTGAAGTTTAAAAAAGTTTATTCTGTAAGAGTCGCATTTAGAAATTTGTCTATTATTATTGTGATGATGAAATGGGTAAGAAAATAGAATTGAACATACCAATGAGTATTCAATGTCAGAGACATACAAAACCATGGTTAAACAAAAGAAGGGACCAATAATAATACATACCGACAAACAACACAAAAATCAATTACTCTTGTAAGCAACAAACTCTTTATAGATAATGACTTTGTAGTTTTATCAACGTGTTCCAAGGTCATAGTGTAAATCAGTGGAGTGGTTACAACTAATGGTTTATGATATGTTTGGATAACGACATGATGTCCATTAATGTGTTGTTCAAACTTTTCGCAGCTATGCAGAGCACTTGATCAGAACGCTACAGGTTATTTGTTCTTAAAAATCACTATGGCAAGTCATTTCGAACTCTCACCAACGAAGATCGCCAGTGGCGCGTTGATATCAGTGAATCGTAATAGTGGTGCAGACGGCACCAAACGCTTAATGTCAAAACTGTTATGTTGTCCTAGTGAAACTGAACATCGGTTTTAAAAATTCTCTAGCCTTAAAACTTAGAAAGATTTGTTTTGAATTTTGACAGGTCTTGCATTATCCGGTAAAAGGCTTAAATTTGCCATATCTGGAAGCTTTAGTTGCCCGCTTTGTCCGTATCGAACGCTTTAACAATGTAAAAAAATTGGCAAAACATAAGATGGTGACCAGCCTCTTTGTCATATGTTAATAGGGCAAACAGAACAAAGAACAACTAGTAATCTTCTTTTAATTGTTAAATCACGGAGTTTTTCCATTGCATATTCAAACAAATCTAAGCATCCTTTTATCAAGTGAAGAAAGGAGATAAACTATTAGGTGCATAACTAAAATATAAATGTATATGATTGCAGTAGGTTGATTTAATTTACTTTTAAAAATTAAAACAATGATAATCTTCATTAATAGACAGTGGAAGAAAAGAGGAAGGGTCTGCAGTAAGTGCTGTAGTTTTAGTTGGATTAGTTTTGGTGTTGGTCATTGCAGTCTTTATCTTCCTTCGGTAACGTATATTTCTCTAGTATAATCTTATGTTTCTTCGTATTAAATACCAATACCTATTTTCAAATTCGGCTTACTTGATCACATAATATAATATCGACTAAATGTGTAGGAGATAAACCTATGTTTTTATAACATAAGATTAAAAAAACTTTTTATTTTGTTGGAAATTCAAGGCAAATTTGTTTTTCAGCATAATACTATTTAAAAAGAGATTAGCAGTTTTGTTTAAATCATTGTAAGACCTACGGCTGCGCAATACAAATGAAGTTTCCTTTCAAATGGATCATGTCCAAGATAATATGGATGTTAAGAAGATCAGGGAACAGCCAAATTTTGCTTTTATGTAAAATATATTAATATTAAAAAATATTTTGCAGGCGACGAAAAGGAAGAAATAGACAAAAGAAAGAGACTAATTGCGGCCATTCTGAGTCATCTTCTAAAGTCGACTCTGAACACCCATTAGGTAGAATTATGTTAAAACGCGAGCAGATTCATGTTTATGTGCATACGTATCTCATTGCAATCATTAACACGAATATTTATTTCCCTTTATTACTTTGTCCAGCAGTAAGTTGGAAACATCGAGATTGTAATGTAAACGTGGTTATTTGGATTGCAACAAAATAAACTAAAAGGGAATATTGTAAAACAGTTGAATAAAGTTTAATTTATTTTTAGATCAATGTTTCACGAACAGAACATGCGACGAAAAGGAATACGTCAATGTCCAGAAAAGACAACATTGCATGAATGCAAAAGATGGTGACAATAATGCCTTTAAGCACGAAGATCAAAAGAATGTGTGCGCCAACGACTCAAATGGATGTGGTGATGTGGCACAATACATGATTTCAATAAACGATCTTGCTGTTGCAGTTGAAAGAAAAAAGAACCATAAGGACTTTGATGGGGAATTTGCTGTAGGAATAATCATAACATGATTTGTTAATCAATTAAATTTCCGGCTTTGCCTCTAGAATTGCGGTAGATACGAGATAAAAACACGTGCAACGAGATCTAATACAAATTATACTAGTCTTCTGTTGAGCGTAAATCTTTAAAGCAAGCATTTAATGTGTTGCTGTTCTATAAATAATAATATCTGTCAAAGCAGCTACAATTTTGTTTTTAAGCTACATGTACCACCGTGTAATGACATTGACTTCTATTCTGTTTTTATCATTAGCTACATATATTTACAGAGATTCAACACTTAACCTCGTACCATTTTTCATTAAGGACATGCAGATGAAGTTTAGCTGTCACTATTCAACTAAAGTTAATTAATGACGTTAAACCTCATTCATCCAACCAAAAATATCTAAAAATAAAAATAATAAATCTCTGAAATATTGCTGATTGTCACGATCAACTTTTTTCAGCGATTTTATTTCTTCCCGTTTTTTTTTGAGTGAGGTAGGCTGGAATACCCGGTTGAAATCCTTGACCTTTGGTAGGAAATTCCTTGTCAACTTTGATTGGAGTGCAATGATATTTTACTTCAATAATTTAATTTTTAAAATATATATGTGTTGCAGATGCTTCCAATTGGATCACATTATTCACACAGCGAAGCAGACAAAGAAGAGAACAAACAAAAGAATCGTTTTCTAACACTATTTGCATGTAAGGTTAAAAAATATAGCAAAGAAAACCGACCGAACAACAAGATCTTAAAGTCAAGGGACAGTTATAAATCCGATATAGACAAACATGCAATGCGCAACACAAATAAAAAAAAGAGTAAACTGAACCCAATAAAAACCATGGCTACCCTTAGGTGTTACGGACGAATGAGCAGTGCCTGCCTCTAATTAGACACCCGTCGAGTTACTCATTGTCATGTCTAGGAAAAGTCAAATCCAGGAATAGAATACACTACCTATGACTCAGCAAAAATGTCAGATTGATTTCAAATAAAGATCAATTATGTCATGTTGACGACCATATAACTTCAGGAGAGATAACATCAACCTAACCCTTATTTGAGTAGTAATCAGCAGTGATCGGATTGAATGCAAATGGTCACCAAATTTAGCCTTGTTTAAGGGATAAAACATCATTATTGTGATCAGTGTTTTAAGAAAGCATGCCTATAACAATAAAAGTATTCAAAAAGTATTTCCTTTGTCACATTTGTATGAAATTGGATTGCAATGTATTTCTGTTTCCGATATAACCTTCCCGACTTATAGGTATCGAAAAATTGTTTTTATTTTTCTTTTTAGTAAAGCGGAACCATTTGTCAATTAGACGGAACCTTACTATTTTTAGTTAGACGAGTCTTTTTATAAGAGTTACAATAATGTAGCTCTTTTTTTATGGACCGAGCTACAAAGAGGTCCTATTCACAATCGGCAGTTTTATGCATATATTAAGATATAAAACGGTTTCCCTAAATTGCTGCATACTGTAAAAATGATCGTCCGGATCAAGTTTTTTCCGGATTTATTGCATTAGTTGGGGTCAATTTTTTTCAAATACGATTCTACAATTCAACACTCCACAATTTCCATTTTGTCAACAATGCCATGATTACGAAAAAGTGTTAAAATTAATTTAATTAGACATTGTAGAACGGCTGAACGGCGGAATGGAAAAAATATAAATTAGACAAAAAATAGCAGTTTAATAGCGAAAATATGTATAAATGCCAAGAGTGTTTTTGCTCCATTACGAGTAATGGGACCGTTTTGTAGCTCCGTCCATTAAAAAAAAACAAAAAGGAGGTTTATTATTGTAGCTACATTTATAATAGCACTGTATTGAGCATTTACTGCACTTTTTTTATTTTGCATCACCACTAGCATTTGCTTGAAATGTTTACATGTATATATTTGTTCTCGTGTTTGTATTTTGAAATAGATGACCATTCCAGGGTGAAATTGGTTGACTGTGATAATACCGATTACATAAATGCCAACTACATCAAGGTATAATTTCATAAAATTTATTTAAAACGATCAATGAGAAAAATGTCATTATGTCATTGTTACGAGATTAAAATTTATAACATATATTATATATTAGATTGTTTCCTTAAATGCAACATTTATGCTTGTACAATCACGCACGCAAACAAATAATTTTTAATACTCTTTTTTACAGAGTTACAGCAACGATAGAGCATATATTGCAACACAGGGTATGTCACGTCTCTTTCTTTATTAGGAATATAGTCTCTGTCCTACTCTAACAATGAAAATTAGCAAAAGACTTACAAAAAAATCGATAACTACTTCAAACTAAGAACGTAAAAAATAGTCCCCTAATCATATTTGGAGGCATACTCAACTGAAATGTGGAAGATACTGTTTCGCAACACACACCTGCTATAGCAGCTTCTTTGCTTATAATGTAGTAGACGCTCAAGTATCGATTTTCATACCCAGAATGAAATACAGCACTATAAAAATTTCGGTACATGGTATACAGCATAGAGTACAGAGAAGACACATATAATCATGGACAATGTTCCCAATAAGAAGCAAGCATTAGTGTAAGAACACTATAATAGAGAATATAAAACCGGGCACTTAACTGCAATAAATTTAAGTTAAGATTACAAGTATAATTCAAACATGATATATTAAATACCTTTTACGGTGTTATTATTTTCGTCGTACAAATAAAATTTGTCAAATTATATTCAGGTGTTTATTAGAAATATTGGTGTAATATCCCGCTTGTCAAAAACCCAACCTAATCAATAAAATGTCTCGCATGGAAGACATAGGACTTACGTATTTCAGCAGGATGGTTAAGTATTTTATCAAGAGTTATCAATCAAAGATACCAAGGTTATTTTCAACGCTAGACGCTTAGATGGAGTCCTAACATACCATAAAGTTAACTTAAACCAGTCCAAATCTCTGCTCTTGAGAGAAAAAAATCTCCGCTTTTGAACAAAAAACGTCAATTTGACCGCTTTGATTGGGCAGAATATTGTCCAGTCTATGCTTTAAATGTTGTCAAACTCTCTGCTTTTGTCAATTGGACAAAAGCGGTCCATATCTCTGCTTTGCCAAATTATCAGAAAACGGTCAAAAATGTCAAGTGGACACAAAAATGGTCAAAATTTCTGCTTTTCAATTGTCACGTGACAAAATGTTCTTTCAGACGAAAAGTCAAAATCTATGCTTTAGTTTAATAATTTCGTTACAGATTGTCAATGAGAAGTTCACTAGAAAACTTAATTGCATAAATATACGACAGTATATTTAAAGCAACGCGATTTTTTCCGTTGGCGTTTCGGTAATGTAAAGAAAGCACTAGTGGTGAACAATTTTGTTGTGTAGTTACTTAAAACCTTCATGTATGATTACCCATCCATTTTATTCAACTATCTAACTCACATACATGTACTATATACCGCAATGGGAGCAGGAGGTTCGGTATGCCATTAAACCTGGTTTAACGTACCCTTTCTTTTGAAATGCATGTGGCAAGTCATCAACAATAAAGTTACTATATTTTGGGGTTGTTGGTTATGGACTTGTGGATTTTCTTTTTTGACGGCTTCTTCTGTTTTCGTTATTTTAGTATTAACTTCATGTATGTGGGGATTACCATATCTATTCTTAATTCCTACATTTCACTTTTTATCTCAAACTAAATAATATTAATTAAATGTATATTGTAAATATTGGATGCCCAGGATCTTTTTAACTTCAATTCCATAATTTAATACAAATCAACCATAAAATCCATAATTAAAACCTCTTATAAATCACTTCTGAGATCATAGAAATGTAAATTAAAACCATATTGAATACATAATATCACGTTGGGAACATTTTTCACGCAATTAAAACCCATAAAAAATCACTCCAGATACTTCAGCGATGCCATCGAAACCATATTTCACATATAAAATCAATCCTGAAATGTTGGCAATGCAACATAGCAATAAAATTAAAAAAACATATTGCACATGCGAAGTTACTATGAAGACCTTAGCTATTTAATTAGAAACCATAATATACATATAAAATTAATCATGAGACCTTAGTGATGGAATTAAAATATAATTTACATCAAAATTCATTCTTGAGACTTTGGCCATGCAATTAAAGACCATATTTTACATATATAATCAATTCTGAAACCCTGCAGTAAAAAGCCATATCTTACATATGAAATCCCTCTGGAGACCAAAGCAACCAATTGAAAACCATATTTCACATATAAAATCACTCTGGAGACCAAAGCCATGCAATTAAAATCGATATTTTACATTAAAAATCAAATCTGAAACTTTAGTGCTTGAATTAGAAACCATACTTTGTATATAAATTCCATCCTGAAACCTAGGCAATACAATATAATACACATATAAAATCACTCATGAGACTATGGAAATGTAATTAAAAGCCATATTCCACATATAAAATCACTCTAGAGACCTTAGTGTTGCCATTAAAAACCATATTTAGCATATGAAATCAATCTTGAGAATTTAGCAAAGGAATTGAAAGACCATATTTCACCAATAAAATAAACCCTGAAAACTTGGCAATTCAATTGAAAACCATATCTCACATATAATCATGCTGGGGATCATAGCAGTTTTTTACATTTTACATTATTTTACATAAAATCACTCTATGCAATTAAATCCATATTTTATACATTAAATCAATCTTGAGGCCTAAGTGATAGAATTAAAAGCCATATTTTGCATATTAAATCAATCCTGAAGCATTGGAAATGCATTAAAAGCTATATGCATCATATACAACCACTCATGAGACTATAGCAATGTAATCAAAAACCATATTTTTATATTAAAATCACTCTGGAGACCTTAGTGATGCATTTAACAACCATATTTAACATATAAAATAAATGTTGAGACTTAGGCAGTTCAATTAAAAACATATTTTGCATATAAAGTAAATCCTGACACCTTGGCAATGCAATTAAAAACCATATTTCACTCATAAAATCAATCCTGCAACTTAGCAATGAAATTAAAACCAATATATTTCATGTCATGGAATTAAAACTATGTTTTATTCTGTATATACAATCATTCCTGATACCCCCAAAAATGCATTGAAAAAGCAAAATACACGCATATATACTCATATATAAGCAAGTACTCCATATATAAAATCAATTCTGTCTGAGACATTGACAATATAAGGAACGCCGTAACTGCCTTATTAAGGTCTTTCCCACTACAGTGTGAAGACATTTTTTTTCTTATGATTATTTTTTTTTCTTTTTCTCCCAAAATTTCAAAATTGGTTTGCCAGAAGGTGTTTCGACATATCATTTTGATACTTGGTACCTTTAATCGCTCATATCAGGAGATGACCTGACTGACCGTGTTAGACCGTTCTATTTTTAGTAACAGAGTTATCTGCCCAAACAGCGAAACCCTTGTCGTCAGCAGATAAACTCAGAAACCGTAACAGATACTCGAAATCCAAAGTGTAGAAAATGTAGGCCGACCTATAGCGATGATTTAACATGCATTTCCTTTTCTTCCAATCAACTTCTTGTTTACGAGTTTTTGACCTGACAATTTTTTCTTTAAACCGTAAGTCCTAGAGACCTCAGACCACCACCATTCATCCAAAGTGACATATATACATTTAGAAATGTCAACGTCAAAGGTCACCATAGGTCTTGTTAGCACTATAGCTCATTCACCATAAAAGATAGAAGCAGACAATAATGAAAAAAAGCTCCTCTAATCATGGCCTTTATTTGGTACATTCGCCCGAAGCTGTGCGATGAACTGTTTTCGAGTTACAGCCCTGGTTAAAACTTGAAAACGGTAAGAGATAATATAGTAAACATATAGGTTTAACATGATAAGTAGGAAAAGAGCTTCAATCTGAGCCAAAGGTCAAAGTTCATAGGTCAAGGTCATACAATAGCAACAAGGTAATTGTTATAAAAAGTCCTTAGCAACCATATATTTTTAGAATCAGAATGATGTTCTTTACTGACATATGTCATTTCATGACAGGAAGTGGCATTTTGTCCCTAGCAACGGAATGAAAGTCCCTTAACAACCATATACTTTTTGGCTCGGGACCATTTTCTTTACTCAAATAACTCATTTTTATGACTGGAAGTGACAATTTGTGTTTAGCAAGGCACAAAATTCCATAGCATCACATATATTTTCTGACTTTAGAGGAACAGTTAAAAAAGACCTTCTCATTTGTTCTCAGAACAAATGACGGTTTAATGTTTACTTGTTTTTCGATATATGAACATAGTTTTTCTATATATGTACATACTTTGTCTATATATGCACACACTTTGTCTAAATACTTTTTATTTCTACGCTTCTGATTATAATTAATCATTGTTACGAACTGCTTTATTTTTGACCGAGGCAGGGACATTATATACTAATATAATTATATGTCCCAATCGAGTGATTAACATAAGTAATACAATGTATGGTTGATTTATCACTTTATTTATTACTGACAACATGAAAATTAACAATTTAACGTATTTATCAAATGTATTAACAAATAATAGTAAGTTCTTTAGTGGACTTATATTATTCCATCACCGAATGAAAAAATACTTTTAGCATTTAGAGTTAAACGCCACTGATGAGTCTTAAGTAGACGAAACGCGCGTCTGGCGTAATGCATTTGTCACCTTGGTAATTTTGATTACATCTTGTTGTAACATTTTAGCAAAGCCAAGTAACAGCACGGCACGTCCCCGGCTGGCGAACTTAGGAAGCAACTATTTTGGGTCAATTTGGAAATAACAAAGTTTAAGATTAATATGTTACGACTTGTTTACGTCATTTATTTATATTGACATTCAATGACTAAGGCCATTCGTTGTTCAATCTTTGTCTAAATTTTTGACAAGAAACACCGTCATTTGTATCGTTGCATAATCTTCTAGACTTGTATATTATTTTTTGTTTATGCTGTATCGTCATGTTTGTCGATCCGATACTTAATAAGCTTGCTGGTTGGTAGACTCTTTGGACTTTTATATAATATTTTGAACTACCTATATTGTGTTTTTACACGATCCAGTGGACTTATATTATTCCATCACCGAATGAAAAAATACTGTTAGCATTTATAGTTAAACGCCACTGATGAGTCTTAAGTAGACGAAACGCGCGTCTGGCGTAATGCATTTGTCACCTTGGTAATTTTGATTACATCTTGTTGCAATATTTGAGCAAAGCCAAGTAACAGCACGGCACGTCCCCAGCTGGCGGACTTAGGAAGCAACTATTTTGGGTTAAGTTGGAAATGAGAAAGTTTAAGATTAATATGTTACGACTTGTTTACGTCATTTATTTATATTGACTTTCAATGACTAAGGCCATTCGTTGGTCAGTCTTTGTCTAAATTTTTGACAAGAAACACCGTCATTTGTATCGTTGCATAATCTTCTAGACTTATATATATATATATATATATATATATATATATATATATACGTCTACAAATTAAGCCCAACACTGTTTGAATTAGATTTTTAACACTGTCAAATTTTTGCTTTCCCTCAGCGGGATTCGAACTCACACCGTTGTGACACTGTGGCACCAATTCGCCTGCACTATGTCCAGCGGTCTAGACCCCTCGGCCAAATCCGCTATATAAAAAATATAGCTTCATTAACCGGGGTGAATCGTAAACATAGACATAGTACATGTGTACTAGCGTTTGACGATGGAATTTTCGTAACCAATACGTATTAATCTGACAGTAATCTAATTCAGCATTTTTGTATATATTATATAGGATGACAAAGTTACTCGTCATACAGTCACAGTAGGTAAATTATATACAAACGTCTAAGTATTGTGACAACCATATAATATATCTATCCAGCGGATTTCTGAAACATCAGAAATACAGTGTTAATATCAAATATTTATATATACGTCTACAAATTAAGCCCAACACTGTTTGAATTAGATTTTTAACACTGTCAAATTTTTGCTTTCCCTCAGCGGGATTCGAACTCACACCGTTGTGACACTGTGGCACCAATTCGCCTGCACTATGTCCAGCGGTCTAGACCCCTCGGCCAAATCCGCTATGTAAAAAATATAGCTTCATTAACCGGAGTGAATCGTAAACATAGACATAGTACATGTGTACTAGCGTGTGACGATGGAATTTTCGTAACCAATACGTATTAATCTGACGAGTAACTTTGTCATCCTATATAATATATACAAAAATGCTGAATTAGATTACTGTCAGATTAATACGATTTGGCCGAGGGGTCTAGACCGCTGGACATAGTGCAGGCGAATTGGTGCCACAGTGTCACAACGGTGTGAGTTCGAATCCCGCTGAGGAAAAGCAAAAATTTGACAGTGTTAAAAATCTAATTCAAACAGTGTTGGGCTTAATTTGTAGACGTATATATAAATATTTGATATTAACCCTGTATTTCTGATGTTTCAGAAATCCGCTGGATAGATATATTATATGGTTGTCACAATACTTAGACGTTTGTATATAATTTACTTACTGTGACTGTATGACGAGTAACTTTGTCATCCTATATAATATATACAAAAATGCTGAATTAGATTACTGTCAGATTAATACGTATTGGTTACGAAAATTCCATCGTCACACGCTAGTACACATGTACTATGTCTATGTTTACGATTCACCCCGGTTAATGAAGCTATATTTTTTATATAGCGGATTTGGCCGAGGGGTCTAGACCGCTGGACATAGTGCAGGCGAATTGGTGCCACAGTGTCACAACGGTGTGAGTTCGAATCCCGCTGAGGGAAAGCAAAAATTTGACAGTGTTAAAAATCTAATTCAAACAGTGTTGGGCTTAATTTGTAGACGTATATATAAATATTTGATATTAACCCCGTATTTCTGATGTTTCAGAAATCCGCTGGATAGATATATTATATGGTTGTCACAATACTTAGACGTTTGTATATATATATATATATATATTATATATATATATATATATTAGTGTGTGCCTATAGAGAAAAAGTATGTGCATATAAAAACAGGTACACATAAGGCAGTTATGGCGTTCCATAATAATGCAATAAAAACCCTTAAATATAAAGCTAGCTTGGGATTTTAGCGTTGAGATAAAAAAACCATTTTACAAATATAAAATCAATCCTGAGACCTTAGCAATTCAATTAAAATCCATATTTGATATACAATATTAGTCCTGTAACTTTAGCGAAGCAATTAAAACTATTTGATATGTATACGATCAACTTTGATACCCTTTAATTAATTAATTAATTATTGATTAATTAATGTTATTAAATTTACATATAAATTCAATTGCGAGACATTTGAATTGCAACTTAAACGATTGCATTGCAAAACAAGCTCATCCTGAAGACCCCAGAAATGAAATAAAATACCATCTACACACGCTGGTATAAAATAATTGAAAATTTAAAGAACTTTTATTACCAACCATTCCCAAATTGATGAAAAAGAAACAAAAAATGAACCATCTAAATCGGCAAGGAATTTCATTTCAAAGGGCATACACACAAATGTAGGGACAAATTAAAAACGCACTTTACATAAACAAGAGTAAAACTATGTTCTTGCATTTTCTTACCCGAGGTACAAAAATATTTTGTGACTTCGTGTTGGTGGGATTTCTCAGACTCACTGGATGGGATAGCTTTTTGTGACGTCAATTAACTATGACGTCATTGACGTCAAGTTACTTATACACAAATGGCTACCAATCTTACTCCTTCATTCATTCGTGTCTTCATTTACCCAAATACAAAAGAATAATGAACAATCATTTTATAAATATATGGAACACAAAGCATTCATGCACAAAGTTAGATGAACATAATATAGTTGAAAAATTATGAAAGTTAATAAAATAATTACACAATATATATATCTATAAGTCTAGAAGATTATGCAACGATACAAAAGACGGTGTTTCTTGTCAAAAATTTAGACAAAGACTGACCAACGAATGGCCTTAGTCATTGAATATCAATATAAATAAATGACGTAAACAAGTCATAACATATTGATCTTAAACTTTCTCATTTCCAACTTAACCCAAAATAGTTTCTTTCCAAGTCCGCCAGCCGCGGACGTACCGTGCTGTTACTTGGCTTTCCTCAAATATTCCAAACAGATGTAATCAAAATTACCAAGGTGACAAATTCATTACGCCAGACGCGCGTTTCGTCTGCTTAAGACTCATCAGTGGCGTTTAACTCTTAATGCTTAAAGTATTTTTTTGATTCGTTGATGGAATAATATAAGTCCACTGGGATCGTGTAAAAACACAATACAGGTAGTTCAAAATATTATATAAAAGTCTAAAGAGTCTACCATCCAGTAAAGCTTATTAAGTATCGGATCGACAAACATGACGATACAGCATAAACAAAAAATAATATACAAGTCTAGAAGATTATGCAACGATACAAATGACGGTGTTTCTTGTCAAAAATTTAGACAAAGACTGACCAACGAATGACCTTAGTCATTGAATGTCAATATAAATAAACGACGTAAACAAGTCATAACATATTGATCTTAAACTTTCTCATTTCCAACTTAACCCAAAATAGTTGCTTTCCAAGTTCGCCAGCCGCGGACGTGCCGTGCTGTTACTTGGCTTTCCTCAAATATTCCAAAAAGATGTAATCAAAATTACCAAGGTGACAAATTCATTACGCCAGACGCGCGTTTCGTCTGCTTAAGACTCATCAGTGGCGTTTAACTCTAAATGCTTAAAGTATTTTTTCATTCGTTGATGGAATAATATAAGTCCACTGGGATCGTGTAAAAACACAATACAGGAAGTTCAAAATATTATATAAAAGTCTAAAGAGTCTACCAACCAGTAAAGCTTATTAAGTATCGGATCGACAAACATGACGATACAGCATAAACAAAAAATAATATAATTATATATATAAATGTTCTAAAGGACGCTACTAACCAGTACACTTATTTAGTATCGGATCGACAAACATGATGATACAACATTAACAAAAAATAATATACAAGTCTAGAAGATTATGCAATATAAACTCTCACTGATGGCACCTCATGCATTTGTTGTAAGCCTATTGTAATGAGCGACGGACTGTATTATGCGAAGATGGCATAGGTATTAAAAGTTTGTTTCGTCTATCAAGTGCATTAGTTAATCCATGTCTGTTCTACTACCTAGCATAATTCTATATAGGTCTTCCTCGTCTTTGAGTAGAGTTTCACAAATAGTTGTAATGGAAAGTTTTATGTGATAACGTCCCACCACGATTTTGCAGACTAAATGTTCCTGTGCAGTTGCAACATGCATGTACGTAAATGCCATTAAACTGTTTAAAGCAAACTGAACACGTGCCTCCAGTATTACATCATAAAGAAACGAGAACAATCTAACACGAAATATACGTTTGGACAGATAGATATTTATCGTCCAGGTTACACAGTTTCTGTAAAAAGTAAAGTTTTCGTTTATTAACATGTGATGCACATGGATGTAGTCCCAGAATTTCGGACGTGTATAGAACAGACGGCAGCACAACAGTTTTGTAGAGCTTTAGAAGTACTTCTGGGTGAACTGATTTAGAGTCAATAACGCGAGAAAGACGATCAGTCTGATTGAACTTCGAGTCCAGAGCAATACCCAGCTGTACAGTGCTGTCCCACAATGGCATAGGTTCATTTCCGATAGTCCATGCGTATTCTAAACATGCGGTAGAAGGCGAGAACTGCACTACTCCGGACTTCTGAACATTGAAACAGAAACGCCATTTACGAGCATAATCGGAACAGGTATCTAACATACGTTGTAATCCAGTGGGACTTGTGCTGATGCATGAGATGTCATCGGCTAGCGCTGGAGAGCAGGTTGCTAAATGAAACATACCAGTATTAACATTAGAACTATCAAGATCCAACAACAAATCATTTATAAATATCAAATACAGTAAGCAAGATAAAACTCCGCCTTGGCAGACACTTTGTTGAACATTAAACAAAATAGAGTTTTGTTGATTCACAATAACAGAACTTTTTGTATCGACATGACATTCATTAATTATTGACCAAATTTTACCCTTTATACCTAGTTTGAAAAGTTTACACATAAGAGCTGCTCGCCATATAGTATCGAATGCTTTTTGACTATCTAAGAAAGTTAAAAGATGCGGTAACACAACCGATATTCTTTTGAAAACCTTGCTGTTGAACAGTAGAATCTCCACCAAATTTTAAATGTTCATACTGTGTTTTGTCGTAACCCGCGTCTTTCCGTAGTTTAAGGCTGTGTATAACATCGTGTACCTTTTGGTCCTGTATAACTCCGCCAGGAAACGTTTCATTTGGATTAATTGGTGTATTCAGTATATCTGAATATGTATTGTGCACTAACAACTTGTTTTCATATAAAAGTTAATATCGTTCGACGGTTTATACAAGTCACCGAAATACTCTGAAAAGCACTGTGCAACCGATTCGGGTTAGTTATACACTTGGTCATTGTAAATGATTTAGGATATATTTTAGGAATGTTCGGTTTAAAATGTTTTAAAGATTTCCGGAATAATCGTACATCACAACTTGTAGTTTCATTGAGATCATCATAGCACTTTTGAATACATTGTTCATTTGCAGCAGTTTGGACTCGTCTAAATTCATATTTAGCGCGTTTGTAGTCTCTATATGAATCGTGTTGCATACATGTATCACGCGGGCGGCCGTTCACAATCCATTTACGTCTTAATGTCCGTTCGGTGTCATGTGCATTTTAACAGTTTCATTCCAGTAAGGTTTGGTATGTTTATTGAAACCACATTTAGGAATATTGACATCGGCAGATTTACATAGAGTGGAGACATACTGTTCATACGCATCGTCCGTACTGATAACACTGGTGTTAAGATTTTCGGTTAAACTAGGTAACTGTTTATCTAAACTGTCTTTATAGTTACTGATATGTTGGACTGTTGCTTTGTGCCATGCAGGAAATTTACTCGTTACATTAATAACACAGTGTGTGGGTTACAATCGATTTGTATGTCAGCTAGAATCGGTAAATGGTCCGACGTGGTGATTATTGTCCCCTCAGCAAGGATTTCATAAGATTTAAGATTTCTACTAAGGGTATTATCAAATAAGATATAATCTAACATAGATTGCTTTGTGGTGTATGTAAATGATGGACCTTTACATGGAATATCACCTCCAGCATAAGATAAAGAGTGTCTTTTTACAAATTCTAGAAGTGCATGTGACTTATTCTTATTAGATACATTAACATCATTGGACAAACAACTTGTATTTAAATCACCTGCAATCACAACATTACCAATTGAACTATAATGTGTATACAAAGAATCAAGTATATTTATTTCATATCTATAATTGTCTATTGATTCATCAGAAGGTAAGTAACATCCAAATATAAAGATTGACCCAGTTAACGGACGTTTTATTTCTATACCTATAATACGTGTTGATTAAATATTTAAGATTTCACAAATAGAAAATTGTAATGAGTTTTTGAACATGATAGCAACACCACCTTTGCCATGATATGCTTTATAATTGTTTGGTAAAACATCAGCTTTACTTACATAAATGTAGTTCTTTTCCAAGCTAGTAAAATAACTTATCGACCCCTCTTTCAATTTATGCTCTGAGATAATACAAATATTACACTGAGTTTGGTTAAGAAGCAAACTAAGACACATAGTAGAGGACATAATTCCTCGAACATTCCATGCTAATAGTGAAAGACTAGGTATGATTAGCAATGACAAATAATAAACACAGGGGAAGTATATGCATGTTCATGGGATAAATCATATTGTAACTAAACATTATGTTTGTTTATAATCATCATATGGCACAGACTCTGTCGAGCAATGTTGGTACCATTCTCTGTTGCTCATCCATCGTCTGAATCGAACACCATTCGGCCAGAAATTTTCATCCTCAGTAAGTTCATCATGGTGATCAGACACATAAAGTTCAGCCGACAGCATGCGAGAGTCCCGTTGCGAGTTAAAGAGACGCACATACGTCACATATATTCCTTTACTTACTAAATACGAAACAATACCAGATCTGGTTGATTTGGAGTAGATCCCAGATAAATAGTAACGACTTGTTTTTTTCCTCTTAACACCTGTGAAAAAGTTATCACCGGAAGGTCGGATCTCAGATGTGGTGCCCTGAACGCGTACAAGTATGCGGAAGTTATGTATGGAGCTACCATGACCGTCATCTATAGGTGGACCAGACACAGACGATTTGACACTAGTATTACTGCTATGTACCTCGATTGACGTAGTAAATTTTTGTCCATTGATCTCTTTATTTGGTAAGCAACGTATACCGTTATTTAAATGATTAGACACGGGTGAACTTTCAGGACGTGTATTGCCTGAGATTCTTATATCAATCGATTTGTCAAATGAGTCCACGTCGTCTGTGTTTTTAACAGTGGATGGGGTACTCGGCGGGAAAGCTTTTGACGCATATGACTGCTGACATTTCGTCTTTAGCTCCGTCACCATTTTCTGCAAATTAACAATCACCTTCGCGAGTTTAGTATTTTCACTTTCGAGCGTTTTAATTTTTTCGGTGAATTTGTGAAAATCGAAATCTCCGACAGATTTAGCCTGTCGATTTAACCATTTTAAACTAGTGTCTATTTGTGTGCATTTCCTATCAAAGATAGCCTTATGATTAACCAACGCATCGTTCGTTTTGCATAACTCTTCATGAAGTTTGACATTAGCAACTTTTAACCCACTATATAATCGTTTTTTCATTTTCTATATTAAGATTTTCGAGTTCTGATACTCTGTTCATAAAGGTATGGAGAGAGACTCGCATTTCAACTAACTGGGAATGCTGAGAAACGGCTTGATCATTAACACATCTTTAATCATCTCTACGAAATACCTAGTTAATAGACGACGGTTCACCCTCCATAAACATTTTCAAAAGGTAGCAATCACGAGCATATCTATTCCAACGGGTACCTATATGTCTACTTTTTCTAGTTACAAGTTTCCCTAAGGGACACACCTGAAATCCTCTCGCTCGACTGGATAACGCAGTTCTGTACCACGTAATGGTGCCTTCCTATTCACTACATAGTTCGATAAGTTTAGCAATATATGCGTCTTTCGATAGACCGTCTAGTTCCATATCTAACTTTGCAATAAACTCTTGATTTGGGACGTAGTTTTGAGTGTTACATACCGAGTCCTGTGTAAATAATCCAACGGACAAATCGTCCAGTTCATTGTTTACATCGGGCTGGGGCTGTGATAAAGTCAACAATTCGACAATCTGGGAGTTTTGAGTTTGGGAGAGTATTCCGCAATTGACGTTTTATTTGTGTGGGGAATGTCAATACCACCTTCCGCACATCCTTGTTCGACGAAACACTGCCTAGATTCAGTACAATTTGTAAACATAGCTCTGCTTGATAACGCTTGTCCGTGTACATCAGAGGCCATTTTTACCAAGTATTGTCTCGCCTTTCCACTTGTGATAGATACTATGCAAGCGTTATTTATATGAAACAGACTTACGTAAGTAGAAATTTTATTTTGTCCAGGACAAACTAATAAGTTATCTAGTTTTTTTTCATTTTTTTATTAATAACGCTTGTTTTATAGTTTTCACATGTTTGAACTTATATTAAGAAATTGTTTTTTATTTGAGGTCCAACGAAAAGCACGCTAAATGATTTTTGGCAAATGATTTGGCAAGAAAATGTTGGCAAAATAGTAATGGTAACACAGCTAAAAGAAGGAGAAAAGGTGACTGCATCATTTTATCGTTGCACTTTATTAAATCAGTATTGAAAAGTTCAAGGCTGTTAACACAACTCATGGGATCTTTATTTGCAAACGAAAATTATTTTACGAAATTTTGACAGCCAAATGAAATACAAAAACTGCAAACAAACAATTAATCTAGAAAAGGAAAGTAGCACTTATGGCTTGAGAAAATTAACTTTTCACTTTCATCTAGGATAATGTCGGCATAACACTATTGATATCCATGTTATCAAATCATGAACAGCGTAGGCTATCTTATGGTTAACAGGCTATAACCATTAATATTTTTCCGACAGAGTCGGTATATTTTCGAATTGTGAACTTTGAACTAAAAGACGCTTACCCGTGGTAACGAACTGTTATTAAAGACAAGCTTGCATTCCATTCTGATTGGACAAAAATAGTAAACAATTCTGCGTTCGAACAATCTGCTAATGTATACTATGAAAAGCATCCTTATTTGCATTTCTCAATTATTATTTTAGCAGACTGGCGGCTTAAAACAATTGGTAGTCGTAATTAAAGTTTAGAGAATGATTTTCATGCCAAGGAATGTCATTCAGAACTGATAAACAATAATTACACGATAAAACATATACGTCGTGTAATTTTACAATATATATTTTCTTGATTTGACCGCCTGACGTACGTATCTGTCCATCGTGAAATTATTGTCATACAAATGATCCTACATATAGGTAATTAGGTCATTGGTAATTGTCAGATCGCCAAATGACTAGTATGAGACAGTGGTTTGATAACACATTTTGTTTACGATACACGCACAGACAATAGAATTAAGAGTAAAATTCACTGATGGTTCCGTTTGAATTATTTATTTGGACCTCAATTGCCCATACGGTTTATCCCCCGCCCCCTTTTTAAGAATAGCATACACATTACCAATTTTTCAATTCACATTTAATAAGAATTAAATTGAAATTTTGTGTTTCATGTTAATACATTTCCACTTAAAATATTTTACTTATAAGTTCTAATTTTAAAACATAGTCAAATTAATGAAATAGTAAATAAAAACTGTAATGAATATTACTTGATGCATGTAAGTACAGATTTGCTTATGAAATTTATTTAAAAAATAGGTGCTGTTTTGAAATTTTTAAATGTTAACTAACTTGTCTTCGAGTTAATATTTACGATACATCGCAAGAAAAAAAAAAGCTAAAACTCCGACATATACATAGAAAGGTGTGTATGTTTTTTATTTACCATTGTGGTCTTCAACTTCTGAAATGGCTTTTTATTGGGGATAATTTAAATATGTTTATTGTTGGCTCTATGATTTTTAAAGCCTTTAATGCCTATCTTCTTTCTTTGCGTCCGTCGTCATTCACCTGCAGACAGGAGATGGAGCTCTAATTGCAAAGTCTCTTTTTGATAATACCCTATTGTATAATAACATATTTAAAAAAATCCATGATTAATACATCAACGTAGAAACCTTCTTATATTATAGCCTTATTTTGATTGGATAAAGTTTGCAGCACGTTAATTATGTACCTCCCCCACACACATCAATGAAAGAAAACGTTAATGTTTCTTGTCTCTTTCTTTCGTTTGATACATTTTTAACAGTTTTTTCTTATTCTTAGTGTTCAGTTTCCGTTCTACTTTACATACATCTCTAGGAATTAAATGCGTCGACTATCTTTTTTAAAGATATTACTTGTTTATTGTGAAACATAATCCTAGGTTATGAGTAAAATGTGAGTTTCGCTGTCTAAATATTTTATGAATGATTTATCATTATGCCAGCTAACATTATGATCGTTATCTGATAATAACTCGCGAATATAAATTTAATAAGATGCGTAGGTGACTGTTAGACGATTTATTGCAGGTAAGACAGTTCGATAAATTTTTACTGAAAACTAAAAGTAATTGACTACGCAAAATTGAGACCGGCTTTCCTTTAATTTAATAAAAACATTTTACAGGTCTGAAATAATTAGATACTTCGAATTGTTTCATTATAGAAGTTATATAACTATAATGTGTGTGCAATATTTCTGTGAACAGTTATTGATTATTAGTATTGGATAAGCCGACTTACTTAAAATTGCGGCACTTAAATTCAATTTTACGAGTTTAGTGTATTAAAAGCGTTTGATAATTTCGGTTTACGTGCAATAAACTTACCAATCAAATTTAATTGTTTTCATTAACTGTTTATTGTTACGAGTTTCCAGGCAGCTGTGAAACCAATAAACTTCACCTTTCTCTGGTTGTTTAGAGTTTTGCGACCAACATCCTTCGCAATAGTATTTGTGATTTATTTTTATATAATAGAATTATGTACTTGGTTTAATTCAGAATTATGTATATTTTTTTAGAAAAAATGTGAGCAGTATTGGCCACAGTCTACTAGTGCATCAGTGGTAACTGGTAACTGGATTCTTCAAATGACGACAGAAAGAAAACTGACAGTACACACATATCGGTGTTTAGACCTGACACATAAATTGGTAGGCTTCGATTTCAACAATACAAATATTTTATTGTAATATGAATTTAAATTTAAAAGTTATCAAACCAATACAACATGGATAAAGCTGCATTTATGAAAGAGCAATTTACGAAACCTTATTTATACAATGAATCAAACTATCCCTTTGTTCAAATTGTAACTAACAAACGGCCAGAAAAATATTGTTTGTTTCAATGGTTTTTAACGTCACACGCAGTCGTTTTCCAGTTATATCAGTACGTCCAGTTTTACTGGAGAGGATGCGATTGAACCCGATGAAAACCGGCCATCGACAGGAAAACTAGCAGTCCTTGTCAATGAAGTTTGGAGTCAAGCACGTCCATAGTAAGGCTCATACCTAGTGACAAAATCTATCAGAACATTCAGTTCGTTTTAACATCACTACAAACACATATTCAAGAGAATTATGCTTTAATTCGTGCATCTTTATAATTAAATTTGTATTTATTGTTGTTTGACATTAATACCTTGAATGCTGACAAGAATAATTTATTTCAGGTTAAGGAAGTAAGACAGATCCATCACTTTCATTTCACACAATGGCCGGATCACGGCGTGCCAGATAAAACAAATCTGGTATATTTCCACAGAAAGGTTAAATTGACACAAACAGATCTTACAGGTCCATTAGTGGTTCACTGCAGGTACATAAGTATTTTATCTCTTTCAGCTAAATGTATGATTGTATTTATGTTTTTGAAATCACATTAGTAAATAAATAGAACAGCCTCTAATGGAATTATAATTTACTATCGAATTGCGGGACTGCTTGTGATCACCATGCAGTACACAATATTAATATTTTTACGGCATAGAGCACACAAAAACAAAATAGCTTCATGCTTCCTTATAAACCATTTACATTTGCGACGAAATTAAAGCAGCAATATAATTGACGTAAACCTATTGTATCCATTTCAAAACAATAGTGTATTGTCATTATTTTATCAACTTTGTAGTGCAGGAATTGGGAGAACGGGCACGTATATTGCCTTGGATGCACTCTGTGACCATGGACAAGCAACGGGATTTGTTAATGTAATGGAGTTCATACAAATGATGAGGAAATATAGAATGAACATGATACAAACAGTTGTAAGCTACCTACTAAAAAGAATTGAGACTAAACAATTTGATATATTTTCCAATTCAGTAAAAGCAACAATTTATACTTTACAAAAGTTGTCAATAGAAGAAAAAAAAAGAAGCAGATAAGAGACACTACACACAAAATGTATCAAACACCAGAGCTAGAAATTCAAAATAATAAAAAAAATCTCCAGTGCATACAATTTTCAACGGTGACGACAGTTACGGTAGTTTGTCCACTTTTGATCACGTGGTCTCTCAACACTGAGGTTGCGGGTTCTAGTCACTGCGGTAGGGTGCGATCGACTTAATTGACAAGGTTTTTCATTTTTTCTACTGAAGGTTGGGGTATTACGGCTTGCTCCGAAAAATACTGGACGCCATTATACAGTTGTAAAATTGCTTAAAGTGGCGTTAAACATCACTCAAACAAACATTAATTAAATAAGGGGAAAAATCTTTTTTTC
This sequence comes from Limnoperna fortunei, assembly GCA_944474755.1. Lineage (NCBI taxonomy): Eukaryota > Metazoa > Mollusca > Bivalvia > Mytilida > Modiolidae > Limnoperna > Limnoperna fortunei. Next base: position 19,638,607 of record OX104112.1, on the reverse strand, counting down.
GTTCTTTATGCATTTGATATAATTTAGGTCTTGCTGCCGTTATATATGATCTTGACTTTTATTCATATATATTTTTGTATATAATTAATTGATAATTTTGCTGTATTTTAATTTGCCCAAAGAATACCACGTGATGTTTTGTATTTTTGCGGACTGACTGATTTTTGTGGATTGCACGGTTACTAAAAATAGAACACAAAATTCAAAAAAGTGTGTGACGTTTCGAAATCAGCCATTCCAATCATATTTTACATCCGGCTATCAATCGTTTTCGGGAACACAACAAACAATGGACAGTGTGAGTACAAAAGGTTTTCATCCTTAAAAAAGGATGAAATAGTGAAATAGACATTTTATTTTTATTTATTTTTTTCATTTTTATTTTTATCTTTTATCTGATAAAATTAAAATACAACACAAAATATATAACTTGTATATATTGTATTGTATATATATATATATATATATATATATATATATATATATATATATATATATCAAACTCAAGTTTTATATCGACCATGGACTACGAAAAATGTTAATTTCGTTTTTTAGGATCAATACATAATGGTTCATGATGCATTAGTGGAGGCTTTCTCTGTCGAAGATACAGCCGTACCAGCTAAAACTTTTTCTGAGAAATATGAGTCAAGACATAGTGAAATGAAAGACAAAAGTAAAAATATATTTTACATCGAATACGAGGTGATCATTGTTTAACTTATTCCAATATTAGAACAAAATTTCATATGATAAAGAAGAGATTTTCAATTATATCGACTTTATTGAATTTGAAGTCTGAAGAATTTAATATTTATTAATAGTGATAGGAAAACTGACATACATGTGCATACACATATCATTTGGGCAAATTAAAAATTAGAAATACTTTCCACATTTCACGTTAAATAAGGGAGTAGGTTCGTTAATTTCACACTCCGCTATATTGATGATTCTTTGTCCCTAGACAATGCTGAATTTGGTGACTATTTGCATTCAATTTACCATAGCGAGCTTGAAATTAAAGACACCACCAAAACACTAAGTTGAGAATGTTACCTAGACCTACTTCTAAAAATAGATTCAGGAAAACTTCAAACTGGACTCTACGACAAACGTGATGACTTCAACTTTCCAATTGTCAACTTCCCGTTCATCGACAGCAACATTCCAGCAGCTCCAGCGTATTGTTTGTGCATTTCACAATTAATACGTTATTCTGATTTCCAGACCGATCACTGCTGTTGACTACTAACTTCTCAAACAAGGGTTTGTTGTACCTAGGTTAATGTTATCTCTCCAGAGGTTTTATGGTCATCGCAAAGACGTCATTGATCGTTATGGGAAATCAATCTCTAAAATACGATTGAACATTTGCGCTGAGTCATAGTGTTTCTTATTCCCGGATTTGACTTTTTCTAGACATTACAATGAGTAACTCGACGTGTTTCTAATTAGAGGCAGGCACTGCTTACTCGTCCGGAGCACCTGAGTGCACCCATTTTTTATGGATTCGGGTTACTCTCTGTTTTGTGTTTTTTAGTTTTTATGCTGCCTTGTGTATGTGTGTCTATAAAATTTAGTGTTCAAAGGAAGACTAAAATAGTGTTTTTACTTGAAGTATTATTTTTGTGAAGTTTTCAATCTGTTTTCCTGATGGAAACATAGGCTACACCCGTGGATCTAAACAAAAATGTTGAATAAAGATGAATAAAGGTCATACGTAAAACTATTTGGATCATTGTGGTCATAGCTTCATCGTGCAAACACCTGGAGCCTCGCTGATCAAGGTAGTTGGTAATCTACTAGTGGTGACAAGCCTTGAACAATGAGGTTTACTGGTTTGGCACAGTGTGCTTGACTCCAATCTTAATTGATAGGGATTGCCCATGGTACTACTCCGGCTTCGTCGTCCGGAAAAAACTGTTATAGATGAAAAATAGCTGAAAATGGCATTCAACCTTATTCAAACAAACAAAATAATCCTCCAAAAACTTTATCATTGATGTCAAGTGCTAAAATGCATCTATATTCGCATGTCTTATACTGTTAAAATAATTTAGTGTCGAAATTACGAAATTTAATGTTTAATGAATTTTCGTGCCATAAAAAGCCCTAAGCTTGATCTATATAATGAGTAAAGATACATTAAATTTGACGAGTTAGAAATGCGTATTTTTACTACTAAGATAAATTAGATAGAATGAACTATTTATTATTGTAGAAGTTGCTAGCAATAAAAGCAAAGATTGACACTAATAAATTCCAAGAAGGAAAACGAAAAGAGAACATCGCAAAAAATTTTGCACAGACAATATTGCCTCGTAAGCCTCATTGATATGTTTCAACTGACTTATAATTAACGTTTTATTTTCTTTTAATTGTGTTTGCTTGATAGTCAATAATTTATTGTAAATGATGAATTATCGCATTTGAGATCTTCGGTTAGAGCTTGAGTCAACCAAAAATAAATCAAGGTACCACAACTATTCCTCGTAACGTGCTAAATTAAGTAGAGAATAAAGGGTGATAAAACTCTTAATAAGCGTTTGCATACTAAGTGATTAGCTTGTATTGACATTGCAGTCGTATCCTAATATATTCATCCATGTTTGTTGTCTTATAATATATGATTGTTTGCTTTTTGTTTTAATTTATATTTGAAATACTAGTTTTAAATAATGATCTAAAATTCATATTTTAATCTACAGACGACGATTTTAGACCTTTTCTTATGTCGTATGACAGATCAAGAAATGACTACATAAATGCAGTTATTATACCTGTGAGTAATTGAATATACATATACATGTGGTACTTTGTAATTGTTTACTTCTTGCTATATGACTACTGAGAGCCTACTGTGTAAATGACTTATTATTGTTATTTATCTCGTTTAATATATGTTACTGGATATTGGTCATTGTATTGAGTAACATAACGAGGGCCATGTGTTGAGCAGTAATCACTACTCTTCGAGAATACTTGAATATATCCTTTTTTAGCTGGAGGTTTTCATTGCCCATTACTTTCTTCTTGTTGTGTCAACAATGACTGTTTGTTTTCCACGTATAATTATTTTCTATGTGTTCTTTCATATTCTTATATCAGGTGCCTAGGTCGTTTGTCGTCTACATTTGATCACGTGTCTGTATACACTGAGGTAACGGGCTCTAGCCATACGGCTGGCAGGATGGGCTTGAATCCGACTTTAATTTATAAGGACTTTGGCAGTTTTTCCTCCGAATGTCAGGGCTTTTCATCGGGTAGTACCGCTTCCTTTCCAATAATACTGGAGGCTATGATAAAGCTGAAAAATTGGTTAAAATGGCGTTTCAACCCATTCAAAAAAACAAATACCAAACCAGTTTGATATCATCTATAAGTCGATGGGATAATTTTGATATTTCCACTTTAAGACAAAATATGCTAATTTGGAAAATGATTTGAAAGTAGAATACAGTCAAGCCTAGTTATCTCGTGCCTGGTTGACTCGATACTTCGGCTAAGTCGATAATTTCTAAGTCCTCGAAACTGTTTTCATATCTACAATGAATTTCGTCCCCTTTGATAACCCGAAATATTTTTGCGGTCCTACAAACTTCGACTTATCGAGGTTTTACTGCAACGGAGATTGAATATAGGTTAGGTCTGAATGTTTTTTTTCTTTTGCAACCTTTGAATTTTTTATGGAATCTTCTACCAGTATTACATTTCTGTTTCAATAAAGAAAGTTCTTCCTTAGATTAATACGTATGCATTTATCCCCATTGAGATACGGTGAATGCTATCAGCAAATATAAACAAAACTATTGCAAGCGAATACAGGTCCCATTAAATTCGTAACATGATCGTTAGTCAATTATACAGTAACTAATTCTAGCTCGGGATAGGACATCGGATATTGAATTGTTATGTAAACTAAATGACGCAATAAAAAAATAACATATGTATATACTACTTGAAGACAACTGAAGCAAATTTGTAAACATGTATATTGTTTTATTCTCTGCTTCTTTATAAAACGAACGTAAATAGAAAATATATGTTTATCAATGTTTTTGAATCGTGTCATTTTCAGAGCTTTGTACAGGGGAAGAATTTTATTGTAACACAATGTCCACTAAAGGAAACCGTTGGTGATTTCTGGTCTTTGGTCTATGACCATGAATGCAGGACCCTTGTTATGTTACAAGAAAAATCTCAGGTATAATAACCGATTTGTAATGTTTAAGCTGTAGCATTACTTCTTTTGCATTTCAATTAAATAGTATTGTATAATACAAATTTAACGATGTATATATAAAATAAGGATAAAGGTCTTTCAGCGACTTTTTTTTCTTCATTGCTCTTTTTAATAAATAATGCAGACTAAACGTCAACATTTATTTTGCCGCATTTAACAGTATTAGTTCATAGACTACTATTTTTATTACATGATGTAATATAAATGATTAATTATTTGATATAATATGAAAAAATATGTCTGCGATATAAACTAATCGACAACAGGATAAATTGTACTCTTTTTGGTAGGATCTACTGGTCTGCCCGCAAAATGACGGACAGGAATCACGCTTTGACAATTTTTTTGTTTCGACGAGTTTTCATGAGCAGTCAACTGATAAATTGATTCTTAAACTGAGACATAAGGTTAGTATGTAATCGCTCAGGAGAAGCACTACTATTCTTGTTATACTTGACCATTAACCTTCATTATGAATCAGTCCTGGAAATAAACTACGTTTCAAACAAAAGGCTTTACAATTAATACACAAAATACTTACGGCTATGCTTTACATCACAGAGTCTTTAGTTATATGCATAGAATAGTCTTCAATTACTTCATAAAAACTGCAAAATCTTTTAAGCAGACAAACGCCTTTGTCGCTACGAAGTATAGGGCAAGGGTTTATTTGATTTATCTTTATGTGATTTTTTTGTGTTGTTCAATGTTGTTTACATAAAAATGGATATGAATAAAATCACAAGTACTGTTGTCGATACCTATTTTGATATAAATATCTTGCATAGGATTATGATGCTGACATCAGAAACGCGACGATGTACGTAACGGATGAATGGTCATGCTGTACCAATATACCAAGCTCGGAAAAGTTTGTAATTGATTTTATCGGAATGATATATAACGAGGTCGGCAGGACCAAGAGCTCAGTTGTAGTTTTATGCAGGTAAAACATTATCGTGTTTCTTATATGTTAATTTCTGTGATTAACCTGTCATTAAGGTCAACAGTGAATACTGGAACACTCAATCCGTTAAAATGTTCACTCTTTTTTATTTGTTTGGATACTACTTTAAATTGCATCGTATTAAGTTATTTAGTACTATATTCAATATAATCAAAGTAACCGTCAGATGTATTAGCTATCTATTAAAAATGTTGAGAATTGTGTAATATTTTAACCTAAAACTGGGACAATCCTGCGAGGTTTTGCAGTGTTTGATCCTCAGAGCTGCCCAGCTATTTGGCGAATAAGAGAGACCCTTTCTTTGGGTAAGCCTGATGGTAACGTGTTTGGAAAATGCCACGCGTCTTGTATGATAAAACAAATTTTGTAGGTTTAAAAAAAACCAGGCTATTTGTAGCCACTATAATAGGCTAAATTATATGTCCCTACTAAGTACTCTATACATTCCCAGTGGTCAAGAACATTTTATTCTGGATGCACCAGCCCATTTTATCATGTTTCATTTAAAAAAAATTGATCTCGGTAGATAATGCTTACTAGCCGACTTAAATGTTTGACACGCTATTTGAGAATATGAAACATATGTAAGTGCAATAAATAAACTGTTTAGAGTCGCAACGGTTAGTCCTGTTCTTTTATTTTCAATCAGTGTTATAATTGAATTTATTGGACGTCCATTTTGATATAATTTAATTTCTTTTAAACACTCTATAGCCGAGAAACCTTGTCCTTTCATATAACCAGCTACGCCCCCAGAGCGTGACTGATTGATTAAGTTTACTATATTGATGACGTCGATTAGTATTCATCCGTAAACAACTAGTGACAACATTGCAAATAAAATTTGATTACCTGTTAAATATTTGTGGTTCACTAGCGTAAACCGACCCAAAGTTGTCTATATCTAATAATCTAACCAGCGATTGAAAGCAATCCTTAAATAGAAGCATTGTTCAATTTATTGTTTGTGATTTGCTTTATTACTATTTTACTTTTTTACAATGCGTCATGTCGTTGATAATCTACTACTATGTTGTGCTTAATATTGCGCTTTATATGTGTTGTTTGATAAAACGTAAAGCTTTAAATAGTTTTCATGTCAAAATAAGGCTGTGAAAAAGTTTAAGATCATTGGTGTCCTTTTCTTGTACGAATATTGGATACACTATGGTTTAAAAAATGCCGGTTATAAAGCAAATACGCACGTGTGTTGCAGATATGTTTTTAATGCTTTTGAATTAAAGATTGTTCATAATTTTATGTCTTGTCTTCTTGCAATACAGGGATGGATGCACACACTGTGGAGTTTTTGTTACATTAAGTCTTGCCATGGAACAAATAGAAATTGATGGGGAAGTTGACATGTTTCAAATAGCGAGGCGTATACAGACCAGACGACCGCAATTTTTGACAAATGCAGTAAGTATTAGATAGCCATGTCTTTTCAGACCGAAGGCAACATTTTCCTCAACGTAAAAAAGTAATTTCGAAGAAGTCTTAACGCCTACACATAATGAGTTTTTATTGTTAGATTTTTTTCCTGCCTTGTGACCGCTTATTCCATCTCACATGCTTTACGAATACCACTAGAAATATTTTTACATCGGAAGCATAGTCAACATGTTTTGCTAAATAGGTTGTCGCGCACCGTCCAAATTAAATTGTTGGTTTTCTTAGTGTTTAAGCCGCTTTAGAATTATAATCCTCACGCCATTATTGACAACAAAAGCCATGACTTCCGTCTTGGAAGTGATTCACGTTTGATACACTAGTTGTTCCATTAAGTTTAACGATGTATGGAATAAATACCAAAATCTTGTAATATAATAGAAAACTCCTGATCTTTTATTGCTAGTAGTCTTGGATTGTTTGTAATCAGAAACATGTATTATGTATTAATTTTTCATTGCAGGAGCAATATGAGTTTTGTTATCGGTGCATAAAAGAATATCTCAGAAGTGAATCTTTTTATGAAAATATGTGAAACAATTGTTTTATCTTGCTTCAATTGGTACGTTTTACGGTGGTGTTAAGTGAATACACAATTATAAATGAACAAAATATACTTGCCTTTTAAATGCTTTTGTGCCGTTGATGGTCATTATGTTTTAATTTTTAGTATGGAGACTTCATAATTATGCAAAACGCTTGTTTTGAAATTTCACTATCGCCTTAACTTGTCAGTCGATTTTTCTGTTTTATTTAAGAAATGTTTAGCCTTGGGCTTATATTAACAACACAAGGATATTTTGGAAGGGACACATGTACTAGCAATTTTACTATGTTTTACACAATCCTTCATTCTTATCAATGATATTTATGATAGTTTCCTTAATAACATCCCCGAGAATAAATGTGCTAATTGGGAAGAGATTGTATACACAGAGAAAATATTAAGAGCCTTCTTTTGAAGACATTATTTAATTGTGTAAGATAATTATGTATGCTAAAGTGATAAATTTCCCTGTAGTATGCTGAAGAAGCATAAAGCATATAACATCTATTCGTGTATATAACGTCCTCTTTGTTGCAAATCACTTGACAATTTAATCTATATAATCACTCAACCATTTGATACATTTTTACCATTTTTAAATTGCCTGCCTAAGCAAAGATGTGCTGTTTGTTATTTTTAATGTAATATTTCACTATGTTATATATAATATATAAGTATGACTGAGGTTTCCTTTTATTACTTGTTTTTAGACATTTTTACCGTATGGGAAGTCAAACTACAAGTGAATTGTCGAGATGTCTTATTCAAATAAGTTGCGAAGTCACATCCGATTCAGTTATACCTTAATATGAAGAAAACATTACTAAACAAAAGTGATATGTATCATTTTGTAATACATATAAATATTTGTAATAAATATATAGAAATGAAAGTTATTATTTTCAAAAAATTACTTAATGACCATAATATTTAAATAAATTAAATGTACTACCATCGATGTTTTTCGATATATGTTTTTGCCAAAAGTTCGTTAATGTTTTCATCAGAGAAATCTAAGAATCTTGACGACATTTTTATATGTTGTTGCCTTTTAGATGTGACATGATGAATAATGATAAGTTTACTGATGATGTGGATTTCGGATTATTGCATGAAAAATAGCGAAAAATATTCTTATACTAACAATATAGTATCCCTTTAAAAAAAATAGAAATATGAATTTAATCATTATTTGAATTTGTACAAATCATAGGTTACTAACGGATGGTTAGAAAAAACTGAGGATATGGCACGGATGCCAGTATAAACAATCCCAATAGAGTTATAACGTAATGAATACATGTTTTATTGTAATTGTTTTTATTTGAAACATACTGTATATGCACATTGTTAATTATTTTAAAGTTTTATAATGATCCATACACTGTAAATGGATGTGTGAGACCAATTTAATTAATTTTACCTTAACACCAGAATTCAATTCTGAAATTCAATCCAAATATTGATCTTGAGAGGACAGTCCTGGTAAGTAAACTATTGTCCGTCTACATATACTTTATAGACATCATGTGGTATTGTATGCTAAAGTCTAATATTTGTATGACCAGTTATCTTGTTGTTAGGAGAAATATAATGGGAATCTTTGCAGCCATCAACAAATCTATGTGGTACCTGTTGTGTCGTACACAACGTCTACGTTGTATTTACCTGATTACATTATAATTTTCCTTTGTATTATTGCTATTGCTGATTTAAGAATGTATACATTTTATAATTGACTTTCGTGTTTTAATCCTCACTGTCATAAAATTATGTGAGTTTTTAAGTTTCATATCGATTATTAAATATTGAAGTTTTAAGTAAAATTGTAGCAACCGCAAGGACTTCCGGTGTAATTGTGCCCTATTTGCCCGAGCTTCTTCTAGTAACAATGGTTTTATAGACAGAGGAAGCTGTTGACAGAAAAACTGCTGAAGCAAGGGTATTCACAACTTGATATGTTTACATCAGTTACAAGTTGTTCGAACACTACAATCTTTCTATATTCCAACTCATTAAGGATTTATTTTGTTTATAAATTAGCCTTGCCTATTGTGAATTCGCACTATGGGTTAAACAAGCAAAGCAGGATCGACCCACCTGATTTCAATCCTTTCTTTGATTTTCTAGAGTTATAATTTTATGACGGACTTTCATACTGTCGTATCCCATTGGTAGCTCCGTTTATTCTTATACAAAATGTAACGTCAACATATAATTTTGAGAAACATGTGTTATTAAGCTCAGTAAGTATATTCATGAAAGGACCGAATGTTTTAATATTTTAGAACAGACAAAAGCTATTTCATAAGGCACGTTCTCAACAGAATAAGGAAAACTGTGATAGCTAATTTCAACATTTTTTGTCTGATAAATATGTAATGTTTACAGTAAGAACGTTATAGGTGGATGTTATTATAATTTTGCTACTGCGCATCAAAATACAATAGGATGCAAAAACCCATTGATAATTTATAGTTAATAAAACCAGATCAGAGTCGAAGATTGTGATCTCCCTTTATTGTATTGGATTCCAAAACTTCTCAAAAATCCATACAAACAGCGTTTCATAGCAGGATCGTGTAAGTGTACTACATGTACCAAAACACTATCGCAACTCCTGACCACGATTTTAACAACAGTAAAAACGGGACTTCAAAAATACAGTGACACTTTCTACTCCAGATGTGGAATAAATGAAATGTGGATTAAAACATGAAAACATGTGATTTTTCGACATTCTATACGGCCATGCCTCATACGCATCTTAAAACCAGTCTTAAAGATCTTATAAAACGCTGATTTTTCAAGAAAAACGGAAAGAGACAATATAAATACCTGGCAACTAGTCATGACAGAGCTTGTTTCGTCATAAATGACTCCAAATCTAATACTAAATATACTGAAGACCAAATCTGTCACATATATGCATGTTAGATTTTCTGATTGACAACATATTCGTCATGTTTTGAGGACATGTTTTTCAACAGAATGTTGGTATTCCAATGGGTACTAATTGTGCTCCTCTTCTCACCGAACTGTTTTTGTATTCTTATGAGGCTGAGTTCTTAGAAGGCCTACTGGAGAAGGAAGAAAAGAAAAGATTCACCAGGCCTTTAATTTCACATTCCGCTATATTGATGATGTTTTGTCCCTCAACAATGCTTAATTTGGTGACTATTTACATTCAATTAACCCTAGCGAGCTTGAAATTAAAGACACCACCAATAGACTAAGATCAGCCACTTACTTAGACCTTCTTCTAGAAATAGACTCAGGAAAACTACAAACTAGACTCTACGAGTGGGATTTAGACATTGGTGAACCAGTTAGCTCAAAATCCAATATGTTAACATATTGCCTTGCACAGAGCATAGTTAATGAAATATGCATGTCTGCTGGGTCATACATATGATGCATGTAAAATGGGAGATGGGGACAGAAAATTATACAATGCTACATTTCCAAGTTCCGCGTTGGTAACCACACAAAGTATCAGTAATGGTTGTTCAGTTTCATAGCATATTGTATTTCACTTTTATCGCCACAAAAAGGTTCTGATTGTAAATGGAATTTTTGTGCGAACCTTCATGGAGGCACTTGCCATAACATTCCAATGACAATCTGGTTGAACTTTTAGTCCAAGGAATAAAGAATGTATATGCACAATGCTCCAATGCTAGTTATGATTGTTTGAATGGTGTTTTACACTTTTTTATCTGTATCAAATCGTCCTGTTTTTATTGGAGGAAGACGCCCTGTCCTTAGTAGGAAAACTGGCAATCCTTGTCAATTAAGATTGGAGTCGATCGCACCTTGCCTGCAGACTCGAACCCGCATCCTCATTTTTTGACAAACCACGTGATCAATAGTAGACGAACTACCTTAATCACTCGGCCATTAAAGCCCATGCTAGTTATAAAATTGTTATAAAAGCTGAATTGTCTACTCAAATTCATGAGGGAGTTACAACTAACTTATAAACTGAATGTAATAAGAAACAATCAACAATATCAAAACATGATGATTTTGCTGCAATAGTTTCAGAACTTAATTATGCTAGAGCATTGGATTATATACCTGGTCGTGAATACTCACAGTTTCCCAAATTTCCAGAGTTTTTTTCACGTATACAGATAGACAATCTTTATAGCTGAAAAATTGCTGAAAGTGGCGTTAAACTCCATCAAACAAACAAAAACATATAAATGGATCATAGAAAAGAAGGAGTGACTTGTATGTATAAGTGTAAAATATATTTCACCACACTTGTAATACTGTACTGTCACATAAAAAAATCATGATCCATGTAAAACCTGTTTGTTATTGTCTGACAGTAGTACTTCTTACTATTTTTTATTGGGTGCTACCTGTATGATATTGATTGATTGGTTTTTAGCGTTGATCATCACTATCAACAATATTTCAGTTGTTTCGTGGTGACCAGTAGTAATTTTGTTGGTTAAGAAAGCTGAACTGCTTACAGACAACTACCAACCTTGGACCCTTTTATTACATGAGAATGAATTCAGTGCACCTCTTTAAGTATGTTATTGTAGATGGTGTTTAATGCCACTTTCAGCAATTTTTACACCGTATCGTCAATTTTTATTAGGGCATGAAACCCTAATACCTAGAGAAAACAGTTAAGATATTAAAATGATTTCCTGTCAAGTTTTTATTTTAACTACTGTAAACACAACATGTAAAGATATGACAGAACTTGTATTAAATCATCTGCATGACTGTATCAAAATAGGAAGATGATAAATTCATAGATTGGTAGATTGTATTGCAAACATGCAACATCCTGGCTTCATTCTGATATATGTGAATATAAATCAAGGCAACAATATACATTTTAAACATGTTTTGGATGTTAACAACACATCTTTTAGCTTAAAATTTTTTAGAATATAGGCGAAGTATACATTTGCCATAGTAATTAGGGAAATGACACGCCGGTTTAGTTTAATATATCTAACACTTTAAAAAAGACGAGGTGTTGCAATCACTATCCGACACGTTGTACATTTCCGTATTTTCAAAAACATTGCATTTTATTTGGCATATATTCATATGACCAAACAGAAAAGTTTCTCATAACTTCATCTGCTGTAAATATTATTTCATATCTTAGTGCAATATTGACAGTAATGTATCAGTAAATCCTTGAAGGACTTCATATTGAAGTAATGCTCCAGATGATGAACTTTTTAATGACTCAAGCTTCTTTTAAGAATGCTCTAGACTCCCTGGATAAATAAATCTGTTCTTATTTCCTTCATTAGAAGAACCAGAATCATGTTGAGTCGCCACAGCAGCAACATGTGTTCTTGAACACGTCTCCTCTACACATGAGCACTTTTTGTCGAAAACATAACACCAATTGTGTGAAGGTGCAATAGAAGTAGGTTTAGTCATATAACTAGAACATATTAGCTGGTGTTTGCACATTGTCTTATCGTTAAGAAATTAAACCAAGTCACACTTTCTTCACATGTATCAATTTCCCTGGGGTATCCACAATGTACGAGTTTGTGAACACCCTAGAAATTCACTCTCATTCCTGCTGAATTTGTGCATATCAGGATGACAATCTTGTCATCCATGGTCATGTCTTGACATATTTTTTCCTTAAATTTTTTATTTGTTTTATTTGCTGAGGAACATTTGAAAATGTTCACAACTGGATATCGCTTGACTTCAATATCCCTCTCCACGTTTTGTCGCCAACAAGAGTTTGGACTACCAAAAACAAATTCAAATTCTCCGCTTGTGATTTTCCGCTTCCGGTCTTGGAACCAACAAAAACATATTCATGATTTTCCTTGTAAAATTGCCTAAACGGATGTAACCTGATTTCTAGCTCGGCTAGAAATTCACAAAAATCTTGCTCGAAGCTGGGCGCTGCCATTTTACTTCAAGAATAACATCAAACCGACATACAAGCCTTATTCTGATTGGCTGATTATAATGTAATATAAAGGGATGCAACTTGTGAATGCGCAAGGTGGCGTTTGCGGAAATTGCAGAAAACTAATCTAGATTTGCCAAGGGTGAAGAGAGGGGTCCTGATCGTAACACTTGGCTAGCGAAGATCGCTCCCACCTCAATTTGAAACGCTTCTTCTGTTTATATTGTTAAAAATACTTTACAATTTACAAAATCAAGATTATAAGGCAACTCCAAAATATTATAATGCTGGCTCTTAACAAGGTTTAATATTTAACTCTAGATAACGCATGAACTGCATATCTCTAAACAAAAACGCCTTTTCTCAGGTAATCTAGTCGACTAACCAGAACTGTCCAACTGTGTATGTAGACACCCTGGGTCAACTGTTCATTACTTAACACAGATATATTTATCAAAACTGAAAAGTCCATCATAACAAGTAAAATATTCTACGCAAAATCATATTTTTTCTTGAATTTCATCATTACTTTAGTTTTTTCATATTTCTTTTGTTTCTTTCATTCCTTAGTTATAAACAGGTATTGTCTAAAAGAGTTGAACATATTTCCTTCATGTAGCATGTTTACACACCTTGATAAGGTAGAACACCTTTAATAATTAGGACACGGACTTGATATAAGCTTTTATTAGCTTGTTTTCAAATCCTATGTGTTTATTTATGTATGTCTGCTTGTAACTTGGAACGTTTTTCATTATTGAAATAAATATGTTTAAAATAAAACTCTGTTGGTGGCCTGCTCGTTTCGTTATATAATTCTATTGCAAAAAAAATTAAAGGAGAAACGTGTCTACAAAATAACCTTTCGACAAAATAAACAAAAAAATAATGAGAAATAATGCATGAATAAATGAATTCCCTGTCTTATACCGGTAGTGAAAATTTGGGTAAAAAATAGTTATGCTTCATTTTAGCATATAAATATTTCAGAAAAGGTTTAGTTATTACAAAAATCACAAACTGAACAACAAAATTCAATTTCCAAATAAACAATGTTAGAGGTATGCTATTTTATCAATAGTTTACTTTACTGCGATAAACTACAAGAAAGACATATTTCTCTTATTAAACAAGCAACCGAACACTGAAATAGTTTGAAATGCTGCCTTTTATAAATGGACAGAAATCTCCAAGGTATGTAGTACTACCACCTATTTTAAATCCAGACTGTTGTCTTATTAAATTGTGTTATAAGTAAAATCGATTATTCATAAGTCAATTGAATGATTTTCCAATTGTATCACTTGTTGTAATTCCTTTATAATTTGCAGGATCAAAACCTGATTCTCATCCAAAGTTCAGTTTAGAATATCAATGAATTTATTTTCAAAAGTATAAATAAGTTGCAAGATTTTAATTTAATAACAACTTAGTGGATCACGACATATTCTACAAGAAACAGATTGCAATTTCGAACTTTGTTTATACTTGCATAGTTATGTACACAGTACCGTATTCGTGCCAAACTGATAAAAATTAGGAAAGGGCACGAAGGGCTTTCGATTGCTATTAAGGGTAATATTTGGCCAGATATAAAATTCTAGAAGACGCCATATATGATTCTATATGGATCAAATTAAGTTCATCTTGTTTTAATTTTAATGACTATTTGTATCTATGTTTTATTTATGACCCTCCTTAAAATTTTATTTTTAGTAAAAGAATTAAATAATATTCTTTTAATTAATAGAACCAGATGTTGGAAAAGCAAATACTTGTTTGCAACCTGAACGCTAGAATCGGGAATGAAACAAGACTCAAGTGCTCATATCAAATATTATTTCCTTGTGATGATATAAGTCCTGCAGACAGAATACATGTAGGTCAATTGTTAATATTAATAAGGATCTGGATTGCGTATTTTAAATCATCGAAATACTTCTGATCTTTTACAAAAGGAAACAAAATATCCTTTTATACGTAATTCAGTTTGAACAATTTAGAAAAATTAAAGAACAAATGAAAAGACAATATTACAAAGAATTTTATAATAATCTAGATAATTTATATGATGAAAATCCTAAATCATACTGGAACTTTCTTGATCAGATGAAAAATGCTAATCAGGAACCTAACAAAGATACAAACATGCAGCTTAACAATTGTAAAGAATAAATAGTAGTATCGAAAAACCAGCTGATAATGTAATCAAAGAAAAACCAGCAACGACAGCAACAAATTTTATGTTTAATGATCTCAACTTCAATAGTTCAGATGCTTAAGTAACTAAAGTAATAAGATCTCTTAAGAATGGAAAATCAGTAGGCCTTAATATGTTTTTCAATTTAATGTTAAATTATGGCTAACTAACATCAACTCTATTATAATAAAAATGTTAATACTTAGATTTTATCATAAAAATGGTCATTAGGTTATATAACTCTTTAACATATTGAAAAAATGTCGGTATTTTAACGACAATAGAAAACATTTTGTGCGTTATTACTAATTTTCTGAAGTAGTATATAATTTAATTTTAGCTGATAAAATATTGACTAATGATATATATTTCAAATAATACTGAATTATTTGTTATAAATTTCACAATTGAAATGCTACGAAATCTTAAATAAATTTGCCCATCGGCTTTCTAGTAATTTTTAAAGCTTGGTTATACTCTCCTTAAAATTTGTAACAAAAACTCCAATACCCTATCAATTCAAGTAGACTTAATCATCCTTATATATATATTACATTTGGTCTTCTTCTAAAATTCAGTGAGCTATTGTAACAAAAGATAATATAGTTGCAATCTAATAAATTACGTTGAAAGATAATCGTACAAGAGTTAACTCTCTTGTTTAAGTTTATATTTTTAGGAATTGTGACGTACTACACATATTGCAGTGACCTACTGTTTAGTATGGGAACATATTTAAGGTCTTTCCCCACTACAGTGGAAAGACCTTGTCTTTCTTATGATTATTATTATTATTACTAAGGTCTTTCCCCTTTCCAAAGGAAAGACCTTCTTGTCTTTCTTATGATTTATTATTATTATTATTCAGGTCTTTCCAACTACAGTGGGAAGACCTTCTTGCCTTTCTTATGATTATTAAGGTCTTTCCCACTACAGTGGGAAGACTTATAACCTCTCTTCTGATTATTATTATTATTATTATTTGATTAAGGTACTCCCCACTTCAATGGAAAGACCTTCTTGTATTTCTTATGATAATTCTTTTACTTTTTCTCCCCAAATTTCCAAATGGGTTTGCCAGAAGGGGTTTCGACATATCATTTTTATACTTGGTACGTTCAATCGCTCATACCAGGAGATGACCTGTCTAACCCTGCGAGACTGTTCTATTTTTAGTAACAGAACTATCTGTCCCAACGCAGAAAACCTTGTTAGCAGATAAACACAGATATATTACATTTAAAAATGTCAAGGTCAAAGGTCAAAAGTCAAGGTCAAAGGTCATCATAGGTCTTGTTAGCACTATATCCCATAAACCATAACAGATAGAAGCAGACAATAATGTGAAAAACATCCCGTTCTTGAGACCTTCATTTGGTACATTTGACCCGAAGATGTGAGATAAACCGTTTTCGAGTTACAGCCCTTGACCCGTTTCGGTTAATCGTTTTTTTGGTTAAAACTTGAAAACGGTTAGGGATAATATAGTAAACATATAGATTTAACATGATCAGTAGGAAAAGAGCTTCAATTTGAACCAAAGGTCAAAGGTCATAGCTCAAGTCCATACCATAGTAACAAGTAAATCTTATAAAAAGTCCTTAGCAACCATATATTTTTAGAATAAGAATGATGTACTTTACTTAAATATGTCATTTCATGACCGGAAGTGGCCTTTTGTCCCTAGCAATGAATGAACGTCCTTAAAAACCATATTTTTTTGGTTCGGGACCACTTTCTTTACTTAAATAACTCATTTTTATGACTGGAAGCGACATTTTGTGCTATAGCAAAACACAAAATCCCATAGCATCACCTAAATTTTCTGACTTTAGAGGAACAGTGGGAAAGACCTTCTCGTTTGTTCTCAAAACAAATGACGGTTTAATTATTATTATTTTTCTTTTTTTCCGCCGTCATTTGCAAAAAAGTGTCGCGACATATCATTTTGATACTTGGTACCATTAATCTGTCATACTGTCGGATGACTCAGTTCACCCTGTGAAACCGATTAATATTTAGTAACAGAGTTATCTGCCCCAACACCGTAAACCCATGTTAGCAGATAAACTCAGAAACCGTAACCGATTCTCAAAATCTGAAGGGTACAAAATGTCGCTGGACCTATGGCGATGATTTATCATGCACATTTGTTTTTCCAATCCACTTCCTGTTTGCGTGTTTTTGACATGAAAAATGTCGCATTTGTCAATTTTTTTTACACAGATTCACAGTAAGTCCTAGAGACTTGGGACTACCATCATTGATCCTAACGTGACTTATGTTACATTTAAAAATGTCAAGGTCAGGTCAAAGGTCACCATAGACTTGTAAGCACCATATCTCATAAACCATAAAAGATAGAAGAAGACAATAAATGGGGAAAATACTCCTCTTACTGAGGCCTTTATTTGGTACATTGACCCGAAGCTGTGCGATGAACCGTTTTCGAGTTACAGCCTTTGACGAGTTACGATTAATCGTTTTTTTTTGTTAAAACTTGAAAACGGTTAGAGATAATATAGTAAACATATAAGTTTAACAAGATCAGTAGGAAAAGAGCTTCAATTTGAGCCAAAGGTCATAGGTCAAGGTCATACCATTGCAACAAGGTGACCGTTATGAAAAGTCCTAAGCAACCATATATTTACAGAATCAGAATGATGTACTTTACGGAATTATGTCATTTCATGACCGGAAGTGGCCTTTTGTCCCTAGCAACAGAATGAAAGTCCTTAACAACCATATATATTTAGGCTCGGACCACTTTCTTTGCTCAGATAATTCATTTTTATGACTGGAAGTGGCATTTTGTGCTATAGCAAGACACAAAATCCCATAGCATCACCTAACTTTTCCGACTTTAGTGGAACACTGGGAAAGACCTTCTCATTTCTTCTCAGAACAAATGGCAGTTAAATTAAGGTCTTTTCCAACTACAGCGGTAAGACCTTCTTACCTTTCTTATGACTATTATTAAGGTCTTGCCCACAACAGTGGAAAACCCTTCTTGTATTTCTTATGGTTATTATGGTTATCCCACTGTACTGGGAAAGACCTTCTAAACTTTCTTAAGATTATTATTATTAAGGTCTTTCCTACTACCAGTGGGAAGACCTTTTTGCTTTTGCTTTGATTTTTTTCCGCCAAATTTCAAAACCACCAAAGTACGCGACATATCATTTTGGTCTTTCGCGACAAGTTTTCGGCACTGAAAGTCTATTCAGAATTCACCTGTGAAATCGAAACATTTTTCTTAACGGAGTTGTCTGCCCAAACACCGAAAACCTTGTTATTGCGTGATCTCTGGATCTATAACAGATACAAAAAAACTGAAAAGTGACAAATGTTAAGGAACTTTTGGGACAACTTTATGACATAATTTGGCTAAAAATTCCTGACTAGCAAAGGCGAGCGGTATCCATTGAATGTTTCAATGACACCGTTTATCACAAAAGCTCACAAACCGTAAGTCGAAAGCACGAAAGGTCTTCACCATTAGTCGTCCTGTGACATGTCCTTAAAGAAAATCTCAAAGGCACAGTTCAGAAGTGACCTCGACTTTAGGCCTCCCAATCTTGTCATCATTACAACTCCAAAAGTGTAGCCGATACAAGAAGACAATAAATGTCTTTCTTATGATTATTTTTGTTTTCTTCTTCCGCTGAGGTTTGCCAAAGAGTGTCTTGACATATCATTCCGATACTTGGTATTATCAATCGGTCATATCCGGAGATGACATAGCTGATGCTTTTATACCGATCTATTTTTAGCAACAAAGTTATCTGCCCGAAAATGAAAACTTTTTTAACAGATAAACTCAGAAACCGTAACCGATTCTTAAAATCTGAAGTGTACAAAATGTCGCTAGAACTATGACGATGATTTGTCATGCAAATTTTTTTTTCCAATCGACTTCCTGTTTACTCGTTTTTGACCTGAAAAATGTTGAAACGCGTCAAAATTTTTTTCTCCAAAAACGTAAGTCCTACAGACTTGGGACCACCACCATTGATCCTAAGTGACATATGTTACATTTGAAAATGTCAAGGTCAAAGGTCAAAAGTCAAGGTCAAAAGTCACCATGGGTCTTGTTAGCACTATATCTCACAAACCATAAATGATAGAAGCAGACAATAAATGTGAAAAATACTTCACTTTGACCGAAAGCTGTGCGATGAACCATTTATGGGTCACTGCCCTCGACGCGTTTAGGATAATCTGTTTTTTTGTTAAAACTTGAAAACAGTTTGAGATAATATAGTAAACATATAGGTTTAACATGATTAGTAGGAAAAGAGCTTCAATTTGAGACAAAGGTCATAGATCAAGGTCATACCCTAGCAACAAGGTGACCGTCATAAAAAGTCCTTAGCAACCATATATTTTTAGATTCAGAATGATGTACTTTACTCAAATAAGTCATTTCACGACCGGAAGTGGAATTTTTCCCTAGCGACCGGCATAAGAGTCCTTAACAACCATCTGTTTTTGCCTAGGAAGCACCTTCTTTACTCAAATAACTCATTTTTATGGCTGGTAGTGACGTTTTGTGCTTAGTAAGACACAAAAGCCGACAGAATCACATAGATTTTCTGACTTTAGAGAAACAGTGGGAAAGAACTTCTCATTTATTCTCAGAACAAATGAGGGTTTAATTAAGGTCGTTCCCACTACAGTTGAAAGACCTTCTTACCTTTCTCATGATTATAATTAAGGTCTTTCCCACTACAGTTAAAAGACCTTCTTACCTTTCTTATGATTATTATTATTTATGTCTTTCCAACTACAGTTGAAAGACCTTCTTGTCTTTCTTATGATTATTATTAAGGTCTTTCCCACTACAGTGGGAACACCTTCTTACCTTTCTTATTATTAAGGTCTTTCCCCCTTTCCAAGGGAAAGACCTTCTTGTATTTCTTATGATTATTATTAAGGTCTTTCCCCCTTTCCAAGGGAAAGACCTTCTTGTATTTCTTATGATTATTATTATTATTATTATTTTTCTTTTTCTCCCCATTTTTCCAAATGGGTTTGCCAGAAGGGGTTTCAACATATCATTATGTTACTTGGTACGTTTAATCGCTCATACCAGGAGATGACCTGGCTCACCCTGTGAGACTGTTCTATTTTTAGTAACAGAGTTATCTGCCCTAACACCGAAAACTTTGTTAGCAGATAAACTCAGAAACCGTAACCGATTCTTAAAATCTGAAGTGTACAAAATGTCGCTGGTTCTATGGCGATGATTTGTCATGCAAAAAAACATTCTTCGATCAACTTCCTGTTTACGCGATTTTGACGCGAAATTTGTCGAAAACGTCAAAGTTGTCGGATTTACACAAAACTTGGTTTCCAAGTAGATATGAGGGTCCTAATTACATGTATCGGATCAAAAAAATTTTCGGTCCACCATTTTCAAAATGGCCGCCATTGAAATTTTGTTTTCAATATTACTCAAAAACCATAAAAAATTGAAGCAGAGAATATATCAGAAAAATGTTCCTCTCATTGAGATCTACATTTGATATACAGGTTCGAAAACTGCGACAAACCGTTTTAGAGGTTATGGCCCTTGACAGGTTTCGGCTAAATTTTGTTTTCGAAATAACTCAAAAACCATAAAAAATTGAAGCAGAGAATATATCAGAAAAATGTTCCTCTCATTGAGATCTACATCTCATATAAAGGTTCGAAAACTGTGCGACAAACTGTTTTCGAGGTTATGGCCCTTGACACATTTCAGCTAAATTTTGTTTTCAATAAAGCTCAAAAACCATAAAAAATTTAAGCAGACAATATATCAGAAAAATGTTCCTCTCGTTGAGATCTACATTTGATATAATTGCTGAAAACTGTGCGACAAACCATTTTCCAGGTTATGGCCCTTGACAGGTTTCGGCTAAATTTTGTTTTCAATATAACTTAAAATCCATAAAAAATTGAAGCTGACAATATATCAGAAAAATGTTCCTCTCATTGAGATCTACATTTGATATACAGTGTCGAAAACTGTGCGACACTACCGCAGGTCGGGGGTTCTCTCCGGGTACTCCGGCTTCCTCCCCCAATAAAAACTGGACGCCATGAAATAGCTGAAAAATTGCTGAAAGTGGCGTTAAAACACCATTCAAACAAAACAAAAAACTGTGCGACAACCCGTTTTCGAGGTTATGGCGCTTGACACGTTTCGGCTAAATTTTGTTTTCAATATAACTCAAAAACCATAAAAAATTGAAGCAGACAATAAAAGGGAAAAATACTCCTCTTATCGAGACGTCCATTTGGTACATTCGGCCCGAAGCTGTGCGATGAACCGTTTTCGAGTTACAGCCCTTGACGCGTTTCGGTTAATTGGTTTTTTGGTTAAAACTTGAAAACGGTTAGAGATAATATAGTAAACATATAGGTTTAACATGATCAGTAGGAAAAGAGCTTCAATTTGAGCCAAAGGTCATAGGTCATAGGTCAAGGTCATACCATAGCAACAAGGTAACTGTTATAAAAGGTCCTTAGCAACCATATATTTTTAGAATCAGAATGATGTACTTTACTTAAATATGTCATTTCATGACCGGAAGTGGCTTTTTGTCCCTAGCAACCGAATGAAAGTCCTTAACAACCATATATGTTTTGGTTCGGGACCACTTCCTTTACTCAAATAACTCATTTTTTATGACTGGAAGCGACATTTTGTGCTATAGCAAAACACAAAATACCATAGCATCACCTAAATTTTCTGACTGCAGAGGAACAGTGGGAAAGACCTTCTCATTTGTTCTCAGAACAAATGACGGTTTAATATTATTATTACTTTTCTTCCGATCCAAAATTCAATTTAGTGCTGCCAAAAAGTTTCTTATCCGATCGAGCTGAAAATTTGGCGGTGTGATGGATACCCCGTGGGCTTTCTCCCATTCACCCTGTTAGCACGCCCCGTCAAAAATGAGGGCGTGGCAGGGACCCCCCATGAAAACGTTGTTATCACATCTCCTCCTAAGGCACACACAATGGTACAATAAAATGGACGCCGATTGCATCTGGGATCGATGTCCTCGAATTGTCGATAGGTAGAAAATCGCTGGGCGCAACCAATAAAAAGTTACCAGTCGTGCAAGTCCAACACCACTTTTTATGTAAAAATCGTAACTTCCCGAAAAACGATGCATCCCAGCTGTTTGAAACCCTCGCCATTCGCTTTAGAATGTCGATTTCAGTCTAAAAATGTCTCCCCGTAAGGTGTACGAGTCAATAAATCCTTAAAATCCCACATTGAAACACGTGACCACCCCTCCCCCCAGCCACGTAAATTTCGTCTGTCGTGATGTCCGTTTCAGCCATCGTCAGTGAATGACCGTGTAAATCGTGTGTCAACAAGTTGTTCTAACTGTCCGAACTGCATTTTACCTGAAACAATAACAAATTGAAACAATTTCCGACGTCACTTTTTTGTGTATTCCATCGTCTGCTACGTGCCTCGTGTAATTATTTTACAGTGTAAAATTCCACTAAAATAAAATAAAAAAGTCTTTTATTAATTGTCGGCATGGTCCGTTGATATTAATCCGTGTCGTCCTGAAATAAACAATCACTGAGATTACAGATCGTGCATCATGTCATATATACGTCTGTTCATGACCATGGTAACTCCCTAGAATGATAAAATAAAACTATCTCCGTGATATTATATAAGAATGTCACGTGACTCCAGCTAGTTCTGTTCTTTGCCTTTTACCATAAATCTGTTTTTCTTCACCTACAAGTAAAGAAAACGCATTAAAATACGAAACAAACAGTTCAAAAAGAAAAATAAACAAACAAACAAATACACAAAAAAACTGGTTCCCGGTTTTTATATAATCATAGTTGCATATAAAACTATGAACCCAAAAAGGGCCCAACTCTCCACCCAGGGACAGCATGTCAAAAACAATATATCATGCTGGCCCTGGGGTGGAGGGGCCGGGCCCTTTTTTTTTCTTCAATTTTGTAATTAGAACGTTCTAGAAACAATGGAATAGAAACCCACCCGGGGGGGGGGAGTAATACGGGTATATTACGATGTAAAACGATAGATTTTCACCTTCTGGGGCCTCTTGTTTCACGTTTAACGCCAGTTTTTCCTATAGAAACGATAACGAGGGAAAGACCTTCCTGTGCATTTGTTCTACTGAACAAATGTCCTTTTATTATTTTTTTTTTTCTTTTTCTCCCCAATTTTCCAAATGGGTTTGCCAGAAGGGGTTTCAACATATCATTATGATACTTGGTACGTTTAATTGCTCATACCAGGAGATGACCTGGCTCACCCTGTGAGACTGTTCTATTTTTAGTAACAGAGTTATCTGCCCTAACACCGAAAACCTTGTTAGCAGATAAACTCAGAAACCGTAACAGATACTCAAAATCTGAAGAGTGCAAAGTGTAGGGCGACGTATGGCGATGATTTAACATGCAAATATTTTTTTCTTAATCGACTTCCGGTTTACGCGTTTTTGACCTGAAAAATGACGCAACGAGTCAAAATTTTTTTCTCGAAAACAGTAAGTCCTAGAGACTTGGGACCACCACCATTGATCCTAAGTGACATATGTTACATTTGAAAATGTCAAGGTCAAAGGTCAAAAGTCAAGGTCAAAGGTCACCATAAGTCTTGTTAGCACTATATCTCATAAACCATAAAAGACAGAAGCAGACAATAAAAGGGACAAATACTCCTCTTATCGAGACCTCCATTTGGTACATTTGACCCGAAGCTGTCCGATGAACCGTTTTCGAGTTACAGCCCTTGACGCGTTTCGGTTAATCGGTTTTTTGGTTAAAACTTGAAAACGGTTAGAGATAATATAGTAAACATATAGGTTTATCATGATCAGTAGGAAAAGAGCTTCAATTTGAGCCAAAGGTCAAAGGTCAAAAGTCAAGGTCAAAGGTCACCATCGGTCTTGTTAGCACTATATCTCATAAACCATAAAAGATAGAAGCAGACAATAAATGGGAAAAATACTGCTCTTATCAAGACCTCCATTTGATACATTTGACCCGAAGCTGTGCGATGAACCATTTTCGAGTTACAGCCCTTGATGCATTTCTATTGATCGGTTTTTTGGTTAAAACTTGAAAACGGTTAGAGATAATATAGTAAACATACAGGTTTATCATGATCAGTAGGAAAAGATCTTCAATTTAAGCCAAAGGGCAAAGGTCATAGGTCAAGGTCATACCATAGCAACAAGGTAACTCTTATTAAAAGTCCTTAGCAACCATATATTTTTAGAATCAGAATGATGTACTTTACTGAAATATATCATTACATGGCCGGAAGTGGCCTTTTGTAGCTAGCAACGGAATGAAAGTCCTTAACAACCATATATTTTTTGGTTCCTGACCACCTTCTTTACTCAAATAACTCTTTTTTATGACTGGAAGTGACATTTTTTGTGCTATACCAAGACAAAATCCCATAGCAATACCTAACTTTTCTGACTTTAGAGGAACAGTGGGAAAGACCTTCTCATTTGTTCTCAGAACAAATGGCAGTTTAATTTTTTTTTCTTTTCTTTTCAGCAATCATTTGCTAAAAAGTGTCGCGACATATCATTTTGATACTTGGTACCATTAATCAGTCATACTGGCAGATGACTCAGTTCACCTTGTGAAACCGATCTATTTTTAGTAACAGAGTTATCTGCCCCAACACTGTAAAGCCTTGTTAGCAGATAAACTCAGAAACTGTAACCGATTCTCAAAATCTGAAGTGTAAAAAATGTCGCTGGACCTATACGGATGATTTGTCATGCAAACTTTTTTTTCCAATCGACTTCCTGCTTACGTGTTTTTGACCTGAAAAATGTCGCAACGCGTCAAAATTTTTTTCTCAAAAGCCGTAAGTCCTGGGACCACCACCAATGATCCTAAGTGACATATGTTACATTTAAAAATGTCAAGGTCAAAGGTCACCATAGGTCTTGTTAGCACTATATCTCACAAACCATAAAAGATAGAAGCAGACAATGAAAGGGAAAAATGCTCCACTTATTGAGACTTTTATTTGGTACATTTGACCGAAATGTGTGCGATGAACCATTTTCGAGTTACTGCCCTTGACGCGTTTCGCTTAATCGGTTTTTTGGTTAAAACTTGAAAACGTTTAGAGAAAATATAGTAAACATATAGGTTTAACATGATCAGTGGGAAAAGAGCTTCAATTTGAGCCAAAGGTCAAAGGTCAAAAGTCCAGGTCAAAGGTCACCACTAGTCTTGTTAGCACTATCACATAAACCATAAAAGATAGAAACAGACAATAAATGGAAAAAATACTCCTCTTATCGAGACCCCCATTTGGTACATTTGTCCCAAAGCTGTGCGATGAACCATTTTCGAGTTACAGCCCTTGACGCGTTTCGGTTAATCGGTTTTTTGGTTAAAACTTGAAAACGGTTAGAGATAATATAGTAAACATATAGGTTTAACATGATCAGTAGGAAAAGAGCTTCAATTTGAGCCAAAGGTCAAAGGTCATAGGTCAATGTCATACCATAGCAACAAGGTAACACTTATAAAAAGTCTTTAGCAACCATATATTTTTATAATCAGAATGATGTACTTTACTTAAATATGTCATTTCCTGACCGGAAGTGGGATTTTGTGCCTAGCAACGGAATGAACGTCCTTAACAACGATATATTTTTTGGTTCGGGACCACTTTCTTTATTTAAATAACTCATTTTTTATGACTGGAAGCGACATTTTGTGCTATAGCAAAACACAAATACCATAGCATCACCTAAATTTTCTGACTTTAGAGGAACAGTGGGAAAGACCTTCTCATTTGTTTTCAGAACAAATGACGTTCTAATTATTATTTTTTTTCTTCTTCTTCTTCCGCGGATGTTTACCAAAACGTGTCTGGACGTATCATTTCGATACTTGGTAACATCAATCGGTCATATCCGGAGATGACATGGCTCATGCTTTTAGACCGATCTATTTTTAGTAACAGAGTTATCTGCCCGAACACGAAAACCCTTGTTAGCAGATAAACTCAGAAACCGTAACCGATTCCTAAAATATGAAGTGAAAAAAATGTCGCTGGACCTATGGCGATGATTTGTTATTCAATTTTTTTTCCAATCGACTTCCTGTTTACGCGTTTTTGACCTGAAAAATGTCGCAACGGGTCAAATTTTTTTCTCAAACACCGTAAGTCCTAGAGACTTGGGACCACCATCTTTGCTCCTAAGTGACATATGTTATATTTAAAAATGTCAAGGTCAAAGGTCATCATAGGTCTTGTTAGCACTATATCTCACAAACCATAAAAGATAGAAGCAGACAATAAATGGGAAAAATATTCATCTTGTTGAGACCTTCATTTGGTATATTGACTGGAAGCTGTGCGATGAACCGTTTTCGAGTTACTGCCCTTAACGTGTTTCGGTTAATCTTTTTTTTTTTGGCTAAAACTTAAAAATGGTTAGAGATAATATAGTAAACATATAGGTTTAACATGATCAACTGGAAAATAGCTTTAATTTGAGCCAAGGACAAAGGTCATATGTCAAGGTCATACCCTAGCAACAAGGTGACCGTTATAAAAAGTCCTTAGCAACCATATATTTTTAGAATCAGAATGATGTACTTTACTGATAAATGTCATTTCATGACCGTAAGTGGCCTTTTGTCCCTAGCAACGGAATGAAAGCCCTTAACAGCCATCTATTTTTTGGCTCGGACCACTTTCTTTACTCAAATAACTCATTTTTATGACTGAAAGTGACATTTTGTGCCATAGCAAGATACAAAAATCCATTAGCATCACATAAATTTTCTTACTTTAGAGGAACAGTGGGAAAGACCTTCTCATTTGTTCTCGCAACAAATTGCAGTTTAATTATTATTGTTTTTCTTTTTTTTTCCGCCATCATTTGCAAAAAATTGCCACGACATACATTTTGATATTTAATACCATTAATCGGTCATACTGGCAGATGACTATTTTTAGTAACAGAGTTATCTGCCCCAACACTGGAAACCCTTGTTAGCAGATAAACTCAGAATTCGCAATCGACTCCTAAAATCTGAAGTGTAAAAAATGTTGCTGGAGCTATAGCGATGATTTATCATACACATTTTTTTTTCAACCGAATTCCTGTTTACGTGTTCTGGACCTGAAAAATGTCGCAACGCGTGAAAATTTTTTTCTCAAAACCCGTAAGTCCTAGAGATTTGGGACCACCACCATTGTTCCTAAGTGATATATCTTACATTGAAAAATGTCAAGGTCAAAGGTCAAAAGACAAGGTCAAAGGTCAACAAAAGTCTTGTTAGCACTATATCTCATAACCCATATAAGATAAAAGCAGAAAATAAATAGGAAAAATACTCCGCCTATCGAGACCTTCATTTGGTACATTTGGCCCGAAGTTGTGCGATGAACCGTTTTCTAATTATATCCCTTGACTCGTTTTGGTAAGTCGCTTTTTGTTAAAACTTGAAAACGGTTGGAGATAATATAGTAAACATATAGGTTTAACATGATCAGTAAGATAAGAGCTACCATTTGAGCCAAAGGTCAAAGGTCATAGGTCAAGGTTATACCATAGCAACAAGGTTACAGTTATAAAAAGTCCTTAGCAACCATATATTTTTAGAATCAGAATGATGTACTTTACTGAAATATGTCATTTCATGACCAGAACTGGTCTTTTGTCCCTAGCAACGAAAAGAAAGCTCTTAACAACATCTATTTGTCAGAACCACTCGAAAAAATAACTCATTTTCATGGCTGGAAGTGACATTTTGTGCTATAGCAAGACACAAAATCCAATAGCATCACCTAAATTTTCTGACTTTAGAGGAACAGTGGGAAAGACCTTTTCATTTGTTCTCAGAACTAATGGCAGTTTAATTAAGGTCTTTCCCACTACAGTCGAAAGACCTTCTTACCTTTCTTATGATTATTATTATTAAGGTCTTTCCCACTTCCAGTGGGAAGACCTTACTGTATTTCTTCTGATTATTATTATTATTAATCTCATAATTCTTTCTTCCGCCACATTTCAAAACAGTCTGTAAAAAAGAGTTCGCGACATATCATTTGATCTTTTAAACCAAGTATAGTACTCTTAAGACTTATTCGGTTTTAACCCTGCGACACCGAAAACCGAAGTTATCTGCCCTAACACCGAAAACCTTGTTATCAGAACAACTCAGAAACTATAAAATTTAGAGAAAAACTGAAAAGTGAGAAATGTTAAGGAACTTTTGAGACGATTTTGTGCGAAAACTTGTCCAAACAATTTTGTCGAGCGGAGGCGAGCGGTATACCTTGAATGTTTCATGAACTACGGTTGTCACCAAAACCCGCAAACCGTAAGTGGGAAACACATTGGGTCTTCACCATTTGTTGTTCTGTGACATGACCTTAAAGAAAATCTCCATGTCAAAGTTCAGATATGACCTCGACCTTAGGCCTCTAATCTTGTTATCATAACAACTCGAAAACCTTAAAAGACAGAAGCAGACAATAAATTGGAACAATACTCCTCTCATTGAGACCTACATTTGGTCTTTATGTCAAAAATTGTTCAATGAACCGTTTAGGAGTTATTGTCCTTGACATGTTTCGGTTGATTGGTTTTTGACTTATAACTTGAAAACGGTTAGAGATAATATAGTAAACATGCATAGCTAAAGTGATTAGTATGAAAAGAGCTTCAATTTGAGCCCAAGGTCAAAGGTCAAGGGTCACACCATACCAACCAGGTAACCATTATAAAAAGTCCTTAGCAACCATATATTTTAGAATCAGGATGAAGTACTCAAGTAAAAAAAACTATTTTACAACCGAAAGTGACATTTTGTCCCTAGCAACGGTCACAAAAACACTTAGCAACCCATATGTAATGTGTATAGGGACCACTTGCTTTACTCATATAACTAATTTTCATGACTGCTAGTGACATTTTTCATGACTGCTAGTGACATTTTGTAGTTAGCAGCAGACAAAAACGTCCACAGAATCCACATATATATCATACTGGGAAAGACCTTCACATTAGTTCTTTGAACAAATGGCCTTTCATTATTATTATGGTCTTTCCCACTACAGTGGGAAGACATTCTTACCTTTCTTATGATTATTATTTTTTTTTCTTTTCTTTTCCGCCATTATTTCGTAAAAGTGTCGCAAAATATCATTTTGATACTTGGTGTTATTAATCGGTCATATTTTCAGATGACTCAGTTCACCCTGTGAAAAAGATATATTTTTAGTAACAGAGTTATCTGCCCCAACAAAGCAGATAAACTCAGAAACCATTATCGATTCTTAAAATCTGAAGTGTAAAAAATGTCGCTGGATCTAAAGTGACAATTTATCATGCAAAAATTTTCTTTCCAATCGACTTCCTGTTTAAGTGTTTTTGACCTGAAAAATGTTGCGTCAAAATTTTTTTTCTCAAAAACGGTAAGTCCTAGAGACTTTGGACCACCACCATTGAT
The DNA here is from genome assembly GCA_944474755.1 of Limnoperna fortunei. Lineage (NCBI taxonomy): Eukaryota > Metazoa > Mollusca > Bivalvia > Mytilida > Modiolidae > Limnoperna > Limnoperna fortunei. The sequence continues at coordinate 19,608,776 of OX104112.1, read as the reverse complement.
CATAAGTGACATATGTTACATTTAAAAACGTCAAGGTCAAAGGTCAAAGGTCAAAAGTCAAGGTCAAAGGTCACCATAGGTCTTGTTAGCACTTTATCTCACAAACCATAAAAGATAGACGCAGATAATAAATAGGGAAAATACTCCTCTTATTGAGACCTTTATTTGGTACATTTAACCTAAAGCTGTGCGATGAACCATTTTTGAGTTAATGCCCTTGACGCGTTTCAGTTAATCGGTTTTTTGGGTTAAAACTTGAAAACGGATAGAGATAATATAATAAACATAGATTAAAGTGATCAGTATGAAAAGAGCGTAAATTTGAGCCAAAGGTCAAAGGTCGTAGGTCAAGGTCAAACCATATAAACAAGGTGACCGTTATAAAAAGTCATTAGCAACCATTATTGGAATCAGAATGATGTACTTTACTGAAATATGTCATTTCCTGACCGGAAGTGGCCTTTTGTCCCTAGCAACGGAATGAAAGTCCTTAGCAACCATATATTTTTCGGCTCAGGACCACTTTCTGTACTCAAATAACTCATTTTTATGACGAAATGACATTTTGTGCTATAGCAAGAGAGATATTCTAATAGTATCACCTAAATTTTCTGACTTTAGAGGAACAGTGTGAAAGACCTTCTCATTTGTTCTCAGAACAAACGGCGGTTTAATTATAAATATTATTGTTTTATCCGCCGTCAATGTCAAAAAAGTGTCCTGACGTATCGCTTTGAACTTATCTGCCCCAAACACAAAACCCTTGTGTTCAGATAAACTCAGAAACCATGACAGATATCACAAATCTAAAGTGGGGAAAATTTTGTCTGACTCATGGCCATTATTTGTCATGCAAAAAATAAATTTTCGATCCACTTCCATTTTACGCGTTTTTGACGCAAAGTTTGTCGAAAACGTCAAAGTTGTTTGATTTCCACAAAACTAGGTTTCCATTTGATAGATATGAGGGTCCTAATTACATATCCGGGATCAAATTTTTTTTCGGTCCACCATTTTCAAAATGGCCGCCATTGAAATTTTGTTTTCGATATAACTCAAAAACCATAAAAAATTGAAGCAGAAAATATATCAGAAAAATGTTCCTCACATTTGTTCTCTGACATTTCATTAAGGTCTTTCCCCTTTCCAAGGGAAAGACCTTACTGTATTTCTTATGATGATTATTATTTTTTTTCTGCCACAGATGTCAAACAGGTGTCTTGACGTATCGCTTTGAAAATTGGCACACTTAACCGACACTACCTGGGCTCGATCTGAGTCACCCTGCGACACCGATCTATTTTTAGAAACAGAGTTATCTCCCCAAACACTGTTTACCCTTGTGTGCAGATACACTCAGAAATAATGACAGATATCAAAAATCTAAAGTGAGAAAAATGTTGCCTGACTTATGGCCATGATTTGTCATGCAAAAAAACATTCTTCGATCCACTTCCTGTTTACGCGATTTTGACGCGAAGTTTGTCGAAAACGTCAAAGTTGTCTGATTTACACAAAACTTGGTTTCCCAGTAGATATGAGGGTCCTAATTACATGTATCGGATCAAAACAATTTTTTGGTCCACCATTTTCAAAATGGCCGCCATTGAAATTTGGTTTTCAATATAACTCAAAAACCATAAAAAATTGAAGCAGACAATTTATGAGAAAAATGTTCCTCTCATTGAGATCTACATTTGATATAAGGTTCGAAAACTGTGCGGCAAACCGTTTTAGAGGTTATGGCCTTTGACAGGTTTCGGCTAAAAATTTTTTACGAAATAACTCAAAAACCGTAAAAAAAATTGAAGCAGACAATATATCAGAAAAATGTTCCTCTTATTGAGATCTACATTTGTTATAACGGTTCGAAAACTGTGCGGCAAACCGTTTTAGAGGTTATGGCACTTGACAGGTTTCCGTTAAATTTTGTTTTCGAAATAACTCAAAAACCATAAAAAATTGAAGCAAACAATATATCAGAAAAATGTTCCTCTCATTGAGACCTACATTTGATACACAGGTTTAAAAACTTTGCGACAAACCGTTTTAGAGGTTATGGCCCTGGACAGGTTTCGGGTAAATTTTGTTTTCGAAATAACTCAAAAACCATAAAAATATTAAGCAGACGATATACCAGAAAAATGTTCCTCTCATTGAGATCTACATTTGATTTAAATTATTGAAAACTCTGCGACAAATCGTTTTCAAGTTATGGCCTTTGCGGTTTCGGCTCATTAGTTTATGGCTGATAACTTTTAAACCATCCGATATAATATAGTGATCATAGGTTTTTTGTGACCGTCTCAACAAGCCCTTCGTTTTAGGACCAAAGTCCAATGGTTATTGGCAGCAATTTTCAAAATTAGCAACCAAATACCTAGACATAACACTAAGAAAATGCCGGGAAAGACCTCACATTTGATCTTTGAACAAATGACTTTTCATTATTTATTATTTTTATTTTTCTCCCCAAATTTCCAAATGGGTTTGCCAGAAGGGGTTTCGACATATCATTTTGATACTTGGTACGTTTAATCGCTCCAGGAGATGACCTGACTCACCCTGTGAGACTGTTCTATTTTTAGTAATAGAGTTATCTGTCCCAACATTGAAAACCCTTGTTAGTAGATAAACTCAGAAACCGTAACAGATACTCAAAATCTGAAGTGTACAAATTTTAGGGCGACTTATGGCGATGATTTAACATGAAATTTTTTTTTCTTAATCGACTTCTGGTTTATGCGTTTTTCACGTGAAAAATGACGCAATGCGTCAAAATTTTTTTCTCTAAAAAGCGAAAGTCGCAGAAACTTGGGACCACCACCATTGATCCTAAGTGAAATATATTACATTTGAAAATGTCAAGGTCAAAGGTCACCATTTGTCTTGTTAGCACTATATAGGGGTGGGAATGATAAAACAATGACTGAAAGGCTCGTGGTCAATGTGTACACTACATTCGGAGTTTTTATGTTACAGGACGCATAAACAGCAAATTTAGTCTACTTCGTTGATTCCAGTTGAACTTTTGACAATTATAAAAGAACTATGATCTTTACGTTTTTTCGGCCCTAATCTGACTTTCTGGTTGTATTATAATAATATGCGATAATTCCACAAATGTTAAACGATTTCGAAACGCTGTTTTTAAATCACCGAAGTAAGGTCCAGCATTCAACCATAATGTTGTACTATTAAAATAAGGTCAGTTTTGAACAAGGTATAGTCTGTTTCAAAAACCGTTAATTTTCTGAAGATCATTTCGACCGCATTTCGTTCGTTCAATTGTGGACCCTGAATGAAAATTTAAGATAGAACAGTCGTCGAACATAGGCATCTACACATGCTATGTGAAAAACACCAACAGGAAAGATAAAAAAACATCAATTTTGAAGCGCAGCAAAAACTGGGGAGAAAAAAACTACTTGCAAAAACTGGCTTTTTATTCCAGGGGTGGCCTTTGTAAAACGGCACCTAAAGCATAAAAGAACATCGATGTATATGCCCAACTACATACAAGTTTTGTCATTTAATCAACAGTACTAAAGGTGTGCAATTTGCTTAATTCTGCGTCCATAGGTATCAATGTACTAATGCATAACGGTATGGGCGCGGCCATTTTATGAGCACAAAGTAAAAGCGTGAAAATACTGTCAGGTTAAACGCGATTGGTCAATAATGATTGCTAACGAAAATATATTTTGGAAAGAAATGGAGTTTTACACACATTTTGGAGGAAGAAATCGAAATTCGAATACGTAGGCGCACCTCGACGAAATTTGAAAAAATGAGACTCCCCCTTTTTGACCCTCATTTTTCAGCCAGAAAAGCAATGCGAACCTATATTTTTAATAGCAACAAATAAACCCCCTATTCTTTAACATAAATAATCTCTCTTAATTTAACATTAAATTAACTTTGTCTTTCAACGAAATAATAATCGAAAAGGGGTACCCCCATATGGAAAATAACATTAAAAGGCTATTGGTCCATTGTATTCTTAACGTGATCAGTAGGAAAAGAGCTTCAATTTGAGCCAAAGGTCAAAGGTCATAGGTCAAGGTCAACCATAGCAACAAGGTAACTCTTATAAAAATTTCTTATCAACCATATATTTTTAGAATCAGAATGATGTACTTTACTTAAATATGTCATTTTATGACCGGAAGTGGCCTTTTCTCGCTAGCAACGGAATGAACGTCCTTAACAACCAAATTTTTTTTGGTTCGGTATCACTCTTTACTTAAATAACTCATTTTTATGACTGGAAGCGACATTTTGTGCTATAGCAAAACAAAAAATCCCATAGCATCACCTAAATTTTCTGACTTTAGAGGAACTGTGGGAAAGACCTTCTCGTTTGTTCTCAGAACAAATGACGGTTTAATTATTATTAATTTTCCTTTTTTTACGCCATCATTTGCAAAAAAGTGTCGCGACATATCATTTTGATACTTGGTACCATGAATCGGTCATACTGGCAGATGACTCAGTTCACCCTGTGAAACCGATCTAATTTTAGATACGGAGTTTTCTGCCCCTACACCGTAAACCCTTGTTAACAGATAAACTCAAAAACCGTAATCGATTCTTAAAATCTGAAGTGTAAAAAATGTCGTCTGACCTATAGCGTTGATTTATCATTAATATTTTTTTTTCCAATCGACTTACTGATAGCGTGTTTTTGGCCTGAAAAATGTTGCAACGCGTCAAAATTTTTTTCACACAAACCATAAGTTCTAGAGACTTGCGACCACCACCATTGATCCTAAGTGACATATGTTACGTTTTTTTTCCAATCGACTTCCTGTTTACGCGTTTTTTGACCTGAAAAATGTCGCAACGCATCAAAATTTTTTTTCTTAAAATCCGTAAGTCCTAGAGACTTGGGACCACCACCTTTGATCCTAAGTGACATATGTTACATTTAAAAATGTCAAGGTCAAAGGTCAAAAGTTAACATAGGTCTTGTTAGCACTATATCTCACAAACCATAAAAGATTGAAGCAGACAAAAAACGGGGAAATACTCACCTTATTGAGACCTCCGTTTGGTACATTGACCCAAAGCTGAGCGATTAACCATTTTCGAATTACTGCCCTTGACGTGTTTCGGTTAATCGGTTTTTTTTTGTTAAAACTTGAAAACGGTTAGAGATAATATAGTTAAGATATAGGTTTAAAGTGATCAGTAAGAAAAGAGCTTCAATTTGAGCCAAAGGTCACAAGTTATAGGTCAAGGTCATACCATAGCAACAAGGTGACCTTTATAAAAAGTCCTTAGCAACCATACATTTTTAGAATCAGAATGATGTACTTTACTGGAATGTGTCATTTCATGAACGGAAGTGGCATTTTGTCCCTAACAACGGAATGAAAGTCCTTAACAAACACATATATTTTTTGGCTCGGGACCACTTTCTTTACTAAAATAACTCATTTTCATGACTGGCAGTGACATTTTGTGCTTAGCAAGACACAAAATCCCATAGCATCACCTAAATTTTCTGACTTTAGAGGAACAGTGGAAAAGACCTTCCCAGAACAAATGGCAGTTTAATTATTATTTTTTTTCTTCTTCCGCGGAGATTTGCCAAAAAGTGCCGAAACATATCATTTCGATGCTTGCTACCATTAATCGGCCATATCCAGAGATGACTTGGCTCACGCTGTGAAACCGATCTATTTTTAGTAACAGAGTTATCTGCCCCAAGACGAAACCCCTTGTTAGCAAATAAACTCAGAAACCGTAGCCGATTCGTAAAATCTGAAGTGTAAAAAATGTCGTTGGACCTATGGCGATGATTTTTCATGCAACGTTTTTTTTTCAATCGACTTCCTGTTTACGCGTTTTTTGACCTGAAAAATGTCACAACGCATCAAAATTTTTTTTCTTAAAATCCGTAAGTCCTAGAGACTTGGGACCACCACCTTTGATCCTAAGTGACATATGTTACATTTAAAAATGTCAAGTTCAAAGGTCAAAAGTCAAGGTCAAATGTGAAAATAGTTCTTGTTAGCACTGTATCTCATAAATCATATAAGATAGAAGCAGACAATAAATAGGAAAAATACTTCTCCTATCGAGACCTTCATTTGGTACATTGGCCCGAAGCTGTGCGATGAACCGTTTTCTAATTATATCCCTTGACTCGTTTTGGTTAGTCGCTTTTTGTTAAAACTTGAAAACGGTTGGAGATAATATAGTAAACATATAGGTTTAACATGATCAGTAAGAAAAGAGCTACCATTTGAGCCAAAGGTGAAAGGTCATAGGTCAAGGTCATACCATAGCAACAAGGTAACTGTTATAAAAAGTCCTTAGCAACCATATATTTTTAGAATCAGAATGATGCTCTTTACTAAAATATGTCATTTCACGAACGGAAATGGTTTTTATCCCTAGCAACGAACATAAGAGTCCTTAACAACCATCTGTTTTTGGCTAGGGAGCACTTTCTTTACTCAAATAACCCATTTTTATGACTGGAAGTGACGTTTTGTGCTTAGTAAGACACAAAAGCCCATAGCATCACATATATTTTCTGACTTTAGAGAAACAGTGGGAAATCCTTCTCATTTGTTTTCAGAAAAAATGACGGTTTAATTAAGGTCTTTCCCCTTTCCAAGGGAAAAACCTTCTTGTATTTCTTATGATTATTTTTTCTTCTTCTTCCGCCGAGGTTTGCCAAAAAGTGTCGCGACATATCATTTCGATACTTGGTACCATTAATCGGTCATATCCAGAGATGACTTGGTTCCCCCTGTGAAACTGATCTATTTTTAGTAACAGAGTTATCTGCCCCAACACTGTAAACCCTTGTTATCAGATAAACTCAGAAACCGTAACTGATTCTCAAAATCTGAAGTGTACAAAATGTAACTGGCCTTATGGTGATGATTTGTCATGCACAATTTTTTTTTCCTATTAACTTCCTGTTTACGCGTTTTTGACCTGAAAAATGTCGCAACGCGTCAAAAAATTTTTCTCAGAAACCGTACGTCTTTAGAGACTTGGGACCACCACCATTGATCCTAAGTGACATATATTACATTTAAAAATTTCCAGGTCAAAGGTCAAAGGTCACCATAGGTCTTGTTAGCACTATATCTCACAAACCATAAAAGATAGAAGCAGACATAAATGGGGAAAATACTCCTCTTATTGAGACCGTCATTTACTACATTAACCCGAAGCTGTGCGATGAACCATTTTCGAGTTACTGCCCTTGATGCGTTTCGGTTAATCGTTTTTTTAGAACCAGAATGATGTTATTTATCTAAATATGTCATTTCATGACCGGAAGTTGCCTTTTGTCCCTAGCAACGGAATGAACGTCCTTAACAACCCATATATTTTTTGGTTCGGGACCACTTTCTTTACTTAAATAGCTCATTTTTATGACTGGAAGCGACATTTTGTGCTATAGCAAAACAAAACACAAAATCCCATAGCATCACATAAATTTTCTGAGTTTAGAGGAACAGTGGGAAAGACCTTCTAATTTGTTCTCAGAACAAATGACGGTTTATTATTTTTTTTTCTCCACAATTTCCAAATGAGTTTGCCAGAAAGGGTTTCGACATATCATTTTGATACTTGGTACGTTTAATCACTTATACCAGGAGATGACCTGACTCACCCTATGAGACTGTTCTATTTTTAGTAACAGAGTTATCTGCCCCAACACCAAAAACATTGTTAGCAGATAAACTCAGAAACCGTAACAGATACTCAAATTCTGAAGTGTACAGAGTGTTGGCCGCCTTATGGCGATGATTTAACATGCAAATTTTTTTCTCAATCGACTTCCGGTTTACGCGTTTTTGACCCAAAAAATGTCGCAACTTGTAATATTTTTTTCTCGAAAACCGGAAGTCCTAGAGACTTGGGACCAGCAGCATTGATCCTAAGTGATAAATGTTACATTTCAAAATGTGAATGTCAAAGGTCAAAGGTCACAACAGGTCTTGTCAGCACTAAACCATAAAAGATAGAAGCAGACAATAAATGGAAAAAATACTCCTCTTATAGAGACCTTCATTTGGTACATTGGCTCGAAGATGTACGATGAACAGTTTTCGAGTTACAGCCATTGATGTGTTTCGGTAAATCGTTTTTTGCTTAAAACTTGAAAAGGTTAGAGATAATATAGTAAACATATAGGTTTAAAGTGATCAGTAGGAAAAGAGCTTCAATTTGAGTCAAAAGTCAAAGGTCATAGGTCAAGGTCATACCCTAGCAACGAGGTAACTGTTATAAAATGTCCCTAGGAACCATATATTTTTAGATTCTGATGTACTTTAGATTTAGAATTTGATGTACTTTACTGAAATATGTCATTTCATGACTGGAAGTGGCCTTTTGTACCTAGCAACGGAATGAAAGTCCTTAACAACCATTTTTTTTGCTCGGGACCACTTTCTTTACTCACATAACTCATTTTAAGCTCACCTGAACCTTCGGGTCAGGTGAGCTATTGCCATCACTTGGCGTCCGTTGTCGTCGTCGTCGTTAACTTTTTTTTTTAAATCTTCTCCTCCAAAACCACTGAAGGGATTGCTTTGAAACTTGCATAGATCATCAGTAAAATGTCCTCTACCAAGTTTGCACAAATCATGGCCTCAGACCAACCAGCATGGCCACCATGCCTAAAAATAGAACAGTGGGGTCAAAATACAGTTTTTCGCTTATAGTTCATAAAGTGCAACAGATACAGGAAAACCGAAGAGACTTACCTTCTTCAGCATCAAAAGCTCTACAAAACACTTCATTAGGACAAGGTTGTATAACGACTCCTTGTAGGAGTTATTGCCCTTTAATTGTCGAAATTGATGATTTTTGCAATTTTTGCCTCAAAATCTTGAAAATTATTAGAACTAGAGAAAAATTAGCATTGCTTAATTGTTCTGCTCTATGAGATCTACAAAAATGGCCTATGGTCAAGAATGTCTTATTAACCGTTTAAGAGTTATTCCACTTGAACTGTTTTTTTTAATTGGTTTTAATTGACTTTTTAAAATCTTCTCCTCTGAAACCACTGAAAGTACTGATTTGAAACTTTGTTCACATCATTCGTAAAATGTCCTCAACCAAGTTTGCACCAACCATGACCCGCCATGGCTAAAAATATAACGGAGGGGGTCAAAATACAGTTTTTGGCTTATAGTTCAAAAAGTATAACAGATACAGGAAAACCGAAGAGGCATGCCTTTATCGGCATCGAAAGCTCTACGAAACACTCCATTGGGTAGGAGTTTTATAACTATTGCTATTTAATTGTCGAAATTGATTGTTTTTGACATTTTTGCCTCAAAATCTTGAAAATTATTAGATCTAGAGAAAAACTAGATAAACTATGAAACCGTAAAAAATTTTGCAATGAAACTGGTTCCAAAATGCTCAGCTATTGATCGCGACAAATTATTACATATCGCGCAAAGGATTTTGACGACTCCTTATAGGAATTATTTCCCCTTGTTTATTGCCAAGTATATTTTTTACCATTGAAACTCATGAACCAGAGGTGAGAGAGACTTGGGTTTTTCACTGTTGGTCATCATTGATCTTGACCTTGAAAAGGTCACAAGGTCAAAGGTCAAGGTCACGTTCTAATTTTTTACCTTTGTTGTGGCCGGATCTCCTCCTTAACCATAATAGATACAAAACTGAAACCTTTACCAAAAAAATGTTGATCTTATAAAAATCTTGAATCGTCATTTTTTAATTGACTTTTTATAAGAGTTAACTCCCCTAGACCAATGACATGTATTGTGAATTGCATTATATCACTATATCTCAGTAACAATAACAGATATATATATATGAAACCTTATATCGTTAGTCATCATTGACCTTGACCTTGAAAATGGACACATGGCCAAAGGTCCAGGTCACATTCTAAAGTTTGACATTTTCTTGTCGTAGCTATTCCTATGAAACGGTAAAAGATAGCCTATAACTTATAGCGGATAAAATGTCTGCCTCATAAAGGCGCAACTTTTTTTTATTTAGAGGAAAAGGATTTGACTTCATCTTATAGGATTTATCTCCCATTACAACCATTGATATTTAGGTTTCCATTGATAACTTATTAAATATTGATAGTAGAGGCATGGGGTCTTCACCAAAGACCATTACGACCCTTGACCTTAAAACAGATGCAAGGTCAAAGGTCAAGGTCATCTTATAAATTTTGCTATTTATGATAAATAGTCATATCTTCATAACTTAAAGATATATTGACATAGGATCTTCACTGTTGGTCCTTTTGACCCTCAACAAGGTCAAGGTCACATTGTAAGAAGTCAAGGTCGAATCCTTTGAAATTCAGCTTTTTCGTGTATATAAAATGGTAAATACTAATAAATGATTTGTTTTTAAAGCATTAAATATGCAAATATCAAACACTTGGTAGTCAAGCTCATTTATCTCAATTAACGTCCTATTATATGACCTTTTTTATTTCGAAAGATATACGAATGGGTTTTCTTTCGTTTGTTTATTTTGAAAAGAAAATTCAATTTCCATATAACCAAGTCAAGTTGAAGGTCATTTTGCAATTAGTGGAAAGCCTCTCATTTGTTCGGTAGAACCAATGAACTTATATTTATTAATATTTTTCTTCTACCGCGGAGGTTTGCCAAAAGGTTCTCGACATATCATCTCGATACTTGGTACTATTAATCGGTCATATCCGGATATGACATGGCTCATGCTTTTAGACCGATCTATTTTTAGTAACAGAGATATCTGCCCCAACACGAAAACCCTTCTTAGCAGATAAATCAGAAACCGTAACCGATTCTCAAAATCTAAAGTGTACAAATGTAGACTGCCCTATGGTAATGATTTAACATGCAAATTTTTTCTTCCATTCAACTTCCTGTTTACGCGTTTTTGACATGAAAAATGACGCAACGAGACTTGGGACTACCACCATTGATCCTAAGTGACATATGATGCATTTTAAAATGTCAAGGTCAAAGGTCAAAATTCAAGGTCAAAGGTCACCATATGTCTTGTTAGCATTATATCTCATAAACCATATAAGATAGAAGCAGACAATAAATGGGAAAAATACTCCTCTTATTGAGACCTTTATTTGGTACATTTGATTCAAAGCTGTTTCAATGCGATTAATCATTTTCGAGTTACTGCATTTGTCGCGGTTCGGTTAATTGGTTTTTTGGTTAAAACTTGAAAACGGTTAGAGGTAATATAGTAAACATAGGTCTAAAGTGATCAGTATGAAAAGAGCTTCAATTTAAGCCAAAGGTCAAGGGTCATAGGTCAAGGTCATACCATAGCAACAAGGTGACTGTGTGTTATAAAAAGTCCTTAGCAACCAAATATTTTTAGCATCAGAATGATGTACTTTACTGGAATATTTCATTTCATGACCTGAAGTGGCCTTTTGTCCCTAGCAACGGAATGAAAGTCCTTAACAGCCATCTATTTTTGGCTCGGACCACTTTCTTTACTCAAATAACTCATTTTTATGACTGGAAGTGACATTTTGTGCTATAGCAAGACACAAAATCTCGTAGCATCACCTAAATTTTTTGACTTTAGAGGAACAGTGGGAAAGACCTTCTCATTTGTTCTCAGGACACATGGCAGTAAATTTTTAAATATCCACATGAAGACATCATAATATCTACACATTGACTAATGATTTTACAGAATTTCAAAGAATTTGAAAATATGGATGGGTCCCCAGAAGAATGCGTGGGTGGACTACAGTCTAAAACCTTGAAATATATTCATATTACTGTTATATTGCTATTATTTGCTATGACCCTGGTACTAGCTATGCAAAGAAAATTGTCAATGAAAATGTACACACGTTTATATATATTTGGGATGTCTAAGAAGGCTATTTGATGATTTTGCTGCTAGATGTCAACGAAAAGTCAAAATGTAAACGTCAGCCTTCCATCATCGGCCTGATTATTAAGACTGTGACTATTAAAATGTCATCAAAGATACCAAGGTTAATTGAATTTACTAGGCCAGACACGCGTTTCGTCTAATCAAGACTCATCAGTGGCGCTCAAACCCAAATAATATTTAAAATCCAAATGATTAAGATGTTGTAGAATTTTTATCACCAAAATTCCAAAACGTTCTGGCGTAATAAATTCTATTAACCTAGCTAGCTTTGATGGCATTTTAATTATGACAAAGAAAATTTGGGTATATATAAAATCCTAATTTCTAATTTATTTGCTAATAATACTGAGCGGCAATAAAAGTGACTGGTATTCAAAAACATTAAAACTCGAAGTCTACCTTCAAATTTGAACAAGCTATTTCGTAAGATCGGAGTTATAGTGCTTTTTGGAAAATGCATGGACAGCAATGACTTATTTCGATTTTGATATGAAATTAAATAAATTTTTGGCTTTCGAGCCTACATAGGAAAAGGATTTATTTGGCTGTTCCTTGATCCTCTCTTGTCAGAAAATTGTTTTTCAATGTCAGAGATAATGTGTAATATTTGGTAATAACAAAGTAACATTTTTATTAAGATTAACAATACATGTATATTTTAACAATCAGAACAAATAAAGACAAATTAAAGTGTATTAGTTGCTGGTTTTGCTTTTCAAACAAAAATTGCTTACCATGTTTGGTCCCACTTATGCTAAAAATTGAAATGAACAATTATGTTCCACAGTTAATCAGTGTTTTGAAATGCGATGGGGTTTTAATTTTGGTACAGAGAATTTTGACCTGAATAGAATGGAAGAGTAGCTAGGAGCAGGCGAATGTCGTCAGTCTGAAAGTATTCGGGTAATAACGTATCCGGTTAAGGCGTAAAAGTATCGCGGTTTGTCCGAATTCTCTTGAAAGTCACGAAATCCGAAGAACTTTTGCATACAACGCAAGGTCCCTTTATAAACACCAAAGACGAGTTATGACATACAAAAAATAAAGGCATCATATCAAATATGGACGTATTACACTGGAAACATTTGTTTTTTTATTGTATGTTCGACATGCAAAGGTAAAATATGTAATAATGAAAAACTGAAAGCAAAAGACACGAGGGCGATTTATTTAATGTCTGAAACAGCCATACCAAACGCATTGTTAAATGTAGAACAAAAATGTTACACAATTTAACATGTACAAATATGTTGTGGAAGCCTTATGTAATTACGATGTTGACTAGAGCTTTGCAGGTAGCAACTAACAACAAATACTGCAGTTTTGACATATTTTTTACGATATGAAGTTCAAAATAAATTGCTGTTATCCCTATGCGAGACAATATTTTATTACATATTTAAATAGAGGTTTCTTTCTAAGGCGTATGAGGAAGGTCACATTAAAATTATTCATAATATCATAGCAACACATGATAACTAAAGTAAGCGAGGTTTATGGCGTTAGAATAAAATCTGGTTCTTGAATTTCTATACTGAAATTTATTTCCTCTTGTAGATTGTTGTACTTTAAAATAAACCCAAACAGAAATAATGCATCCAATATAAAGCATGTAATGCTAAAGGGGAATTTGTAATGTCATTGATTGTGTATAGCCCCACTTTTAGGGATCTGAAAAATAAAATTAAGTAGTAGTGAGAATGATAAATTAATGAGAATTTAGTTTCATATTAAGAAAAAAGCAATGAAAACCGACCGAACAACAAGAGCCAAAAGCCAAGGGAAAGCTTCAAATCCGGATATAGACAAACACAACACAAAAACCATAAAACACAGAAAGAGAGTAACCCGAACCCAATAAAAACCATGGGTTCACTCAGGTGCTCCGGCGAGTAAGCAGTGCCTGCCTCTAATTAGACACCCGTCGAGTTACTCATTGTCTTGTCTAGGGAAAAGTCAAATCCAGGAATAAGAAACACTACCTATGACTCAGCGAAAATATCAGATCATATTTAAGACACTGGTTTCCCATAACGATCAATTAAGTCGTGGTGCCGACCATAGAACTTCTGGATAGATAACATCAACTTAGGTACAACAAACCCTTGTTTGAGTAGTTTAGCAGTCAACAGCAGTGATCGGTCTAGAAATTTGGAATAAGGATTGCAGGATCTAGAATAACGTATAAGTTGTGAAATGTACTCACCATACGCTGGAGCTGCTGGAATGTTGCTGTCGATGAACAGGAAGTGACAATTGGAAAGTTGAATTCATCAAGCTTGTCGTAGAGTCCAGTTTGTAGTTTCCCTGAGTTTATTTCTAGAAGTAGGTCTAAGTGAGAGGCTGACCTTAGTGTATTGGTGGTGTCTTTAATTGCTAGCTCGCTAGGGTAAACTGAATGTAAATAGTCACCAAATTTAGAATTGTTGACGGCCAAAACATCATCAATATAGCGGAATGTGAAATTGAAGGTCTGTTCCAGTCTTTTCTTTCTTCTCCAGTAGACCTTCTTGGAACTCAGCGTCATAAGAGTACAAAAACAGGTCGGCTAGGAGAGGAGCACATTGAAATACCAACAGTCTGTTGAAAAACATCTCCTCAAAACACGACGAATATGTTGTCAATCAGAAAATCTAACATGTTTGGTCTTCAGTATAGTTAGTATTAGATTTGGAGTCACTGATGACGAAGTAAGTTCTGTCATGACTAATTACCAGGTATTTATATCGTCTCTTTCCGTTTTTCTTGACAAAGCAAGGTTTTATAACATCTTTTAGCCTGGTTTTAAGCTGCGTATGGGGGATGGCCGTATATAGTGTCGAAAAATGTTTTAATGCTGTTACAATGGGAAAGAGATCCAGACTTGAAGATGTCTATCAGGTCTTTTGAATTCTTTAATATCCACATTTCACTTATTCCACTTCTGGAGTAGAAAGTGTCACTGTATTTTTGAAGTCCCGTTTTTACTGCTGTTAAAATAGTGGTCAGGAGTTGCGATAGTGTTTTGGTAGTACACTTAGACGATCCTGCTATGAAACGATATTTGTATGGATTTTTGTGAAGTTTTAGAATCTAATAAAATAAAGGGAAATCACAATCTTTGACTGTGAATTTAAGATCAAAGGATGCCAATACCGATTTGTAATTTTCAATAATCTCATCTTTGGAAAGCGCAGTGAATTCGTAAGTAGTATTGCCAAGTGAACTGTCCATGCCTAACTCATTAATTAAACAGTCTATGTATTTTTTCTGGCAGATAAAAATGTTGTATGGGGCCTTATCTGCTGGCACAACAACATTTTTGTCATGAATGTCGGACAAAGTTTTAAGATCATCAAGATTGAAAATTGATGATGCTTTAGTACTCATAGACCTTATAAAATTTACTCTGGTTACATATGTACATACAGCTTCAGCTATGTCATTTTATGCTCACACCTCGAATATGCCGCCCATGGTCATCTCAGCACAAAAATTTACAACAAATTAGAAGATTATTATTTCATTAATTCAAAAGTGTCTCCAGTGATGCAGCAATATCCCTGCTTCTTCTGCATGCGATGTCTATATTTCTCAATTGACCAGGTATCCAAAAGCTGGCAGTTAGTGTACTAATTGTTATAAACATCACCAATTCCTTCGATATTTCGATGTAGACTTATAAGACATACATAGCGCAACACAAAACCAAAAACATGAAAATAGAAAAAGAGTAACCCGAACCCAATAAAAACCATGGGTGCACTCAAGTGTTCCGGATGAGTAAAGAGTGCCTGCCTGTAATTAGTTACTCATTATCCCGTCTAGGAAAATCAAATCCAAGAATAATAAACACTACCTATTATACGCGTGTAAAAACTCAAAGTAAAAACAGATTTTGTTGTTTTTGTGTGTATACTGATTTAAAATACATTCATTCTCAGAAACAACACTTGGCTGAGTATAAAAAGAGTAATATGTGTCTATTTTGCTGTCGATTTCATGGGCGGTCAGTCTCAATTTCTACTTGCAGTGCTGAAATTATTGTCGACGAGAATTTCATCGTCTGTGGTGTCGAATACCTCACTGACCATAATTAATGGTTTGCAATTGGAATTTCACAAAAATGATAGCACATAATCTTAACTTTAAACACTTCACGTAAATGTGTGGTCTTTCAAGAAAAGCACCGAGGCTTGGTATCAATGCAAGATAAGAAATAGAGATACTGACTGGATATTCTCAAATAATTCCCAGCACCTGATAATTGAACCAAAATATGTACTAAGTAGAATCTATATTATATCTATATATTTTATGTAGTTAAATTCAATGACATATTCTTAATTATAGTAAATATAAATAGATGTACAGATGGTACATCAAATGCACCCTGCAGTAAAGGTTAGCGCTGTCATTCGTCCATTTATAATATATAAAAACAGAAATTGTGGTCAAATTGCTAATTGTTGTATAAATGTGCAAGTCAACTCCCTTTCAAGTTCAATACTTAATAATTAGTACATTGCTGCGTGATCTATGTTTTATACACCAAAATACTGAGCAACAAAGTTCAAGTTGTTATTTGACACATAAGTACTCACGAACTCACGAACTGTTCATAAATTTTTGCCTAAAGTTTATTTTTCATGGTACAAAGAGTACATTTAATTTGTAATATTATACATATTTGAAAACAGATTTCAACTCATTTGGAAAAATTCGTATGCCACTTATAACCAAAAAAGTACTAATATTTAAAGATATATATGTGCCATTTGACCAGCATTTAATTCACAAATACATGATAATTTACATTCTTTAGACTCGATATGCATGCTCTAGTACTCTATATAGGACAGAATATAAAGTAATAATAAATGGACCCACTTCTGATAATTAATTTTCTTTTTGCATAACCACATTAAATACATTGTTAATGCACAATGTTATGAAATTAAAATGGCACAGCTCTGGTATTTTTACAGATTTAAACACAAAGAATCTTTCTTTAATTCTCCAATGAAACTGTTATTTTCTTTTTTCACGAGGAACAAGTGTCTCATCTCTGAATCTCTCTATTCTTTTGGTAGCGAGTTCAACTCCAAGCTTAAGTTCCTTTTCTGTAATTGAATTAAAATGCTAGTTAAAATTGAAATAATCCAACTAATGCAAAATACAATTATTATGTGGAAAAGGCGGTCAAGAAAAATTATCTTTGAATGCAAAGTCTTCTAAGGGACTTCATACCACATCAGTAAAATTTGTAGCAACACTGATTAAAACCTAGTTTGATGTATCGAAAATTAGAATAGCAAAATGTCCCAGTGTATGTGCAAATTTCTTAATATAATGTGTAATAGAGATCATACCGTAGAAACATTGATTTTTATCACATTTTGGTAGATAAAAACACATACAATTCAAAGCGTTGATCTTAATATATACCCAAGTGTATATGGGATAAATATTGATACAAAATGAACCAGAAACCTTAATGTAAATTTAACAAACATTTAACATATTCAAATTCTCTTTGTTTTGCATCGCCTACCAAAATAGCATAATGAAAAGAAAAAAGTAAAAGTAAACAAAACAAAATATCAAATAGACAGCTGTGTCTGGCATAAAAGCACCATATATTGACCATATTTAAGGTCTCATAACTCCATACATACATGTATGGCGAGACATTGAAAAAGTATTAAGGCCATGAAACCACTAATTTTCCACTGTTATTTTTTACAGACGATTAGTTAAAACATAAGTTTGGTATGTAACACATTGACTCTAACAAATAAGGAATTAACAGAGATTTCCTCTACCTTATCTAATAAATCTGCCCACAGTAGAGCTCGAACCTACAACCGCAATTTTGACATTCACATGATCAACAGTAGATGACTAGCTACATTAACTACTTAGCCACCAAGGCCCCAAAACGATGTGTTTCGATTCTCCTACTATACAAACATATATGTAGAACATCGTATGAAATACTGAATCATCCAGTAGACCGCGAAATAATAAAATATGCGTAGACCACAACTAACGTGTTAAGATTTGTATATAAATTATGATGCTGTTCTTTCGCACTTCTTGATAAAAAAAACTCTATACCGCAGCATTTCTTATAAGGAATGCGTAAATATACTCCTAATGTTTTTGTTTTAAGCTTAACCAGAGATTCCGTAATGTGATTGCTGCAGTCACGATGAAATTATAATGTAGGAAAATTTCCGAGTATAATCTGTCCAACGGCAAGGTTGATTCTGCAATAAAAGCTCTGCTCATTCATTTGTTGCGTCTCATATTTGGGAATAGTTTCCAATTTATTGTTTTTAACCTATGTAGACTTGTAAGTTGCTGAAATATTTTGTGCTTGCTGTTGAGCTTTAATTAGTAAATAAAATGTCATTAAAGACACCAAGTTAATAGAATTTACAACGCCAGACACGCGTTTCGTGTGATTAAAATATGGACGACTGTTAACGTCATTTTTTAACATTTTGCCCAATTTGTATTTTAATTACACCACAAGTTTCTGATATAATATCAAAGTACATTAAATTGTTCTAAGCGGCTATTTCATTAGAATATTTTTTCGATTGTTAAAGTAGTGTTCGTGTTTCACATGACACTTTTTTTTTGGCTTTAAGTCATCACTGATGCGTGTAAGAAATAAAAAAAAATTATATACCTTTATCATTATTATTTTTTCTATCATTTGCATCATTACTACAAAGTTTATCTTTTCAAACTTTACACAGATATAGTTGAACATTCTAAATGCCTGTGCACAATTTAAACGGATGTAATATGCCTTGATAGTTTAAACATGCGCATCTGTCGCGTTTTTTGTTTTAAGAGAAATGTTCTGTTAAGTCGCTAATGCCGAAGGCGCAATCAAACCAGAAAATAACTGCATATCTCGTCGTATACCAGTATTTTTCATGGACTTTGCCAGTTAGATGTCTTCACAAAATTAATACCCTGGTGTTATTAACCGTTCTTTTTCATCTTTGCATACAGAAAGGTAAAAAGTAGAAAAACCAAAATAAATTAAATTTACAACAGAAAAGCAAATATGCAAAGACCTTCATCGACGCCTTACAATTGAAATGATATTAGGCAGCATATACTTGAATTCAACTGCAGAATTCTACCAAAGATGGTGCCCTATAATTTGCACATATTATTATTTTTCAATCTGAATCAAACTCTCATAGAAAATGAAGAAAATGTTATTTTTAACGTCATCTATTGCGGCGTCGAACTACCTCAAACTCCATCATTACAGACTAATTCGGAGATAAATTCGTTTCACACATTCATATCTATAGATATGGAGATTTTATCACCTTCAACACCATGTACACCCTTTGGTTTAAAAAAGAGCTAATTATTTAAACGTATTTATGGTGCGTAGTAGTTGATTGATGTCTTGATCGGTTTCTTGGACATTGATTTGTGGACTGTCTTTTTGACATTTTCCTTGGTGTTCGGCATTTGTTATTATCTCCGTTTACAGGCCGTTATATAAATGCAAAAAATACTTTGAAAATGAAGACAGTCTAATAATTTTGCAAGACAGCTGTATTTAGAATCCATTATTCGCAAACTCTTTCAGCAATTAGAAACATCCAAGTTTGTTTGTGGACAATTATTATTGTTACTTTGACCTATTTGTTTTAATGTCTATGTAGATAAATTCACGTTGTGTCGAATGCGTGGAAATACTGATATTACCTAAAAAAAAACTTAAAAATTTCAGGAAATAGGAAACTTTGTGTCCTGCTATCACTACAGATGAGGAAAGTAAGAAAGGGTAAGTTTTTTGTACTGAATTGAACTGACTTTTACTCGACTAACCAGTGATCATTTAAGTTCACTTTACTCGGCATTAGTCCTACAGACTGAAAAAGAATAATCTCGACCAGTCCGACACCAGCATGCAAAAGAAAAAGAAATAGACGCAGACCAAAAGAGACATGGAGAAGATCTGTGGAGAAAGGGATGAAGGAAATGGACTGAACATGTGGACAAATACACCACCGGTTCCAGGACAGACAAACATGGAGGTCTTTGGTGATGGCCTTATGTGTTTCCTAGCGGGAAAAGGATTAAGTAAGTAAATAAATAAGTAAGTAAGTAAGTAAGTAGTCGGAACAAAACTGAATGAGTCTCTACACGACCTCGATAGTCTTGACAAGGTTTTTTATGGTCTTAATCAATCCCGACTAGCCTGAGAAGAGTGAACAAGTCTTGACGCTGCCTTGACTATTCTTATTACTTTCTGAAGTCAGACAAAACCAATCTGAAAAGACTAAATAAGTTTCTATATTGCTGGGTAAATTTAATTCTTATTTTAGTAGGACAAATTAAGTCTTTTATGCAAAATATAAATAAGATTTTTTGAAATTTGTCTATCTTCGCAAAGAAAAATCACAAGACTATTTTTAAACTATTAATTTATTAATTTCAGTATAACAACGTTGTTTATATACATTTTCTTGCTTATTTCCGTTGAAAACATTAAAGGCCCTCCTTCAATTTACTACCATACGTGTTAATATTTTTACTATAATGGCATAGAAAATCTAGTTTTAAAATGTATAATTACAACTAGTAATTTTACTACTAATTTTACTCCTAACCACTATTTTAACAACAATAAAGATGGGACTTCATAACAGTGACACTTTCTACTCAAGGATAAATAAAATGTGGATATTTAACAATTCAAAAGACCTGGTAGACATCGTAAGGTCTGCGTCTCTTTCCCAATGAAGCAGCATTAAAACGTTTGTTTTTTCGACACTCTACACGGCCATCCCTCATATGCAGCTTAAACCCAGGCTTAAAGACCTTATTAATCGCTGCTGTTTCAAGAAAAACATAAAGAGCCTATATAAATACCTGGTAATTAACAATGACAGAACTTACTTCGTCATCAATGACTCATAATAATAAATAATAAATATACCGAAGACCAAATCTGTCAAATGTTAGATTTTCTTATCGACAATATATTCGTCATGTTTGGAGGACATATTTTTCAGCAGACTGTTGCTATTAAAATGGGTGGGTACTAAGTGTACTACTTCTGCTCCTCTCCTCGCCGAACTGTTTTTGTACTCTTATTAGGCTAAGTTTGTAGAAGGCCTGCTAAAGAAGAAAGAAAAGACATTGGCCCAGACATTCTGCTATACTGATGATGTTTTGTCCCTCAACAATGTAAATTTAGTGACTATTTGAATTCAATTTGCCATAGCAAGCTTGAAATTAAAGACACAACCAATACATTAAGGTGAGCCTCTTACTTAGACCTACTTCGAGGAATGACCACAGGAAAACTACAAACTAAACTCTACGACAAACGTGATGACATCAACTTTCCAATTTATATCAACTTCTCCTTTCTTCGATAGGAATATTCCAGCAGCTCCAGCTTAGGATGTGTACATTTCACAACTTATACGTTATTTTCTATACCGGTAACTGCTGTTGACTACTAAACTACTCAACAAGGGTTGGTTGTACCTAGGTTGATGTGATCTCTCCAGAAGTTCTATGGTCATCATCGTGACCATTGATCATTATTGAAAATCAATCTTTCAAATACGATCGTACATTTTAGCTAAGTCACAGGTAGTGTTTTCTATTCTAGGACTAGTCTTTTTCCTAGAAAAGACAATGAGGAACTCGACGGGTGAATATTAGATATTAATAAATGAGTTTGTACACAATGATACTGTAGCCAACGCCAAGTTTTCTAGAACTACTTGAGTAAAAATGAACATTGGGAGAAAAAATGAAAATAGAGCGAAGGGACAGGATTTAAAGAAATATATAGTATTAACCCTTTTGGTGGTGTGGGGGGTGGGAGATGAGGATTTGACATACTGTTATGTTTTCTGAAAAATTTAAGCATTATATCTTTAATTGGTTATTTAATGCACAATTACAATCATCTTTTAGCCTGCAAGAGTGTTCATATTCATTGTAATAGCACTTTTTTACGTACAACCATAGGAGTTTTGGTGCAACTGCACTTGTACATTTCATTTTTAAATGTATACATGAATATATGTACAATTATATACATTGAAAAAAGGAGAATGAGATAAAATATTTTCAGTTTACCACTTTACAGTTTTCAGACTAAATAGTAATGATTTAATAAAAGTGGCATTAATCAGATCAAGATAAGTGATGTAATAGTCATAACGGTCAATACTTAAATTGTATTCAATCACGAATATCACGTTTTATTCAACTATTTGAATAATAAAATAATATATTTGGAAGGGAAAACTAACAAGTTCAAAATGGTAACTTACAAGTTCAATTAATGCACAGTTTTAACCATTTAGCCTTGGAAAGTGCAAAATGACATTAAACAATCAGAGTTGTTTTGTGTGACTGAGACTTTAATTTCAGTTTAGTTTTAATTTTAATCTATAATCTTTATAATCAATGTGAAGGACTGGAATTAGGAAATGAATATGTAGGTAATTAATTGATCAATTTAATTATTTAAATCAACTGGTATACAACATTGTTTAATTCATTTTCACTGGGTAAATTGTGTAGTAGTGTCATATTTGATTTTAGAATCAAATATGATTGTATTTTAATAAGTGGTATTTAAATGATAGAACTACAGACATTAATATTGACGTTTCCATATTGACAAATTCTAATTTCTAATTTCCTTTTAGCCTCAATTTTGATGGTCAGTTTTGGAGGGAAGTTCTTGAGTTCTGATTGGTTAGTTTCAGATTTATGGGTCATTTTTTGTCTGGTTTGTAATATTGTGATAATATGTCAGTCAACTTGAATAATAAAGAAGACATTTTGTGTTGGTTGATATTTTTCCAGTATTTTTTTGCCTACCTTGTAATTTCTAAGGATACTTGTGTTTAGGACATTTATAGTCAGATAAGTTGTTTTCCTTACTAATTAGTAACCTTTATTACTAAATTATTCTTACATTATTCAATTGGGTAATGTTTTGGAAAGACGTGATGGCATGTGTGTGTAAAATAATATAAAAACAATACAAAAGTAATAAACATAAATACCTTTATAACATATGTAAACTGAATAGCAAAGTTGAAATTACTAGAAGCAAATTTTGAGAATGCATTGAGATAAAATATAAAAAAATTCTGTATTAATGATATATAATTGATTTTGCTACATTTTACACAATATATTGATAATCTTATAAATGGACTTAGAAGTGTTAATTTTATTTAAGAACAGATTAATTTTTACAAGGTTTCTGATGCTCTGACGCGCAAACACAATAAAGCTTTGTACAAAATACATGGTAAAATTTGTGTTCTTTATGTTATGTACATGTTTAAATTCGTTTGTAGTGTAGTTGTGTTGTTATTCGTTTAAGAGTGTTGTTGTGTAGCTGAATTTGTATTTTATTTTACAATGTTGGCTACTATATACATTTTTAACTATTTTATAATGCTTAAATTAAAACTAAAAATGATTTAAAATGTGTGTGCTTGATAAGTTTCGCCAAAAGTGACATCGAGTTATTTTGAGTTATTTGCCTTTGTACACTATGAAGTACGTATATTTATGTTGTTATTTTATATGTTGTAAGGTTTGGAATATATGTTGTTGAATAAATATTCAATAGGAACTAAACACGTGTTAGTTTATTTCTACACCACAAACGAAGGATGTAACATTTGAATAGTTTTTTTATTTTGTTGATTAGCCAATAAAATTTTTGCACTTCTCAAAAGAGGAAATTAAAGATGCGAGCAGTTTTTTGTGTGTTTTTATTGATAGGGTTCTTAGATATGCCATAATTAAATGGTTAATAATTAAACTGTGTTCTTATAAAGGGTATGAACAGTGCAAGAAATATACAGTAGATTGGTTTTTGAGTGTATACCTGTATAGTGTTTATTAAATACATGTGCACATTCCATTGCACTAGCGTCGAACACACAGGAAAATAAGGATATAAACGAAATTACACGTTGAAAATGTTTCTTTTAGAACCAGAACTATGTATTTTCAATCCCATGTTTCATCATAATAAATAAATATTCATTTGAATCAATATTATTTTACTTCCTTTTCCGCACTTTTTGCAGGGCGATTGTTTTTTGGTTCCTCACAGGGTTATTGTATTTAAAAATTAATGAAAGCGTTGAAATAATTCGACATTAAACACATTGGATTTCAGGATAAATACAATATTGGCCTCATATTCCTGGAAATAATTCGATCAAGAAATGGAAAAATATGTCACTTATTTCTTCAAAACTCGAGTGAACATCAGTTATAAGTGTAACAATGTCTTCATCGACGCCTCAATCATTGTCTCGGATTTGAATACACATTCAAGGTGTTGATATGGAGAACCGCACCTTAAAACATGAAACTTATCTGATTAGACATATTTGTTTCAGCACAATAAAGCTGGTTACTATTGAAGTTGTTTGCGGTACGTTTACAACAGGTTCCAAGTTATTTCTTGCAGTGACAGTATTGCTTAAAATGTGAGATATTTCCTTGTGTTTTTTATCACTAATAGCGGAATAAGTATCGACAGAAGCCCCATTAATGCGGCCAGAAGTTTGCATTATATCAGTTCCTTCAATATTGTTTTCTCGTAAAATCTGCAAAAGATATTACCTTGCACTGTGATTTGTCAACCTTTATTTGTGTCCAATTCGCCTTTCTCTGTCATAATTTTTATCAAACTTCCTAATTTTTCCCCCCACCTTTTGTCGTACATACCAAATATCGCTTTGTATTTTGAAGGGAAATTGTTCTAGGTGTTAGGTAAAAAGGAACATCTGCATTGCTGAAATTAACTTGACTCTTTCCTGAATAAATTTCATACTACTGATAGGATTTCTTTCTCCTTCCGTTTCGTAAATTTTGGGTTTTACCTCGCGTACATCCTTTTTTAGTCTGACGCTCATTAAGTTCAAGATATCTTGTTCCGTCAGAAGCTGTATTTATTGTTACATCTCCCCACCTGTAATATTAGTAGCAAGTTCTTATTACAATTACACTTGCAGATCAATTGTAATAATTTTTTCACAGATATATCCATCATGACCTCAGTTTTTCAATAATCTTGAGATTGTTTGTTTTATTATGTCATAAATAAACATGATAAATGGCAAAGAAGCGTGATGCATGAATAAAGAGCTGACATAAGACATATTTCCAGATCAGTTCTTAAACCAAATTGCACTGTTATTGTAACCATATTGTGTTCAGTAGAGACTTTGGTGTGAGACTACCTAATAGCTGTCTGTCATAGAGGATGTTGATTATCTCATCTGTAAGTGGGTGGGATCGTCTTTGTTTATTACCTTGCACTTCTGTTTTAATAACCTCTGTTTTGCTCTCAAGGCCTCCCTTATCAAGTTAACTTTTTCATCATTTGTTCCTGTGACTATGATGCAGTGACCATACCTTGATCATTTCAGTTTCCTGTCAACACTACAGATGATAGAGCGCAAGGTGCTTTGTTCAAACTGCCTCATTCTTTTTTTCTTACAGTCAGAATAAAGCTGACAAGAAGAGGATTCAATTCATTAGGTGTAATAAGCTGGATGTCGTGCTCTTCCTTGTTCCACCGCAAAAGTTTTGTGACACAAGCTACATCACGCAGTGTCTTTTTATAGTATTATGGTTTTGTTGGTCATCAAAGAATTCATACATATCAGACATACTAATCAAAGTGGAATCAAATTCTGGAGGAACAGCATTGTTACATTATGATCATCACTTACTGATGGCATTATTCAAGTTCATGCACATGATTTTCTGGTAGAACTAACATGCTAAGTTGTATAGGTGTGTCATTGAGGTCATCATCAAACATATTATCTTCAGACCAGTTCAGCATTTGAGACCATTCTAGATTAATCTGTGGTAAATCATCGTTTGCGAGTGACATTTTGACTCGGTTTATATGTTAGGATAGTCTGCAAAAAAAGCCGTGGAACGAGACTTTTGCCTTTTTTTGTATGTTTTTTTGTATATTTTTGTTTATTTATTTTTTTATATCAACATTTTAACGAGTTAGTAATAACTTAAAATATGTATAAACATATTAACATTTTTGTAAATTAAATTTGTTGTGTTGTTTTAAAATTTTTACTTCAAACGCCAAAAGACAATGGTTTAACATCGACGGCCGATTGTTTGCATTAGTTACGTACACACTGTGTAATTTCCTCTAATTCAGGAGCACAAGTAGCTCCTAAATGATGTAGCGTACATGTAAGAATTGCAAATTGCATAAAAATGCAAGCGTGCACATGTGCTTAAAAGTTTATTTTTGCCGAACAAAGCAAAAATTTATTAGGCTACCTTTATTGTAGAGCAAGTGTAACGACTGCATGATAAATATACAATATTCGTACATTGTCAGAAAATATACAGTTTATATGTACGAACCTTAGAAACAGGTAGAAATGCGAGGCCCTGCCGAGCATTTCTTACCTGTTTCGCGGTGATTACAAATGAAATGTATATTTTCAGACAATGTACGAATGTTGTTCTTATTCTGCAACCAGAAAAAAGATTTTATACCAATGAAAAACATTACAAAATGCACTTCCGGCCAATTTTTGACTTGAACTTGTATCCAAGTGATAACATGACGCCACAAACAATATAGTATTGGACAACGTGCCGTAAAACAGAACAGAATACTAAATACTAGTAGGTAATTTCTCTCCAAAAAGAACAGTACCACATTAATAGCAAGAATTGTTAAAAAAAATTAACGCAGGAGTAATAGTTAGGATAAGCTCAAGATTATTCAGTCCTTTAAGACTTGTCGACACAGGATTTTAAAACACCTCAATACTAGTCAGGCCTAGGTCTTAATCAGAATAATACTTTTCGAAATGGTCTAGACTATTTCATATATTTCGGGACTGGGTCGACACTCAATAAGTCTTTTCATACAAAAAGAGACTTGTTTAGAGAATAATTAGACTAACCGAGATCCGATTGAGACAGATGCAGTCGTTTAAGACTGGTCATGACTGATTCATACTATTCGAGACTTGTCGAGCACAAAGTGAGACTAAATCATACTTTTAAGTCACGTCCAGACTAATGTCGAGTAAAGTTAACTAAAATTAAATTATAGTCAGACCAGTCGAGTAAAAGTCAATAACATTCAGAAAACATTATAACCGTTTCAGACTTTTCCTGTTTTGAAGTGGCGTAAGTCAAGACTACTCTTTAAAATGCGTTAATTCATGACTATAACTTAAAAACCCTTACAGTCTAAGTCAAGTCAGCCTCTTAAAAGCATTAACAGTACAAGTCAAGACAGCCAGTTAAAAGGTCTTCACAGTACAAGTCAAGACTACCATTTAAAAGGAACGTATAGTACAAGTAAAGACTACCTCTCAATTGGTCTTAACAGTCAGTCAAGTCTACCCTTAAAAAGCCTTAACAAAATATTCTACCAATTAAAAACCTCAAAAGTATGAGCCAAGACTTACACTTAAAAGACCTTAATAGTAGAAGTTACCCAGTGAAATCCTTACCAAAATAACTTGTTATCTCGTTTTGACGTAAGTTTATTGAAACGTTGTTTTTGTTGTAGCTGTGGTTGATTTTGACATGAATAAATCTGTTTGTCATTTGCTTATATGCCTTTTATGTCTAGTGATATGTCGATAGATGAAATTAGATCATTGTACATCTTTTTTATAGAATAATAATGAAGGTTGTGTGGTGGCGAGATAAATAATAAGAGTAGTAATAAAGGTCATGTACGCCGCAAGGTTAAAAGGTAAAATCGAAAAGACAAATAAAATTTAAAATTAAAAATTAAAAATCAAACAACAATAAAGATGGGCCCGAGCTTTCGGTCCAAAGACCTTCTTCAGAGTGAGAAAGAGGGAAACAAAGAACAACACAACCGTATAGGACAAGGAAAGAGAGTAGACTAAATGACAAATGGCGGATAGCTTTTTTATAACTCATCTGTAGAAAAGGTATTATTCAATCCCAATAATACAGTTTATTTTTGTCACTTTGGTTCTTGCTTACTTTGCATGTACTCTGAAGAATTGTTACAATATGCGTTTGAAATAAAATATTCACTTTTTATTAAAATCTAACCAAATTTTACTGCAAATGACTCTAAGGTAAACTTACAATATATTTTGTAGCGAGATCTTCATTTAATAGATTTTTTACCCTTTCATAATAACCTGCCAAAATTGCAACTATTTGTACTTACAAGCAAAGTCAACACGTCCAGATTGTACCACATTTTTTAAGTTCTCTAATTGTTCCTTAAATAAAATAAGAATTTTGATTTGAAAATAATGTCAGAAAACAACGTATGACAGTTTCCAAAAATGTGGTATATCATTAGCCTTTATTAACTAATACTACAGTTAAGGCATCCATCCTTGCTTCTGTTTTACAAAAATTTTGCAAAACAGTCAAATATCATCATCGTTTGGCATTACGCGCCTAATAGTTGCCAAATAAGCATACACATGTCTGATAAAAGGAATTTTTTATGAAGTAAGATATCATATTAAGAATAGGGGAAGTTCAAATAAGTGAACTATGTTGTGTTAATGCAGGTTGAAAAAGAAGTCTCTTTTCTGAAGCTTAAACTGTTTTTCAAAGATGTAAAAAGTAGAAATATGGCTGGGTTTTTTTTAAACTGAACATTTTGATAACAAAAGACTAACTTGGATCTTTTTAGTCCTTTTTCATGCTATTGTACTGAAAAAGTAGAATTCAAAGCAACTTTTTAGATTTTTCTGGTTCCAGAAGTATACTGGATTCATAGTTTGTTTTTAAACTATACATTCAACATGATGCCTTCCGATGCTGAACAACTAACTAAAAGCCAGAGCAATTAATAAACAGTACATGTTGATTAAGATATTGCTTTATTTTTTTAAATCATTATATACAATCTTGAAGGCATGACATATGTTTCTGTTACGTGATTACTCGGCACTTGAAATAAGATTCCTTTACACATTTTATAATTTCCTGTAGTAAATGTATCATTTAGACCAAATAAAACATGTTTTGTTGTCATTTTTTGGCTTTACCTTACTCCTCCTTGCTAAGGTATCGAATTATACTGCAATTATGAAATCTACCATAACTAAAACTTGAAGATATATTTTGCAGCAAAGTGGATCTTCCCATAATTGATTCTGGTACCTTTCATAACATGTTCCTGACAAGTAGAATTTTTGCTTTGAGCGACATGGCAAATAGTACTTGCAAGCAAAAGCAACAGTTCAAGAATGCACTTTTTATGTTCATATTGATTCTGTAAATAAAATTAGCATGCAGTTTGGATATATTGTCAATGATTATGGCAGTTTCTGTGGCAGTACAGATCTAATAGTTTCACGATAATAGAATTACTATTAAGTTAATATCTTTTTAAGAATGGGTAGTGTCATGAAATCAGTCAACATTGTTGCTTTGGCATTACGATAAAAAAATCGACATTTGTCTTCGGAAAAAGAAAAACAACAAAGCGTTCTTAGCTGAAATACGCATATAAATAAAGTTAATAAATAGCAATATTCCATATTTTAATTAAAATGAGAATAGAGGTCTCTTTTCTATAGCTTAAACCTTAATTCAACCATGCACAAAGTAGAAATATGGACGGTTTTCTGAAAAACAAACATAATGTATTTATATAAAAAAAACACTCATCTGGATCTGTTTATTCCTTTTTTGCATCCCGATTAACTAAAAGACTAACAAAAACATAGCAATAGACAAGACTCTTTGATTCAAAGTTCCCCAAATATATGCTGCTGGATTCATGGAACATGCATTAAAAATGATCCCCTCCCATACTAAACAAGTACCTACAAGCCGGAGTAATGCATATACACTACACGTTGTATAACATAAATGAATACATAAATGAATAAATAAATAAATATTTTTAACATCTGAATATTGTATTTTCTATTGTTTATGTTTATATTTATTAAAAACATTTTAATGAATACTTTTTATACCTTTTATTTTAATTTGATAACAGTACTATAAGACTAACAAGCTGTAGTATATTTTTCTATTGTGAATGATGATGAACGAATGAATCTTAATTTTTACCTGTTCTGCGCATACGGATGTATGAATTAAAGGTTTATATTTTCCTGTTTTTCGTAGGCGGACAAACAAACGGATGGACAAACGCAAAAAATGGGAACGCTTTACGTTTCAGACGATATACAATCTTCAAGGCAATATGCAGGTTTCTGTCAGTAAGCGTAGACACATAAATACAGATCATTGTATACCATTCTTATAAACTTTCTTTAATCATAATAATACATTTTTAATTCTTGCTTCCTTTAGTTATAAGTTAATGTCCTCTGTAGAATTGCAAAATATTTAATTTTAACAAAAGTTATCACTACTCATGATCTCCTAGGCCAAAAGGTCAAATTTACTGCAATTAAAATCAGAAGGTATATCCTACCTTTAATCAGTATATGAATGAACTTATAACATTTCCATAGATATAAGTAATTTGGCAAAACAGGCAAAATATCAACAATATCTTTATTCATAAAAAAAAATTTTTTTTAAATTATCTAAGCTGTAATTTTGTTTATAAATGAACCTAATATGTACACGTAGAAATATATATAACATTTATGCATGTGTAGAAATAAATGTATGTCTCTTTTCCAAAAACTTTTATTTCAACCATGCACAAATTACAAATTTTGAAATCTTGTTCTGAAAAATAACAAACAATGTCTATATCAAAAGACTCTTGTGCATTTATTTAGTCCTTGTGCCAATTCACTGAAAAAGTAGAAAAAAGAAATTGGCCAGATCGTTCGGTTTAACTTACCAAAAAAAATATCTGGACTTTGCATGAAAATGTCACAATCAAAATGATGCTCCGCATGCTAAACAATTGCCTAAAAGCCAAAAGATTAAATAAAAACTACATAGCAAATTAATATATTGCTTTAAGACCGTTTTTTAGAAATAATAGAAATCAAATGTATACCTTTCATCCTTAGGAACAATCTTGGCATGATGTTTCTGTCTAGTGATACATTACTTGAGCCCGTACACGCAACACTTTGACTGATTGAAAACTGATTGCTGACGGATTTTGGAACGCTGACGAATCTCTGATTGATTGATGACGAATGCATCTGTCTAAAATTATGATATCCGTCATTACCGTCGTAACCGTCAGCGATCAGTTCGATCAGTCCAATCAGTGCGATCCAGAATCCGTCTTTTAATTATATGCATAAATCGGTCAGTTTATTGACGGATACGTATAAATTAATAATTTGAAGATGAAAGGACTTCTCCTTCATTTGTATATTATATGTGCATTGATAATAAAAAAAATTATAATAAAATAAACGCAAGTATTCAAAAGAATAGTTAATCCAAATGTTTCGTTCTAAAAAAATAAAATAAATAAACATATTTAAAAAAACAAATGTTTTCTTTATATTATATAATTAAGCAAATTTCCTTAAAGGCAGGACATATCTGTGGGTCGAGCCCTGTAAACCTTATGAAAAACTCAGTTTGATTTAAGGCCCATCAGTTCCGCTGAGGTAAATGTTTCATTTTCGTAATCCATTACTCATCCTCTTTTTTATTTCCGCGACTAGTGATTGCTGCCTATTTTATTTTCTGCGAACTTTTACATGTAAATTTCATGTCGTATATTATGCCGACCCGTCCCAACAATCAGTAACATACTTATTCACCTTTAACAAGGACATGACCTCTTTTTAACAGACATTATTTTTACATGCAGTTTGAAAAAACTAGTTACTTAAATTATGCATGGATGTTTTTATTTAGTTTTCAAAATTTTTAAATTCAATTATAAAACTGTTATGTACAAACAATTCGTTAACCGTTAAACAAGCATTGTCAATCAAAACATATTGTTTACTAAAAAAAAGTTGAAAATATTTTAAAATATACAGCGATTCTTGTCGCAGGTTTTATTTGACATGCAATAAAAGTAGTGAAAAAGTGTACTTACAATTACGATGGATTGTTTAGGTTTTTCTAGGAACATTTCAGTTATTATACGGCTTCCATTTTTGATTGGGTTGGGGTGGGAGGAAGCCGGAGTACAGGTTAACACCGACAATCTTTGTCAATTAAGTTGGAGTCGGGCACACCCTACCTGCAGTTATTTGAAAATCCGCAACATGTTGACGGGAATGAGATAACTAGTAAATGGCTAACCAATCGGCCACCGAGGCCACAATAACGCCGGGGAGAAAAGTCTACGAACACTGCAGTTAAGCTTAAAAATGTGTTACAGATAGACACGTTTTTTATTACGAAATAGTAATTTTTTTACAAAACGTCATCTAATCTTTAGGTCTATAAAGATCGGTTTAAACATTAAACATTAAACAATGAAGCGCATTTACCATATCCTTACGCATATTTCCATTTGATTGAGGTCTTCTTGTAGTGTAATATAGTGTACTATATCATATCTTTTCTGTAAAGAAGGCAGTTGTCTGGAATAAGTATGAATGTTAACTTTAAAACATGTTAAGGTGTTACTAACCTTGCAAAATATAGAGCTATACAGATAGAAACTGTTTGTACAATAGAGAGAGGCGAAATAGAACAAAATTAAACATTGCGTAGTTAAGCAGTACAAATTATAATATTGGTCCTACGTTATCTATTATCTTGAAAATAAACAGGTTTATAATGTCTATATACCCAGTTCTAAGATTTTTCTGTATATATATAATGTAGCACTTTCTCATTATGTTTTATGTGTATTTTGATATCTTATGATTTCAAACATTTTTCAGTGATGTGAGAGTGCCAAATATATAGCATATTTTAATCAAAATGAATATTAAATTCTTTCAGAATAAACAGCATACGCACGTCTGAAGATATGACAAGAGTTATACACTTTTTGGTGCATAATTCTATTTGCACTGATGAGACATTATTACATTTATGAATATCAACAATGCCCCAAAATTTCAAGATAATTGAAGATGAAAACGTTCTTGAGATTCACCAAAACATTCAAGCAAATTCATGAAAACCTTTTGGAGTTATAGTCTAAAAACGAACAAATTACCCATTTTCATTAACAATCCAATAACTCCATAACAAATTAATCAGAATTTTTACAGAAACCAAAGGAAGTTCGCATATATTAAAATGGACAATTCCCTAAACTTTCAAGAAAATTAATGAAATCGCTTTTGAGTCTGAAAACAAAAAAAATTAACTTTTTTCACGAAAAAGTATTATAACCTTTAACGATAAATCAGAAACTTACCAAATAGTATACAGACCTTGAAGCTAACATAATTAACAAATTGCAGTTCGAAAAAATTGTGAAGGCATTCACAAATTACATTTCTGCACGGGACGATGGACGGACGGACATTTGTATATTATCATACGTCCGTCATAGACCGGCGTATAAACCCCTTGTCTATGTGCTATATACTCTCTAATCTAGAAATGATAATCTGCTCTGGAGATAGATAAGATATTCAAATTTTCAAAGGAAAGAAAAGAATTGTGAAACTTGAAATAAAGAATGAAGAAATAGATAATTGAAAACAAAACTTTCAATGGAGTGTTTTTAAAAATGTTCTTATATCGACAGTATGATAGACTGTTCTACTGGCTTTTCAACCTATGCATTGTTTGTAAACTTTTTATAGAGCTGTTCACAAACAAAGAAGAGAAACCATTACCATGCACAATAAAAAGACATTAGTGGCAAGGGATACTGAAAGCAATAAAACCAATTAATGAGTTTTTCACGTTTTTGCGTAGATTTAGATTAGGGTTTTTTGTCAACGACCTCTCTGTTAGATTCAATGTACACAAGTTATCAGTCAGTCGTAAAGTTATAACCTGGTCACATTACTTTCACTTTACATTGAGGAAGAATATTTGGCCAGGAATACACGTTAATTTTGTATGCTGCATGATTTTATATGTGCTTATCTATTGTTTCATTGAGTATACCTAGATTTTTACAGATTCCCAAAAATCATCATCTAGCTTTTTCTTCCAAAAATGTTCCGCATAAATGTCCCACAATGCATAGAAATTATTGTTAGGAATAGCCCGGAACAGTTTTATTTCTTCGTTTTATTATGGATGCATGTCTGATATATTGCGATAATGCAACAATGTAGAACTCTTAGTTAAACTACTGACTGACCATGATTTTATCCTTTAGAATATTCTTAAAGAAACCGGAATTACAATATATACACCACATTTTCTAGTAGGAGTTGGACGCATAAAAATAAAAGATTAGCAAAAGATCACATCATAGCTCATTCATGTTCATTTAAACGCTACAAGGAATAGAGAATTCTACAACCAACTGCACCACTATCAATTATAGTCTCAGTTTTGACAAATGTCTATGACATTATACATGTATCACTAAAACGGGCAACAAGATCTCTTAGGTAACAGTATAATAATGTAAGATTATTTCCCTCCCCCAATTTACTTTATTTATTAGAGGTTTTTTTTTATTACGCATTACGTTGTCCACCTCATAAAGTATACACTGTAGGAGTTATTAAATAATAAAATGTGAAAACAAATAAGGATCAGTTGCTGGACATGTTCCATTGTAATATCTCTCACATGTTTACCAATGACTGTAGCAATACTGGCTGAAACATTGTTCTATAGCAAGTGTATCACAAAAGTTTTTCGTGTGTCTATTACTCATAACTGTGTGTGTTCTCTTAAAATTACCATTCTGTAAATTGCTACATCTGCAGTTGTTTTATTTGTTGTTCCTGTAGCATAAATGATGCATTTACTTTCATTACACGCTTGACTGGTAATCTTTGAAACTAGTCACTAGATTTATTTTGCTGGCAACTAATAATTGATCCCTAGGGGAACTCACAAAACTCAGTTGCAACCTTTTTGTGTTTTAGCTGTAAAAAGCAGAACAAAATATAAATAATGTTTACACTTTCCAAAGTCCACCAATTTTTCTTTACCCAAAATGCACAATATTATTTAAATGTCATTTTAATTTATTTATTTATCATGGTTCTGTTACATTAATTTCATAAATGAAAAACGTATAACAGTTTCTCTTCTAATTAATATTGGTAGGCTCTGTAAACATCTACAAGCAAGTGATTAGCTGAAGAAATATACGACGATAAGATACACATTGTTTAAACTGTGTCACTCACACAAGTTAATCTATTTATAAATATAAACGCAGTGAATTTGTTGCTATCGTTTGTAGATCAGAGGTTCCTCTAAGGGGTAATAAAGTTCAAAATCTGCGTAAAATTTACATTTCTTACATATATAGGTATTGAGTGATTATTGTCGAAGACTTATTTTATATAGTGTTTGCATAATTTATTGATATTGAAAGTGATTTTAAATTAATTAAATTGATAGTAGTTTAACCTTATAAAGATATGTCTCTCTGGTATCTTTTCGGTTCTGACAGTACATAAATTGAGTCTCTTGTTCCAGAGCAAGGATTTTAAAATTATTATTTTTCGTTGATTTGTAGTGTTGTAAGTGATTTGTGTATACGGAGTTTTGTTTTATAGTAATGAAGTAAAAGCCATATAATGTTAGCCTTTAAACATTCTGGAACCTCTATATCAAACGACTGAATCATCGGTGCTTGTCAACACCTGTAGACAGAGAGGAATTGTAGTAAGGAGTTAAGGGTGAGTATTACGGTAATTCTATATATTTAAAAGCATGATTAGAACAACAAAGTGGGCAATTTACACAAAGGGATGGTATTATCTTCTGTGCACTGTAATAGCAGTACATGTATTTTCATTTTTAGCGGCTTTTTACTCAACATAAATAATTTACATTTCTAGAAGGATTTTCCATAAACTATCAAATCATATCAAATACCTAAATTTAATCAATTTCCATCAATGATTCGTAGGAGATTAACACCGGTTTCTGTTGTGTCTCTGCCCACCACCGAACGACTGGCGTTCAATAACACATTGATAGACGAATTACGCCCATATGTTCTAAAGCGGCCTTTGCTGCTGTCGACGTCTGGTGACGCGTGGATGTCCGAATCTAAGGTGATCATGAACGTGATTTATTTGTTTGCAGCGCAATCATAAAGAACGTATAGTGTTTCTGTGGCACCCGAATTGCTTATCAACATCAGTCTGAGTACGTCCAGGGAGCAACATTCCGATTGTTTTATTTCGGTCATATTGAGACAGCCGCGGTAATCATTTTCATAGATATTAAGATTAGTGTAAATGCTAAATCGGCTTCATTTATATTTGTGTATTTTTATACAATTAAGAACCAACAGATTTTAGAACGCTTAAGAAATTACATAGAAAATAACAGCCTATATTACTATAATAGGTTGTTGTGTTTAAAAAAAAAGATGAGTGCTCAAAAGGTAGCAAACAAATCAAATGATTTAAATTGAATTGCATATAGTAAAAAAATATATTATATCTAAGTACGAAACCTCTAGAATATATATTTTTCTGTAGCTAAAAGATAAAAGAGATCATTTATCTGTACGTATTTATTGTACAGATATAATTTATGGCAATATATTGGACTTTTTGATCAAGACCTTACATGTATAACTTAGAAGACAAATGGTTTTATGATTTTTTTTAAGTGTTCTGTTAAATTGGAAAACCTTGAGATCAGTTCTGAGAGGAAATCAAAACACTGAATTTTAACATCCATTTACGATTAGGTCAATAGTGTTTACATGTGAACAATTTTTTTGCCTGCAACCTTCTGTTTTTAAAAGTAGTAAATTTTTCTCACATCTTGCAAAATAAAATTTTAGTAATTTGTAAAACAATTTAGTACTTTTAAATATACTGCATTAAAAACACATATGAAAGTTGGAACGCGTCTCAAAATGTTCTAACTAGTAAAAACAGGAATTGGCCACGGATTCGATGGCAATTTTTGACAATTTATTAAATTTAAATCTTGCACATCTTTTGCGTTATTCAATAGTGGAATCAAGTGAAAGATTTAATTAATAAGATGCATTTACTACCGTTCCACCTGTAGAGATTATACATCAGATGTTTTTTTTTATAAATCAAATTATAAATAAAATATTACCTAACTTCTGCATACTGTTCTATAAATAATCTAGACAGCCGTATCTGTTGCCGATCAATAATAACATTATATATCACGTGGTTTTTACATCCTTTTAATCCTTATGATGTTATAAAACGTCATGTTAAATGATTGAAAAATAGTGATATGACATAAAGCAAATCCGATTTTATATTTTCACACGCCGTTTATTCTGGCACTAGAAACCATAACTGATATATGGAACGCAGACGACAATAAAGGTAGGTGAATTCAAATCAATTTTTGTTTCTTAATTAATAGGCAAAACAATTTAGTAATTAATAATATATACAATACTTCCTTATGTATTATTGCAGTCACGGAAGAAAAAACCGCGTGTACACACACACACATATATACATTTTTGTAACAAGAACAATACAGTTTGGAACATAATTTTGTTAATATAGGTACAGCATATCCGTATAACAATATGCGTTTTTAATTGTTGATATTATTTATTCAGTTTTCTATTCTTACACCAAATTTTCAATCAACTCCCATAAAAATCAATATGTCTACTATCTACTAACAGCACACAGATATGGTATTTGCAATAAAAATCGATAATTATATAATTTCCTATTTTAAGAAAAAGTCAACAAAGTTATTTTGAATGGTCACATCATTGTTAATCTAGACTGACGTCATTAAGTACTTAAACAATGATATTGTGCCCTTTTGATATGAACGGAAATACCACGTACTAGTGTTCTTTGTACAACGTTATCAGATGACGGATGTAGATGCAATTTCCTGCATTTGAAAATTCCTCGTTTGCAATTAAAACAAAAATGTTTTCTACAGTCGGATTACATAATAAAAGTCGGAGTAGAACTCTAGAAGAACTGTCTCAATAAATGTTCGTCTTGGGTGACATGTTTACAGTAATGTGTTTGGATTGGGTGACAAGTCTGCAATCCTGTTTTTGGATTGGCTGACATGTCTGCAATACTGTGTTTGGATTGGCTGACATGTCTGCAATAATGCATTTGGATTGGGTTACATGTCTGCAATAATGTGTTTGGATTGGGTGACATGTCTACAATAATGTGTTTGGATTGGGTGACATGTCTACAATAATGTGTTTGGATTGGCTGACATGTCTGCAATACTCTGTTTGGATTGGCTGACATGTCTACAATAATGCGTTTGGATTGGCTGACATGTCTGCAATAATGCGTTTGGATTCGGTGACATGTCTACAATAATGCGTTTGGGTTGAGTGACATGTCTACAATAATGCGTTTGGCTGGTCTGATCAGTCTGCAATAATTCGATTGGATTGGGTGAAAATAATGTGTTTGCATCGGGTGACATGTCTACTTTAAATTTGTTCGGATTGGGTGACATGTCTATAATGATGCGTTTGGGTTGGATGACGTGTCTACAATAACCCGTTTGGATCCGGTGACATGTCTACCTTATAAATGTGTTGGTTTGGGTGACATGACTTTAATGAAGCGTTTGGATTTGCTGCCATGTCAGCAATAATGCGTTTGGATTGGTTGACATGTGTGCAATATTGCGTTGAGATTGGATAACATGTCTGCAATAATGCGTTTAGATTGGATGACATGTCAACAAATAATGCGCTTGGATTGGGTGACATGTCTACAATAATGTGTTGGATTGGGTCACATATCTGCAATAATGCGTTTGGATCGGGTGACATGTCAGCAATATTGCTTATTGATTGGCTGATAGGTATGCAATAATGTGTTTGGCTTGTCAGACCAGTCTGCAATACTTCGAATGGATTGGGTGACATGTCTATAATAATGTGTTGGATCGGGTGACATGTCTACAATAATGTGTTTTGATTGGGTGACATGTCTACAATAATGTGTTGGATCGGTTAACACGTCTACAATAATGCGTTTGGATTGGGTGACATGTCTGCAATGTTGCTTATTGATTGGCTGATATGTATACAATAATTCGTTTAGCTTGTCAGACCAGTCTGCAATAATTCGAATGGATTGGATGACATGTCTACAATAATGTATTTTGATCGGTTGGCATGTCTACAATTAGGTGTTGGATCGGTTGACATGTCTACAATAATGAGTTTAGATTGGGTGACATGTTTACAATAATGTGTTGGATCGGGTGACATGTCTACAATAATGTGTTTGGATTGGGTGACATGTCTACAATTAGGTGTTGGATCGGTTGACATGTCTACAATAATGAGTTTAGAAAGGGTGACATGTTTACAATAATGTGTTGGATTGGGTGACATATCTGCAATAATGCGTTTGGATCGGGTGACATGTCAGCAATATTGCTTAATGATTGGCTGATAGGTATGCAATAATGTGTTTGGCTTGTCAGACCAGTCTGCAATAATTCGAATGGATTGGGTGACATGTCTATAATAATGTGTTGGATCGGGTGACATGTCTACAATAATGTGTTTGGATCGGGTGACATGTCTACAATTAGGTGTTGGATCGGTTGACATGTCTACAATAATGAGTTTAGATTGGGTGACATGTTTACAATAATGCGTTTAAATTGGGTGACATGCCTGCAATATTGCTTATTGATTGGCTGATATGTATACAATAATGCGTTTGGATTGGGTGATATGTGTACAATAATGTGTTTGGATCGGGTGACATGTCTACAATAATGTGTTGGATCGGGTAACATGTCTACAATAATGCGTTTGGATAGGGGGACATGTCTGCAATGTTTCTTATTGATTGGCTGATATGTATACAATAATGCGTTTGGCTTGTCTGACCTGTCTGCAATAACTCGAATGGATTGGATGACATGTCTACAATAATGTGTTTTGATTGGGTGACATGTCTACAATAATGTGTTGGATCGGTTAACACGTCTACAATAATGCGTTTGGATTGGGTGACATGTCTGCAATGTTGCTTATTGATTGGCTGATATGTATACAATAATTCGTTTAGCTTGTCAGACCAGTCTGCAATAATTCGAATGGATTGGATGACATGTCTACAATAATGTATTTTGATCGGTTGGCATGTCTACAATTAGGTGTTGGATCGGTTGACATGTCTACAATAATGAGTTTAGATTGGGTGACATGTCTACAATTAGGTGTTGGATCGGTTGACATGTCTACAATAATGAGTTTAGAAAGGGTGACATGTTTACAATAATGTGTTGGATTGGGTGACATATCTGCAATAATGCGTTTGGATCGGGTGACATGTCAGCAATATTGCTTAATGATTGGCTGATAGGTATGCAATAATGTGTTTGGCTTGTCAGACCAGTCTGCAATAATTCGAATGGATTGGGTGACATGTCTATAATAATGTGTTGGATCGGGTGACATGTCTACAATAATGTGTTTGGATCGGGTGACATGTCTACAATTAGGTGTTGGATCGGTTGACATGTCTACAATAATGAGTTTAGATTGGGTGACATGTTTACAATAATGCGTTTAAATTGGGTGACATGCCTGCAATATTGCTTATTGATTGGCTGATATGTATACAATAATGCGTTTGGATTGGGTGATATGTGTACAATAATGTGTTTGGATCGGGTGACATGTCTACAATAATGTGTTGGATCGGGTAACATGTCTACAATAATGCGTTTGGATAGGGGGACATGTCTGCAATGTTTCTTATTGATTGGCTGATATGTATACAATAATGCGTTTGGCTTGTCTGACCTGTCTGCAATAACTCGAATGGATTGGATGACATGTCTACAATAATGTGTTTTGATTGGGTGACATGTCTACAATAATGTGTTGGATCGGTTAACACGTCTACAATAATGCGTTTGGATTGGGTGACATGTCTGCAATGTTGCTTATTGATTGGCTGATATGTATACAATAATTCGTTTAGCTTGTCAGACCAGTCTGCAATAATTCGAATGGATTGGATGACATGTCTACAATAATGTATTTTGATCGGTTGGCATGTCTACAATTAGGTGTTGGATCGGTTGACATGTCTACAATAATGAGTTTAGATTGGGTGACATGTCTACAATTAGGTGTTGGATCGGTTGACATGTCTACAATAATGAGTTTAGAAAGGGTGACATGTTTACAATAATGTGTTGGATTGGGTGACATATCTGCAATAATGCGTTTGGATCGGGTGACATGTCAGCAATATTGCTTAATGATTGGCTGATAGGTATGCAATAATGTGTTTGGCTTGTCAGACCAGTCTGCAATAATTCGAATGGATTGGGTGACATGTCTATAATAATGTGTTGGATCGGGTGACATGTCTACAATAATGTGTTTGGATCGGGTGACATGTCTACAATTAGGTGTTGGATCGGTTGACATGTCTACAATAATGAGTTTAGATTGGGTGACATGTTTACAATAATGCGTTTAAATTGGGTGACATGCCTGCAATATTGCTTATTGATTGGCTGATATGTATACAATAATGCGTTTGGATTGGGTGATATGTGTACAATAATGTGTTTGGATCGGGTGACATGTCTACAATAATGTGTTGGATCGGGTAACATGTCTACAATAATGCGTTTGGATAGGGGGACATGTCTGCAATGTTTCTTATTGATTGGCTGATATGTATACAATAATGCGTTTGGCTTGTCTGACCTGTCTGCAATAACTCGAATGGATTGGATGACATGTCTACAATAATGTGTTTTGATTGGGTGACATGTCGACAATAATGTGTTGGATCGGTTAACACGTCTACAATAATGCGTTTGGATTGGGTGACATGTCTGCAATGTTGCTTATTGATTGGGTGATATGTATACAATAACGCGTTTAGCTTGTCAGACCTGTCTGCAATAATTCGAATGGGTTGGATGAGATGTCTACAATAATGTGTTTGAATCGGATGACATGTCTACAATAATGTGTTGGATCGGGTAACATGTCTACAATAATGTGTTTGGATTGGGTGACATGTCTGCAATATTGTTTATTGATTGGCTGATATGTCAACAATAATGCGTTTGACTTGTGTGACCTGTCTGTAATAATTAGATTGGATTGGATGACATGTCTACAATAATGTGTTTCAATGGGGTGACATGTC
Organism: Limnoperna fortunei; assembly: GCA_944474755.1. NCBI lineage: Eukaryota > Metazoa > Mollusca > Bivalvia > Mytilida > Modiolidae > Limnoperna > Limnoperna fortunei. Next base: position 19,566,660 of record OX104112.1, on the reverse strand, counting down.
TACAATAAATCGTTTGGATTGGTTGACATGTCTACAATAATGTGTAAGCATTTGGTGACATGTCTACAATAATGTGTTCGATTGGCCTGGGTAACGTGTCTACAATAATGCGTTTGGATTGGGTGAATTGTCGACAATAATGCGTTTGGATAGGCTGACATGTCTGCAATGAAGCGTTTATGTTGATTAACGTGTGCACAATAATGCGTTTGGTTTGTCTGACCTGTCTGCAATAATTCGGTTGGATTGGGTAGCAAGTCTACAATAATGTGTTTACATCGGGTGAGATGTCTATTTTAAATGTGTTCGGATTGGTTGACATGTCTACAATGATGAGTTTGTGTTTGAGTGACGTCTACAATAACCGTTTGGATCCGGTGACATATCTACCTTAAATGTGTTCGGTTTGGGTGACATGACTACAAAGAAACGTTTGGATTCAGTGACGTGTCTACAATAATCCGATTATAAGAATGTGTATGGATTGTCTACAAAAATGTGTTTGGATTGGGTGAGATTTCAACAATAATTGGTTTGGATTGGCTGCCATGTTTATAATAATGCTTTTGATTGGCTGACATGTGTATAATATTGCGTTGGGATTGGATGACATGACTACAAAAATGCGTTTGGATTGGTAGACATGTATGTAATGTTACGTTCGGAATGGGTGACATGTCTACAATAATGTATTTGGATTGGGTGACATGTATGTATGAAGCGTTTCATTTGAGTGACGTGTCTACAATGACCTGTTTATATTATCGCGTTACGCTTGGCTAAAATGTCTACAATAAATTTGTCCGTATTGTGTGACATTTCTACAATAATTCATTCGCTTGGATAACAAGTCTCAAAAATGAGTTGGGGTTGGGTGACATGTCTAAAATGAAGCGTTCCTATTGAGTGGCGTGTCTACAATAACCCGTTTGGGTCAGGTGACATGTCTACCTTAGGTGTGTTCTGTTTGGGTGACATGACAACTATGAAGCGTTTGGATTGAGTGACTTACAGAATGTGTTTGGATTGTCTACAAGAATGTGTTTGGATTGGGTGAGATGTCTACAATAATGCGTTTGGATTGTCTGCCATGTCTACAATAATGTGTTTGGATTGGATGACATGTCTGCAATATTGCGCTTGGATTGGGTGACATGTCTACAATAATGCGTTTGGATTGGCTGACATGTGTACAATATTGCGCGGGATTGGGTGACATGTCTGCAATAATGCGTTTGGATTGACTGACATGTCTACTACAATGTGTTTGTATTGGGTGACATGTCTACAATAATTAATTTGGATTGGATTACATGTCTACAATAATATGTTTGGATTGGGTGAAATGTATACAATAATTAATTTGGATTGGGTGACATGTCTACAATAATATATTTGGATTGGGTGACATGTCGACAATAATTAATTTGGATTGGATGACATGTATACAATAATGCGTTTGGATTGGCTGACATGTCTGCAATAATTCGTTTAGATTGGGTGACATGTCTACAATAATTAATTTGGATTGGGTGACATGTCTACAATAATATGTTTGGATTGGGTGACATGTCTACAATAATTAATTTGGATTAGGTGACATGTCTACAATAATATGTTTGGATTGGGTGACATGTCTACAATAATATATTTGGATTGGGTGACATGTCTTCAATAATATATTTGGATTGGGTGACATGTCTACAATAGTTAATTTGGATTGGATGACATGTATACAATAATGCGTTTGGATTGGTTGACATGTCTGCAATAATTCGTTTGGATTGGGTGACATGTGTACAATAATGAGTTTGGATTGGGTGACATGTCTACAATAATGCCTTTGGATTGGGTGACATGTCTACAATAATGCGTTTGGATTGGGTGACATATCTGCAATAATTCGTTTGGATTGGGTGACATGTCTGCAATAATGCGTTTGGATCGGGTATCATGTCTACCTTAAATGTGTTTGTATTGGGTGCCATGTCTACATGAAGCGTTTGATTTGAGTGACGTGTCTACAATAACCTGTTTAGATTATTGCGTTACGATTGGCTAAAATGTCTACATTAAATTTGTCCGTATTGCGTGACATTTCTACAATAATTCATTTGCTTTGATAACAATCTCAAAAAGAGTGACGTGTCTACAATTACCCGTTTGGATCCGGTGACATGTCTACCTTCAGTGTGTTTGGTTTGTGTGACATGACTACAATGAAGCGTTTGGATTGGGTGACATGTACAATAATGTGTTTGGACTGGCTGACATGTCTGCAGTAATGCGATTGACATGTCTACAATATTGTGCTTGGATTGGATGACATGTGTGCAATAATTCGTTTGGATTGGGTGAAATGTATACAATAATGCGTTTGGATTGGGTGACATGCCTACCTTAAATGTGTTCAGATTGGGTGACATTCCTACCTTAAATGTGTTCGGATTGGGTGACATGACTACGAAAATGCGTTTGGATTGGAAGACATATTTGCAATAATGCGTTTGGATGGGCTGACATATCTGCAATAATTCGTTTGGATTCGGTGAAATGTATACAATAATGTGTTTGGATCGGGTAACTTGTACACCTTTAATGTGTTTGGATTGGTGACATGTCTACATGAAGCGTTTGGTTTGAGTGGTCTGTTTAGATTATTGCGTTACGATTGGCTAACATGTCTGGAATAAATATGTCTGTATTGTGTGACATGTCTACAATAATTCATTCACTTGGGTAACAAGTCTCAAAAATGAGCTGGGGTTGTTTGTTTTGTTTGAATGGTGTTTTAACGCCACTTTCAGCAATTTTTCAGCTATTTCATGGCGTCCAGTTTTTATTGGGGGAGGAAGCCGGAGTACCCGGAGAGAACCCCCGACCTGCGGTAGGAAAACTGGCAATTCTTGTCAATTAAGATTGGAGTCGAGTACACCCTGCCTGCAGTGAGAATCGAACCCGCAATCTCAGTGTTGACAGACCACGTGATCAATAGTAGACGAACTACCTTGACCACTCGGCCACCGAGGCCCTGAGCTGGGGTTGGGTGACATGTCTACAATATCGTGTATGGATTGGATGACAAGTGTTCCTTAAATATGTTCGAATTTGGATGACATGTCTGCTTTAATGCTCTTGAATTGGTGACATGTCTGCAATAATGCGCTTGGATTGGGTGACATGTCTGCAATTATGCGTTTGGATAAGGTGACGTGTCTAGAATAAATGTGTTCGAATTTGTTGACTAGTATACAATAATGCATTCGTTTCTGTAACAAGTCTCAATCATGAGTTTTGATTGTGTGATATGTCAACAATAATCCGTTTTGATTGGGTGATATGACTACAATAATGCGTTTGGATTGGGTGACATGTCTTCAATAATGCGTTTGGTTTGAGTAACAAATGTTCAACAAAAACGACAGGTCATAATGATAAGAATCTACATTTAATGTTTATTTGCTCAACCTTTGCCAAACAAATCACACTCACCCCACCAAAAAAATATTATATATTTATTAGTTGTTTTAAATTGTGCATACATGATCTTTCTTCATCCAACGTTACAACGATTTTCCGAAAACACTTCATAATAGGAACACTTTCTTATCGTTGTGTTGCTATTTTATACATCGTATCTAGAGTTTTACATCAAACTAATCTTTTAAAACCGCCAAAGAAAAAAAAATACAGCGAATGGGTTTATTTTGAGGGTAAGTTCAATAAATTATATTATCACATGTGTTAATTAGATGATTATAGTATTGCATTGATCCTGTTCAATAAATGTATTTATTATTTGAAATACTTTGATTATTGCTAAGTTAGGCTGAAGTTTCATTATCATTCAACATTACACTTTGTGATAAAAATAATGGGCTCTTTCACTTACTAGATATACTTGAATACAAGTAGCATCAATTTACGAAAACGTTATTATAATAAGAAGATTTTTTTTTAAAGGACGTTAAAATCTATTTCAAGACTTAATTTAGCTTTTTCTTATCAGAGTTAATATTATCTAATAATTCTATTGATGATAAAATGTATATAGTGTTTGATTGGGTAAACACTTTAATTACGTCATCTCTGATAATTATTAAATATTTTCCCTGACTGGATTACTTTCAGTATCCAATGTAATCCAGATGACTGCCTTCTAGGGAGAGGGAACAATGTTTTTTTCTATCGCAATGATTTCTAATTAAATCGATTAATATTTCAAATAAAATATAATAGGAGTAAAAATTAGGTTTTTGTTGCTTTTTTCTAATATCTACTAAACCGATATTTCTTCGGTACTATGCTTTGTATTTGTATTCCTACGTTGTCTCGCAAATGCACATTTTGGAGTTTTCTGTAAGGTTTCTGTAACTGTATGTGCAACTTTAAAAATTGCAACGATTTTTTGTGAGAATTATATTGATTAAACACATTGATAATTTCCTCAAAAACAGTGTTTTATCCTATAACATCTCACATAGGAAAACTTAAAAAAAGATTGATTGCCATGATAAGGGTCTCCTTCAGACATCGTTTTATTAGAAAGCTTCACACTTCATTGATATTCAGACTACTTTCGTGACATTACCGTCAATGACTGGTTGTCTAATGTTATTCACTACAATGAGTCAATATAGTCTTTCTCGTGTAATGGTCATGGCTTTCTCCAGTATAGTCCAAGTAATATTATATGAAATCTGCATAACAAATATACTGACAAGTAGAAATATTAAAGATGCAACGAGACCTTTGTCTTCAAGCAAGTTTGTCATCTATTTAAATCCAATAAGGTAATTCGTAACAATACACAGTCTTATACGAGAAAAAATGTTGTCCTTAGACGTTTGCAAATTAATACAACAGAATTGTTTGGTAGGTTAGCCAACATTTACCAATTGTGAAGACATTTTAAGCGGTTTATTTGTAGGAAAGTGTTGGCTGATTTTAGGCAATAATAGACTGAAATCAGAATGTATAAATTACATTGAACCCTCGCATTAAATCATATGTACTAAAGTATTACATAGGAGACATGCATACACATATTATAGGATTAAACACTGGGTTTTAGGAAATTATCAATGTGTAAACTCCGGCGACTCACTCACAAACTAAAGTCCGTTACAAAGACACAATTCTAGAAATAGAATCGAGAAAGCTACAAACTAGACTCTACGACAAAACGTGATGACTTCAACTTTCCGATTGTCAACTTTCCGTTCATCGATAGCAACATTCCATCAGTTTCAGCGTTTGGTGTGTCCACTTCACGACTTATACGTTATTTTAGATCCTGCAATCCGATTTTCTGATTATCTGCGAATCTACTCAAACAAGGGTTTGTTGTATTTTGGTTGATATGGTCTTCACCATGACTTAGTAAATTGTTATGGGAAATCAATCTCTTTAATACGATCGTATTTTTCGCTCAGTAATACGTAGTCTTTCCTAATCTTGAATTTGACTTTTTCTTAGACATGACAATGAGTAACTGTAGTGAGATGAAGGCACTGCTTGCTCGTCCGGAGCCATTGACTGCACTCATTTTTTTTGGCGGGGGGGGGGGGTGGGGACTACTCACTTTCAGTTTTTGTGTTTTTCTTTTCTATACTTTTTTTATTTGTACATGTGTTTGGATATATCCGGTTCGTGTTGTTCGGTCGGATTCCTTGCTGTTTTAGATAGTAATATATATGAAAAAGTTATATCATATAAGAAATATGAAAACCTCTCTGTGGCTAAGAAAAAATGACTGGTTGCATTTAAGAGATAGATGGCCCATGTTGACCAATCAAGTTGTGAGGACGACCCTAGAACTTCTGAAGAGATACTATCAATCTTGGTGCAACAAATTCCATTTTAAATTGCTTATTTGCCAACAGAAGCTTCCGGTCCGGTCTAGACACTAAACTAGGCTAAACACTATACGCAAGAATTGAGCCAACGTCTTTTTAAATAGTCCTTAGTTTGAACATATTTTTTTTGCTCAAATATGCAAATAGGGAAAGCCACAAGTTAATTAAATTTATGGAGTCTTCTCCAGTATAAAGTATGTTGCATTAAATTGGTGGAACATATTAAATTTGTAATACAATACAAATTACATTATGCTTGATACACATAAACCATACGAGATAAAATCAAAAAATGTGATGACAAATATTAACGGAAATGAAAGAAAAAAGAATGAATATAGAAAAATGTTAGAAGTCCTTAATTTACTGGGCAGTAGATTGGCAGCCAATGAAGGTTTTCAAATAATCTATTTTTAATGTCAGCATACTTCGAACATTCAAAGAAGTAATGATTTGAATCCTCACGGTCAGATTCACAACGACATGATGGATCAGATATAATATGTACCCTGTATAGGCCATAATTCAATATTGATGCTGAACATCTTAATTGAGATAGGAAAATATTAAGTTTTCGATGAGCATATTCATGGTGCTTTGGAACTCTTCTATGTGTGCTCAAGTTCTTTACTTTAGATTTAAACTTAAATATAGATTTAACATTACGGTTTGATAGATCTAAACAGTTCCACTGTCGAATAGTTGATTGTATGAAAGATTCATCAGTCAGGGACAGTCTACAGAAGGCAGTCATAATATTTTTACAATTGCGCAAGGGATAAACTGCCGTGCTTTGAAAACAGCCTCATACAAACAAATCGGCGAGGAGAATAGCACAATCTCCCCCTTTGTAAAACCGATAGAAAATCCCTCCTCCATATAAGATGTCCATTAAACTGATAACTGATTTAGATTCATATTTGTTATCACTCAGGCACATGCTTGTGTTACACGATGACTTAACAAATATGTCTTCTTTGCTGAATCTATTCGTAGATGTGTTGCTATTACTGTTCACGAGGTACTTTTGATACTTACCATTTTACCTACAAAAAGGAAGCCTCTGACTAAAGTCTGAATTTATGAGGGATATATTATACATTGTGAACACATCAAAGATTTTAATGTTGTAACATTTGGAAAGTTACCCTAACCATAAAATGTCGTCTAGGTATCAGGAATTTTCAAAAGCTGCATTTAATATATGCCGCTGCTGAAATAGCATGTTTTACAGTATTGTTAAAAGGTCCTAATTGTTGTTAGGCACTTCGAAAGATGTTTGGTATAACACTTTTCCGGTCCTGCTTTGAAGCGCTGTTGGTACGGATTTTTCTGTAATTTGGGTATCTAGTACAACAATAGGAGATCACAGTATTGTTAGAAATGAAGGTAATAACAAAACACTAAACACCGAGGAAACTGTAAAAAGACAATCCACAAATCAAGTCCGAGGAAAAAGGCAAACTCCAGAACCAACAACCAAAGATATAGTAACTACAGGAGAGACCACATGAATTCACAACCGATAATATTTTAAAACCTCTTTTTTTGAAAGCGTAGTTAGTACGTAGGTGACTTTTTGACCGAACGGTCACTACATATTTGTTATCACTGTTTGCAATTAATGACAGACATGATTTTAGTCACATCATGATCATAAAAGACCATAAATGAATCACAATAGTTACATTTCAACCTTTTTGTTGAAAAGTTACTAGAAATATCAAATCATGTGTGGCTGTTTATGATATTATTACAAACGCTTTAACACGGACATTTTTTATTGTAAAAAGTGACATTGAAAAACCGAGGATTTTGATTTCCGTTTCGATTATTGAAAGAAGAACATATAAGTACTAAATTAACAGAAAATAAATGTACGAAAATGATTGTAACGTTTTTATTTGAAGTTATATTCGAGAACAGCTTGCGTTACTATTAATTCTATCTACGATGTGCAATTGCACACATAATAATTATTGAAGGTATTTAAGATAGTAAGACATTTATATCTCATAGCAACACACACGGAAACACTTATTGCCAATGTATGGTAAAAGCTTCAGAATTTTTTTTTATTTAGCGAATAAATGTGACAGCGTTTTAAATGACTGGTGTACACAACCACATAATTATAATAGATTTGTTAAACGTTTCTGCCGATGGGACAAATCATAACGCATTATTTTGTTATTATATTGACGTGTGTTTTGGTGCATTTCATTTAATGGGTCAAAACTTGGCTTGTTAACCAAGTGTTTGGATAACAGAAAAACATTCATAGGCGTTTTTGACTTTAATATACGGTTGATCAGTCAACCTGGCACAACTGAACCCGAGGTATTATGGCAACTGTGGCTGATTCTATATATTTGATCGTAACAATATTTAGATAGATCAAAACCATTGATAGTTTTCAGATCGCTGCGGTTGGTGAGAAAGTTTAAGATTATATCTAAAATATTGAATCCAGGTTCTCTGCCATTTCCCTTGAAATTAATTACACGAATGTGGCTGACTGAACCCTTCTGCTATACTGAACGGCTGCCAGTTATGACCAAATGTTCAGTCATATCTTTTCTTTACACATTTTATGCGTTTTGTTTTTAAATATGATTTAATATATTTAGGAGTGTTATTTCCCTCATGTTTTACTGGATACACTCACAACCTCTAATTTTATTTTATATTAATTTAATGTCATCGCGTAGCATGTAGTTTTTGTAATACAAGTTGCTTTTTCCTACTTGCTTGATATGGAATTGTAAGAATTTGGTTGAAATAACATGAATGTGTTAAGAGAAAAATGAAGCAAAACAAAGCCAACAACAAAACAGAAAGTATTCTTACATATATGTTTAAAACCCACGAATTAAAGAAATATACCAAGTGTATTTTTTTCAAGTTGATGGTGAATAACAACAAGTAATCAACACAATCATATGAGTTCAGCAAAATTGTGTGGGAAAATGAATTTATGTCTTTGCTTGAATGCAGTTGCGCTATTCCTGTGTTATGTGCATGGAATAAATGGTAAATATCACTTAATTGTTGAATTTCAAAATAAAATAATTTAATTAATATACAGGTGACACTCGTAGATCATGCATTTAAATATTGTTCGCTATATCCGAAACTGTGGAAGCGGCATAAATTTAGTCTTTCTTCATTATGATTAGCACATTGAAATTTTTGGTCTTAAATTTCATTTGTTTAAACTCTTTTTAGGATTTCAATCATATTGTTTTTATAGATGTTATATGTTGAACAAAAACACGTTTTCAAGTATACAATCAGCTGGGAGATTTGAATTGATTGGCCACTGGGAACACCATTTTAGCAGCCATCTTTACAATATTTTGCGTTTGAGGGGACTTCTGTTTCGGGAATAATGTCCCTACTTGCTTTCAAAATTTAAGTAGTGTTTTCATCGTGCCCATTATGATCCCTTGTAAGCTCTTCATATTATAAATGCCACAACAACCGCACGTGAAAGTTCCCAGCATCCTTTTGGCTCAATCCCTCGGAACAATTCCATGCACCAAGTACTTGTATTAAAATTTTACAATTAGAACAGTTATAAAACATTTATTACGCTTTATCGTGGCGTCTACTAAATGTTTTAGTGTGAAAGTAAATATTTGATAAAATAGTTAGGGGTCAGGTGCATATTTTCGTAGACTCAATTAGTTAATTGGCACATGTATTTTATTTAGCTCTGACTCCTTTATGACTTTAGTTTGTGAGAAGAACATTATGTTACAATATATTATTAACTTTTGCCAGAAACTATCAAATGTTTAGTTGTAATTGTTGATGTGAATCAGCTATTGTGTTTGCTTTGATAATTGTTTTATTCGAAAAAAATGATCACTTTAATTTTGAGAAAAACTTTGAAACAGGAGGTGAAGCATCCACAAACATTGCAATTTTAAAATACTACGCCATGTATATTGTTATCGGCAGCTATTTTTAAACTACACAAAAAATAAACCAATATTTAAAGTAATCAATAAATGTTCACAACGAAACATAACTTATTTTATATGTAATGCGTTCAAAAAGATACCTATTGATATCTAAATCTCTTGTCGAGATTTATATTTATGCAAGATAATAACAGCTTCGTTCATTTCATATATCATAACTAATATGTATAACATTTTGCCGACCTTTCGACGACAACCGTCGTATTTATTGAAGGCACATTTAGAAAAGACAAAATAGTATTGATGTGATGTCAATAACAACAAAGTAACAACAACGTCATGTTAAAATGATGCTTACTTTCACATTCCTTGTTATAGCTGTTGATGTATTATTGTACAGATATTTATGACTGTCTGAGTTTATGTACTTGTATGCGTAGTTGTATGTATATTTATGTATTTATACGTATCATAGTAACTGCGCACATGTGAGGTTCTAAGAATGTATGTATTATAACTAGACATCTGTAGTCGTTTTTACCTTCAATCCATTTTGTTTGTTTGTGTATTATCATTATTTAAATCATTATTATTATTTATCTATATTTTTTGTTAATATTTTATTTATTTATTTATTTATTTATTTATTTATGTTTTTCATCACTCCTTTTCATTACTATTTTTCATTCCCTCTACCTACTTTATTACCTATCACTTTCACCTTTGACTTCACTATCACTTTTAAGACGTATGTTTATCGTAACGGGTTTTTTTGTTACTGGTGTAACATTAATACATCTTTTGGTCATTTTTAAAATTGTCTTTACTATAGACGGCAGTGGTACTCGAAATGTCAGCAAAATATAGAATGTTTTAATTGTATAATTTCAAAAAATATTTTAAAATGTACCTATCTAGGTCAACAACATCTAGAGATCATTGTGGAAAGGAAAGTTAAAGACTATGGGCAGAATTTAACATTGTTTTGTAAGATTGAAAATTGTTGCTCAGAAGTTGCAGGATGGAACATTGGCTTTTCCACATTATTCATTGACATCAAAGATACAAATCCATTAGAAGACTTTAAATATTGTCCCACGTGTAGAGCAACATATGATACCAAAGGAATTAGGCTTGTCATTCAAAACTTTTCTAAAAGTGACCTGAATAAAACGCATGAATGCGTCTATGGCCATGATCAGGTTAACATGACCTTACTTTACAATGATGTGTTTTCAAGTAAGTAATTTCTTTTTGTTTTAAATCTTCCTACCATAAATTACACGAATAAACTTTAATTCACTAAAATTCCGCTTCACATTTAGCAAACAAATTTATAGAAATTTCGAATTCAACACTAATTTATGAAGTTAAATGCAAGCAGAGAATCTACAAAAAGTGACGAAACTACAACAGGTAAGCTATTGATGTAAATTACATAAATATAACTATTTAACAAACGAGTCTATTCAATGAATGCAGTACACAATGTGATCCGTTTAGACTTTCATCGTAATCAAAAGCCTGTTCAACTCTATTAAACGTTTCAAAGGGCAAAATTTAACAAAATGGTAATTTAATATTCAAAAATGTGTCACTCTACTCATCCATCAATTTGTGTAGATATATAATGCAAATTTTCACTGTTACTGGAAAAGTATGAATAGGTGGGTAACGACCTATGAATGTAGCCTTTTGTACGCGACTATGAGCATACTCGATAAAAGGGAGTGTAAAACGTGCAATTCAAACGTGGCACTGTGGTCCGTGGTCGTACATTCCTTATTTTGATTTGACATCAGCTATGAGAGGACACTCACCATTCCTTGCCTATTGAAAAGGAAATTAGCTCTTGAGACAATGACGTTAAGTTCCAGAAGTTTTAAGTTGAATATTAACTGACACAATATAAATTTTGTAGGTACTAGCGAAGAAGCATCTACAAGTGACGAAACGACAACATGTAAACCTTTACTTACATAAACACATTAATTAACCAAATATGTCTCAATGATTGCAGTATACAAAGTGATCAGATTAAATTTTCAGTCCAAAGCCTGTTCAAATTATATTACAGACGTTACATTTAAGTAAAGTAAATTGTACTACAATTGTCATTGTAATATCAACTAATCATTTATCGCACGGTGTAGACATATTCGTAAATTTTCATTTACAGAAACTGAAATGTATGTCCCATATATTGTGACACTAATAATATATGCTATTTCTTTTGTAGACAATACACCTCTAGTAAATGACCAAGGAAATGATGCGACTAAAATGTCAGTATTGAAATTATTTTAATAAAAATTGTACCTTAATTTAATTAAATGTTACAAAATTAAAATTTGCATTATATACCCGTTAAAGATTTCATACTAAAAATATCTCAGGACAAAGCTGACTTTAAATTCCGACTGAAATTTTTCGAAAAGTTTTCGAACCAGTCTTCAGATAAAACCTACTAATTAAAACATGCAAACTAATTTACATTCATTGTATTATTATTGATTCAGTTTAGGCAATGGGTAACTTGGTATATATATGGTTGTACAAATGTGCGGCCGGAAAGGGTCTCTTTTTTAACCTTTTCAAAATTTATGAAAATGTAGCTCTTTCCATTAAAAGCTAAGCCATTGGGAAGTTGTAAATTATCTAAATATATCAAAGGCCCTCATTCACAGTGACTTAACAAATTTGGTGCTCCATTAATGTCAGTTGAAATCAAGGAATGCCATCATTTTGTTAAATAAAGAAATAAAGCATGTGTAATGCAGTGATAATGAAATAGGTGGGATTCTCTGTCATTGTTGAAGTGAAGAGGGAATGAACAATGGACGAAGTTCTAAAGCACAAGAAAACAAATACATTTTATGTCATAAGATCTCGCTTAAATAAGTATGTGTTACTTTTGTTTTATAAGCATTTTGGTAGTGAATGAACTGTTGTTTGAATGTTGATGTACAATGAATTAAAATATATGAATAGGTCTAGTTTATAAATTCAATAAATGATTCGGTCCGAAAATATATGAATATGGTGGGTTTTCAAATCTCCGTCCTCAGACCTGCACCTAAAGGTATCCTTAGTTACCCACCCCCTTCCTTGACTTTAGTAATGTTAAGGTGACTAAAATTCGAGGTGATAATACACATATCCATAAATTTAAAGCATAAATAAGCAAAGAAATACCAAAGAACCAATCAAATCATACGCAGAACAAAACAACACACATACAAAAGCCTGCTACACGAACTCACATGAAAATGATAGTGAACTCATGTGCTCCAGAAGAGTAAGCAGTTCCTTCCTGTCTATCCATGGAAAGTCAATTCCGATAAGGGAAGATACTACTACAGGTTGCCATTGGCATGTATTTGTAAAAAGGCGCACTGACCGATGACGTAATACACACACAACCAATAGAATTGCCCTTTACAAGTACAAGTGTAAGTACAAATTTCTTTTGAGAAGCCTCCTAAATATTCTCCAGGAGACATTGTATCATTTTTAGACAAGATATAAGAGACAGGATTTTTAGACAAGATATGAAAATAAAAGTGAATATTACATGTTTACAATTTTTACTGAAGTCACACAAGGAATCAGTTTCTGCTTTAATTCTCAAGGGGTTATTTTTGAATGATTTTTTACATTATTTGTTAAAGAAAACAAGGAAAGTGATTGCAGTTTCATCGATACTTTGAATTGCAAATATTTAGGTACTGCTTCATCTTTACAGATAAATGAAATCACAAATATTAAACACCAAAATTTGCCATAATCTAAATATATACAACGCGAAACTAATGCACAAATTTAAACAAAGTGTCGTTTGTGTAGTCCACATATACATGCTGAATAGGTTGGTTAGCACCTATAGCATTCCAGCTGACCTGAATATACTGTAAGGTGTTTTATCCCTCTGAATTCAATTAATCACTAAAACTCCGAAAATATCCTCGATATCAAATAACAGGAAGAACAAATACAATCGACGCATAAATCACTGACTTTAAGTGTAATATTAACCATTATCTCGCTCTGAACAGCATTAAAATTTCAACATGCTGTCACAGCTGTCAAAAAGTTTCATTTATTTTGTTAGTATTGAAATACTAGTGGTAATAGTGGCTTTCGCTGTAGTTGCATTGGTCATTTATTGCTTCTGCCGCATACAGAAGAGAAGAGGAAAGAAGTGGAGAGAATTACTTCCTTGCTGCTTTAAACCATCGACAAGAGCATACGAGAATATAGGTATATATATTTGTCTTTTGCAAGTGTAATATTAACCATTATTTCGCTTTGAACAGTATTACAATTTCAACATGCTACCAATGCTGTCAATAAGTCATTTATGTTGTTAGAATTGTAATTGGTGTAATACTGGTAATAGTGGTAGTGGAAGCTGTAGCTGTAGTGGTGTTCAAAAAACGTGGCATAAATAAGAGGATAAGAGAAAAAAACTGGAGAGAATTACTTAAATCGATAAGTGTATACCAGAATAAAGGTATATTAGTTTGTCTTGTCCAAGTGTAATATTTGTCACTAATGTTGTCTTACCGGAATTAAAAGCGAAAAAGAAAATTTTTAAGGTCACCACAACACGAAAATGTTAAATAAAATGTTGTTAATCTTGCAACATATATCTACCTCGTAGTTTGTGCTGCGTGTTCTTTTTAATTGTATTGGTAATGTTAACTCATGTCACCTGAAAGTATTTTAAAAGAGTTCATTATAATGGATATCACTTCATGTGAGGATTTTTAATGACTCATTTGTGACTATACCTAGTTTGTTGACTGTTTGGCCAATGGTATGTTACTATGCTCAACAAAAACGATTGTTAAAAAGTGGGTCTAATAACATTGTTATTTTTGTAGCAGTTTTTTTGTTTTTTTTTTATTATTCCTTTTCCAATTTTAGTGAAAAGTTAAAATAATTGTTCATTTACAAAGCCATATAAGAGAATGACATTAACAAAAAATCATTGCAAAATGTGAATATTTATCTGGCCAAAATAGTCTTAAATGCAGACATATGTATGGTGCTTGGATGCGGCCATTTTACTTTTCTTTTAGTATTCGCCTTAATACTTCATATGGTGAACACGAAAACGCGAATTATGTTCTTTTCGTGTTCTAATTTTATCGCCATTGCTGTTCCCTTTTTCACTATAATAACATTCATAATTTTATGTATACATAATTCTACTAGGCATCACACTTAATTTCATGTTAATTCCTATAATGTTTCAGTCAACAATAATAAAGAATAGCTTTTTTGTAAACAGAACATTTACAAATGTTTTTGAATTACATTCGCTTTGATCTGAGCTGATATCAAATATAGTCAGTCTTACATACCCTAAATGCCCTTTATTAAAACAATGTGAATCAACCATCTATAGTCCTTGAAAAATATTATATAGATACGTAACAAAATCCAAAATCAGAGCTTCAGAGTGCTTACGTGTTGATTGGAAGAAAATCACAGAATACAAATTAAAAAACCAACAACAGCGAAAACCAAAATGAGTAGCCCAAACAAAATAAAACATGGATTGTCAGGTGTCAGGATGAGCTAAACATTGCATGCGTTTAATAAGACAAACGTTTAGTTACTCATTTCATGTCCGTTGAAAATTCATATTCAGAAAAACGTTAGTCTATCTACATGTATGACTTTGAAGAAATGTAGGACCGCTTTAAGGAGACGAAATGTCCAACATCACCAAATGAATAAATGGTGACTGACATAGAACTTCTGAATTGGAAGATATCAAATTACTCCTGCTTGAGTAGCTCATTCCCGTTAGCATCGTCCTGTCTAGAACATAGAAAACGTGATCGAAACATCTATCACAATTGTAAACAACGTTCTATCCTATAGATAGAAAATTTCTATCAGTTAGTGGGTAATTTTAAGTAACGGACTCTAATAACAACATCTTTGAAGGCAAGACGAAATCAATTGATATTTGATATTGATTTAAGACCTTATTAAACCTTGTTTAATGTAGTAGAATACTGAACATCTTCCAAGCTTGTCACATCGTTTGTATTGAAACACAATAACCAGAGGTTGTACTGGCCATGTCGAAAATGTAATAAAAAAGAATTTTGATAGTTAGTTTATGGAGTGCTTAAAAATATCAATTAAAAAAGAAAAAACTTGTGGTTTTCAAATAATGGGCATGGAAAAGATCAGTAGTTTTAGATGCTTAGAAAACGATTATGGGGCTTTTTATGTCTTTATACACCACAATATTACAACTGCGAAAATGACTATAACGACAATAGTGCCAACATTTCATTTTAATTTTAAAAGAACAAAATAATCCAAATATTGTTAGAACTTTTTCAATCAAGGTATAACGTAATAAACAATGAAAACTGCTAAAGGAAAAACTACTATGCTATTGAGTAAAATTTATGAAGCGCCGTTTATGTATTATATACGTAATGACGGACCATCTGGCAAAGCAGTCAACAAGCCAGCAAGGTAATGTCTTATTAGCAGACCAATATAAGTTTAATATAAAGATTAAGTTTTTTTAAAATGCATTTACATAATTCTGACACATGGTGTCTACATCAAATGATTGCAACTATCACAATTATAAACGTATTGGCCCTAATGAAACATATTATTACACATATTTCTGTATTGTGTTATGGTTTTTTAGTTCGTCTTATGCTAGTAAGTATTAAGTCAACAGAAAGACTTTTGTGAGGTTTGTTCTTTATTTTAAATTCTCAAAAGAAGCAACAGTTTTCAGAAGATTTAAATAACGAATCTGGCATTGCAACTTGTCAAAAAAAGAATAGACACAATACAATTCATATTTTTTATTTAAAAAAGCTATAGCATCAAATTGTATCATTAGATACGATATTAAGAATTATACTCATTAAGATATAAAATAAGTTATGTTACAATATAAGCTCACAATAAATTATAAACACATTAAACTGATAATTTGTATTATCAAGAACATATACTGATATGTGTTAAATGTTTTCCTGTAGTGACTTCATATTCGAATTACATATCATTTGTTGTTTTGTGTTTGAAAGTTTTATAATTAATGCACTACTGTCTATTTGCTAGGTCAAGATGGTGTGCCCTTAATCGCGCCACGAAAGTTAGGCTTTTATTTCAAAGAGATGGATACAGGAAATTGTTTAACAATTATATAGAAGAGTAATTAAAGCTCGCTCTTAATCTTCTGCCAGAAAAATCAACAACAAAAGAATATAATCTCAATTAAAGAAAGTTGACAACAACGGATTTGAAGTCATCGCGTTTGTTGTACAGTTTTGTTTGTAGTTTTGAAGTTTGCATTCAAGTAGAAATGACGTCATCCCGAACAAATACTAGACAAAGTCATTACGTCTCAAAGAGTGAAATACAGTGAATTTTTTTGAATCTGTTATGGGGATGGGTAAATAAAATTATGTAGCCATCTTCTGGGTATTACAATTATGTAATGTTTGTTGTTTTGTGTTTTTTTAAAAATATACAATACTGTCGTTTTGGTAGGTCAAACAGAAATAAAGCCACCCCTGATGGACACTAAGGAAAGTAAGTTATACTTTTATTTCAAAGAGATGCATACATTATTATAAACGTGTTCGCCCTAAGTAAACATATTATTACACATATTCCTGTATTGTTTTATGCTTGTTTTAGTTCTTCCTATGCTTGTAAGCATTAAGTCAACAAAAAGACTTTTGTGAGGTTTGTCCTTTAAATCAAATTAAAAAAACCCAACATTTTTCGGAAGATTTAAATAACGAATCTGTCAGTGCAACTTGTCAAAAAAAAGAATAAACACAATACAATTCATTTTTCTATTTACACAAGCTATAGCATAAAATTGTATCTTTGGAAAAGATATTAAGAACTATACTCATTAAGATATCAAATAAGTTGTTACAATAAAAGCTCACAATAAATTATAAACACATTATGTATTAACTGATAATTTGTATATTATCACGTGTTCTCTACAGAAAAAATGCTGATATGTGTTAAATGCTTTCCTGTAGTGACTTCATATTCGAATTACATAATGCTTTTGTTGTTTTGTGTTTGAAAGTTTTACAATGAATATACTACTGTCTCTTTGCTAGGTCAAGATGATGTGCCCTTGCTCTTGCCAAGTAAGTTATGCTTTATTTCAAAAAGATGGATACAGGAGATTTTTTAAAACTATTATAAGCATGAGTTAATAAAGCTCCCTTTTAATCTTCTGTCAAAAAAATACACAACAAAAGAATATAATCTCAATTAAAGAAAGTTAACAACAACGGATTTGAAGTCATCGCGTTTGTCTTACACTTTAGTTTGTAGTATTTAGGTCAGCTTATGCAAGTTTGCATTGACGTAGAGATGGCGTCATCCCGAACAAATACTAGGCAATGAAAATTATACCTCAAAGATAGGAATAAAGATTTTTTTTCAGTCTGTTATGGGGATACATAAATAAAACTCTGTAACCATATTCCCGGAACTAGAATAATGTAATTTTTGTCGTTTTGTTTTTAATTGGTTTTAAAATATACAATACTGTCGTTTTTATAGGTCAAACAGAAATAAAGCCACCCTTGACGAACACTAAGCAAAGTAAGTTATTCTTTTATTTCAAAGAGATAGATACATTATTATAAACGTGTTCGCCCTAATTAAACATATTATTACACATATTCTTGTATTGTGAGATTCTTATTTTAGTTCTTCCTATGCTTGTAAGCCTTAAGTCAACAAAATGACTTTTGTGAGGTTTGTCATAAATATCAAATTAAAAAAAAACAAAATTTTTCGGAAGATTTAAATAACGAATCTGGCATTGCAACTTGTAAAAAAAAAGAATAAACACAATACAATTCATTTTTCTATTTAAACAAGCTATAGAATAAAATTGTATCTTTGGAAAAGATATTAAGAATTATACTCATTAAGATATCAAATTAGTTATGTTACAACATAATTTCAAAATAACCTATAAACACATTATGTATTAACTGATCATCTGTATTATCAAGTGTTCTCAACAGAACAAATACTGATATGTCTTAAATGTTTTCCTGTAGTGAATTTATATTCGAATTACATAATGCTTTTGTTGTTTTGTGTTTGAAAGTTTTACAATTAATACACTACTGTCTCTTTGCTAGGTCAAGATGATGTGCCCTTGATCTCGTCAAGTAAGTTATGCTTTATTTCAAAGAGATGGATTCAACAGATTTTTTTTAACCATTATATGGATGAATAAATAAAGCTCCCTATTAATCTTCGTCAGAAAAATTCACAACAAAGAATATGATCGTAATTAAAGAAAGTTGATAACAACGGATTTGAAGTCATCGCGTTTGTTGTACACTTTAGTTTGTAGTTTTCAGGTCAGCTTATGCAAGTTTGCATTCAAGTAGAAATGACGTCATCCTGTACAAATACTAGGCAAAGTAAATTATACCTCAAAGAGAGGAATACATTGGAATTTACAAATCTGTTATTGGGATGCATAAATAAAACTCTGTAACCATCTTCTGAGTATAGAATTGTGTAATTTTTTGTTGTCTTTTTTTTTAGTTATTTTAAAATATGCAATACTGTCGTTTAAGTAGGTCAAACAGAAATAAAGACACCCTTGAAGAACACTAAGCAAAGTAAGTTATTCTTTTATTTCAAAGATATGGATACAATAATATAACGTCTTCGCCCTAATTAAACATATTATTACACATATTCCTGTATTGTGTTATGTTTTTTAGTTCTTCTTATGCTAGTAAGCATTAAGTCAACAAAATGACTTTTGTGAGGTTTGTCTTTAAATCAAATTCCCAAAATGCAACATTTTTGGAAGATATAAATAAAGAATCTGACATTGCAACTTGTCAACAAAAAGAATGAACATAATTCAATTAATTTTCGTGTTTAAAAAGCTGAAGCATAAAATTGTATCTTTGGAAAAGATATTAAGAATTATACTCATTAAGATATCAAATAAGTTAGGTTACAATATAATTTCTCAATAAATTATAAAAACCCATCAACTTCTAATGTGTATTATCAAGTGTTTTTCACAGAAAACATGCTGATAATTTTAAGTCTTCCTGTAGTGACTTCATATTCGAATTACATAATGCTTGTGTTATTTTGTGTTTTAAAGTTTTACAATTAATACTCTACTGTCTCTTTGCTAGGTCAAGATGATGTGCCCCTCATTGCGCCAAGTAAGTTATTCTTTATTTCAAAGAGATGGATTCAGGAGATTTTTTTAAACATTATATGGATGAGTAAATAAAGCTCGCTTTTAATCTTCTGTGAAAACATCCACAACAAAAGAATATAATCTCAATTAAAGAAAGTTAACAACAACGGATTTGAAGTCATCGCGTTTGTCTTACACTTTAGTTTGTAGTATTTAGGTCAGCTTATGCAAGTTTGCATTCAAGTAGAAATTACGCCATCCCGGACAAACACTAGGCAAAGTAAATTATAACTCAAAGAGAGGAAATCAGTGGATTGTTTTTAATCTGTTATGGGGATGCGTAAATAAAACTATGTAACCCTCTTCGGGAAATAAGAATTATGTAATTTTTGTTTTGTATTTTTAGATGTTTTAAAATATACAATATTGTCGTTTTAATAGGTCAATCAGAAATAAAGCCACCCCTGACGAAGACTAAGCAAAGTTAGTTATTCTTTCATTTCAAGGAGATGCATACATTATTGTAAATGTGTTCGCCCTAATTAAACATATTATTACACATATTCCTGTATTGTTTTATGCTTGTTTTAGTTCTTCTTACGCTTGTAAGCATTAAGTCAACAAAAAGACTTTTGTGAGGTTTGTCCTTTAAATCAAATTAAAAAAACCCAACATTTTTCGGAAGATTTAAATAACGAATCTGTCAGTGCAACTTGTCAAAAAAAAGAATAAACACAATACAATTCATTTTTCTATTTACACAAGCTATTGCATAAAATTGTATCTTTGGAAAAGATATTAAGAACTATACTCATTAAGATATCAAATAAGTTGTTACAATAAAAGCTCACAATAAATTATAAACACATTATGTATTAACTGATAATTTGTATATTATCACGGGTTCTCTACAGAAAAAATACTGATATGTGTTAAATGCTTTCCTGTAGTGACTTCATATTCGAATTACATAATGCTTTTGTTGTTTTGTGTTTGAAAGTTTTACAATGAATATACTACTGTCTCTTTGCTAGGTCAAGATGATGTGCCCTTGCTCTTGCCAAGTAAGTTATGCTTTATTTCAAAAAGATGGATACAGGAGATTTTTTAAAACTATTATAAGCATGAGTAAATAAAGCTCCCTTTTAATCTTCTGTCAAAAAAATACACAACAAAAGAATATAATCTCAATTAAAGAAAGTTAACAACAACGGATTTGAAGTCATCGCGTTTGTCTTACACTTTAGTTTGTAGTATTTAGGTCAGCTTATGCAAGTTTGCATTGACGTAGAGATGGCGTGATCCCGAACAAACACTAGGCAAAGTAAATTATACATCAAAGAGAGGAAATCAGTGGATTTTTTTCAATCTGTTATGGGGATGCCCATTTGTAACCCTCTTCTGGAAAGAAGAATTATGTAATTTTTGTTTTGTATTTTTAGATGATTTAAAATATACAATACTGTCGTTTTAATAGGTCAATCAGAAATAAAGCCACCCTTGACGAAGACAAAGCAAAGTAAGTTATTCTTTCATTTCAAAGAGATGCATACATTATTGTAAATGTGTTCGCCCTAATTAAACATATTAGTACACACATTCCTGTATTGTGTTATGGTGTATTTAGTTCTTCCTATGCTAGTAAGCATTAAGTCAACAAAATGACTTTTGTGAGGTTTGTCCTTTAAATCAAATTCACAAAAGCAACATTTTTCTGAAGACTAAAATAACGAATCTGGCATTGCAACTTGTCAAAAAAAGAATAAACACAATACAATTCATTTTTCTATTTAAACAAGCTATAGAATAAAATTATATCTTTGGAAAAGATATTAAGTATTATACTCATTAAAATATCAAATAAGTTAGGTTACAATATAATTTTACAATAAATTATAAAAACATGATGCATTAACTGCTAATGTGTATTATCAAGTGTTTTTCACGGAAAACATGGTGTTATTTTTAAGAGTCTTCCTGTAGTGAGTTCATATTCGAATTACATAAGGCTTTTGTTATTTTGTGTTTGAAAGTTTTACAATTAATACACTACTGTCTCTTTGCTAGGTCGAGATGATGTGCCCATGATCGCGTCAAGTAAGTTATGCTTTATTTCAAAGAGATAGATTCGCGAGATTTTTTAAAACATTATGTGGATGAATAAATAAAACTCGATTTTAATCTTCTGTGAAAAAAAATCCACAACAAAATAAAATATTCTCAATTGATAAAAATTGACAACTACGGATTTGAAGTCATCGCTTTTGTAGTACAGTTTAGCTTGCAGTTTTTAGGTCAGCTTATGCAAGTTTGCATTCAAGTAGAAATTACGCCATCCCGATTAAATACTAGGCAAAGTAAATTATACCTCAAAAAGAGGAATACAGTGGATTTTTTTAAATCTGTTATGGGGATGCGTAAATAAAACTATGTAATCATCTTCTGGGAATTAGAATAATATATTTTTTTTCGTTTTGTGTTTTAATTTTTTATTAAATACTCTACGGTCATTTTGGTAGGTCAAACAGAAATAAAGCCACCCCTGATGGACACTAAGCAAAGTAAGTTATACTTTTATTTCAAATAGATGGATGCATTATTATAAACGTGTTCACCCTAATTTAACATATTATTACACATATTCCTGTATTGGATTATGGTTTTTCAGTTCATTTTATGCTAGTAAGCATTAAGTCAACAAAATGACTTTTGTGAGGTTTGTCTTTTAAATCACATTCACAAAAAAACCATTTTTCGGAAGATTTAAATAACGAATCTGGCATTGCAGATTTTTTAACAATTATATTGATGAGTAAATAAAGCTCGCTATTAATCTTCTGTCAGGAAAATTCACAACAAACAAATATAATGGTAATAAAAATATTTGATAACAACGGATTTGAAGTCATCGCGTTTGTTGTACACTTTAGTTTGTAGTTTTTAGGTCAGCTTATGCAAGTTTGCTTCAAGTAGAAATGAAGTCATCCTAAACAAATACTGGACAAAGTAAATTATACCTCAAAGAGAGGAATACATTGGAATTAACAAATCTGTTATAGGGATGCATAAATAAAACTGTAACCATCTTCGGAGTTTAGAATTGTGTAACTTTTTGTTGTCTTGTTTTTTCTAGTTATTTTAAAATATGCAATACTGTCGTTTAAGTAGGTCTAAAAGAAATAAAGACACCCTTGAACAACACTAAGCAAAGTAAGTTATTCTTTTATTTCAAAGATATGGATACAATAATATAACGTCTTCGCCCTAATTAAACATATTATTACACATATTCCTGTATTGTGTTATGTTTTTTAGTTCTTCTTATGCTAGTAAGCATTAAGTCAACAAAATGACTTTGGTGAGGTTTGTCTTTAAATCAAATTCCCAAAATGCAACATTTTTGGAAGATATAAATAAAGAATCTGACATTGCAACTTGTCAACAAAAAGAATGAACATAATTCAATTAATTTTCGTGTTTAAAAAGCTGAAGCTAGGGACTCCAGGGTAAAACTGGTGTAATAAGGAATAATAAATTTCAATATAAAAACAGATAGATCTCATTTTACTTAACCCATAGTAAAAAACAGAATCAAAATCGGTTAACAAATAAAAAAGTTACGCATTTTTAAAATTGCTAATTTCAGGGTTGCATTTTGGAAAAACGTGAAAAAAGGCTGACTGAACTTGTAGGTCTTGATGTTTAAAATGGTAGAAACAAAATTTCAAATGGAATAAAGTATTAATATTGCTAATTTCTACTAACCTTTATGGATATTACTGGATAAAACTCTTAGTTACTATATATTTAAATATATAGCTACAACATATGCCTCCAAAAATGGCATCTAAGGTGTTGGACTTAGTCATTTTTTCAATGGCACAGTGAAAATATAAGCAAAAAAGCTGTCCTGACCAAATTTGTAATGCCATCAGTCTAAAAACTATTGTTTCAATTGTAATGAAACTTGCTGTGTTGTAAGTGTGTGCTGTTGTGAGTAGCGTTCTGAACTAAAAAAAGTTCAGCATACCATAAAGAATTAAATATGGCCACCCAAAATGGCTGCCGGCGGCCATTTTGAAATCTGAAAATGACCATTTATGTCAAGAATAATGGTCAGGTATTTAAAAACTATAATATGAAACGTCATAAAACTATCAGGAATGTAAGTATGGGATGTGTAAAGTAAATCTCTTAACAAAATAGAGTCCAGCATACCATTGAGAATTAAATATGGCCTCCCAAAGTTGCTGTCGGCGGCCATTTTGAAATCTGAAATTGACCATTTATGTCAAAAAATAATGGTCGGGTATTTGAAAATTATAATATGAACCGTCCTAAAACTATCAGAAATGTGAGGATATGCTGTGAAAGTATATCTCTTAACAAAAGAGAGTTCAGCATACCAAATGGAATAAAATATAGCCACCTAAAGTGGCTGCTGGCAGCCACTTTGAAATAGAAAAAAAACAATTTTTCTCAGGAATCATGGTCATTCAGGCATATGTAAAATATAAAATATATATTGGAGAAGTTGTCATGGACACTTGGAACTGCAAGCAAAGGTTGTTTCGAATATACTTTATGTACTTCTTATATTAACAAAACAAGATTCCAGCATATATATATATATCAGTGGAATAAAATATGGCCACCATAAATAGTCCTATATCCATTTTAAAATAACATAATTCGTTTTTTTTTCCAAAATCAGAAACCAGTATATCATTGAAACAAACAGCTTTCTAAATTTAAACTATAATTTATTGATCAGTAAATGATATATATTAATTAGCTAATATATGTACATTATTTTAAAAATTACACTGTAAAGCTGCTCACAACCTCACAAGTAATACATTAACAGTTGAATATATTAAACAATATGGAGGAGTTTAAAACAATTTGTCTACTTTAGATTGCTCCTGTACTTCAAATAACCTTCCATTTGACACAGGCAGAAGGTTGTCTAATGTCTGAAGAACTGTAGATTCAGATTCATCCACTACAAAATAAATTAAACACAAAGTACCTATGGTTCTTCAACATGTTCAATGACAATATAAATGATATGTAAATGCCAAAATAAAATACATGTACATGTAGATGCTGAGAAACTGTGACAGAGATTTTTTGCGAGACATTAACAGACAATTATAGAGGCGACATAAAAAAAAGGAAAATATTTGATATTAAACCGTGTAAACATAGGACAGGTTTGACATTTATAATGTTTTGTACTAAATTAATTACATAAATATAAAGAGAAATAAATTTTTGGTATCTTATTTTTTCTTAATTTTTCATTTATAATATAATTAAAACTTTAATAGCGTTTGTACTCGATCACTTTTCAATTTTATATCTGACATATTTTCTAACTGGCTTTTCCATTAATAGCTAAAATTTCTTAATAATAAGAAACAATACTTCCCTTATTCTCATCTTCATACATTGCAACTAAACTGTACAAGAATTAACATCAAACTTGAATATTAACTTCAAATATTTCCAACTGAAACAAACAAAAACAAAGTAGAGACACCTGGCCGTTTTCATGAGACAAATTAGATTTTTTATAAAAATTGCCCTTCTTGCCATTCCTAGCAAAAACAAATTATTTCTTTTTCAACTTTTGGAAGACATAATCTTCCCTTTCCCATTTTTTTTCAAATTCTTATATGAAATTGATAGTTCCATTATAATCTGTTTATTAAGTAAAGTTTAAGTACATGTAGATGTAAAAACAAAAAAAGTTAGACAGAATTCAAACTTCCTGGTTTATTTTTATTTACCTTGTTTACTAAATAATATATGGCTACATCGTGGTGAAAATCAAAAATGAGGTCATGATCATGTAATCTTTTATTTAAAGAGGTCGCCAATACTGTTGAATTGTCCAAAGATAGGTGATATGGTCCTTTGAAGTCATAAAAATCAAACGAACGTCGTTGTTTACTGTCAACATCACGACGTCCGACATGAAAATATTTGAACGTAAAATATCGTGAAGGTCATCGTATTTAATTCGTTAAAGAAACGATGAGCCAGGTCACCTACGGTTGTGTAATTAAAAAGGAACAAAGAACAATATATGAATTTTCAGGGGATGACATTTTCTTCGTTAAAACTTACTGTTTACTTGACATAAAATGCGTAATTTCCAAAAAATCGATCGATAAAGGTGCTTTCCAAAGTCACACCAAAAAGAAAATAATATTTTTAGAAACTAGAGAATCCCAGCTTTTCATTGGTTGGTATTTTAAAGCGGCGAAATGATTGGCTCATCGTTTCGATCATGAGTGAATCACGCATTCATTCAAAAATTCCAGTGCCGAAAAATACCGCATGGCGACGTCGCAACTCGGGCGGTCCATTTTCAATTCTTTTTGTTCACGGAAAATATCGACGATTATTATAGAAAATATATAATATTAAAGAGAAAAATATAAGGAACATTCTGATATAAGTTTGAAAGCTCAATTATTAAAATGTTTGGAGATATTCAGTGTTGAAAGCACTGTCCCAGTTCTAAAATTTCCCATTTCCAATATATAACGTAATGACGTTGGAGTCCCTACTGAAGCATAAAATTGTATCTTTGGAAAAGATATTAAGAATTATACTCATTAAGATATCAAATAAGTTAGGTTACAATATAATTTCTCAATAAATTATAAAAACCCATCAACTTCTAATGTGTATTATCAAGTGTTTTTTCACAGAAAACATGCTGATATTTTTAGGAGTCTTTCTGTAGCGAGTTCATACTCGAATTACATAATGCTTGTGTTATTTTGTGTTTTAAAGTTTTACAATTTATACTCTACTGTCTTTTTGCTAGGTCAAGATGATGTGCCCTTGATCGCGCCAAGTAAGTTATTCTTTATTTCAAAGAGATGGATTCAAGAGATTTTTTTTAAACATTATATGGATGAGTAAATAAAGCTCGCTTTTAATCTTCTGTGAAAACATCCACAACAAAAGAATATAATCTCAATTAAAGAAAGTTAACAACAACGATTTGAAGTCATCGCGTTTGTCTTACACTTTAGTTTGTAGTATTTAGGTCAGCTTATGCAAGTTTGCATTCAAGTAGAAATTACGACATCCCGGACAAACACTAGGCAAAGTAAATTATAACTCAAAGAGAGGAAATCAGTGGATTGTTTTTAATCTGTTATGGGGATGCGTAAATAAAACTATGTAACCCTCTTCGGGAAATAAGAATTATGTAATTTTTGTTTTGTATTTTTAGATGTTTTAAAATATACAATATTGTCGTTTTAATAGGTCAATCAGAAATAAAGCCACCCTTGACGAAGACTAAGCAAAGTAAGTTATTCTTTCATTTCAAGTAGATGCATACATTATTGTAAATGTGTTCGCCCTAATTAAACATATTATTACACATATTCCTGTATTGTTTTATGCTTGTTTTAGTTCTTCCTATGCTTGTAAGCATTAAGTCAACAAAAAGACTTTTGTGAGGTTTGTCCTTTAAATCAAATTAAAAAAACCCAACATTTTTCGGAAGATTTAAATAACGAATCTGTCAGTGCAACTTGTCAAAAAAAAGAATAAACACAATACAATTCATTTTTCTATTTACACAAGCTATAGCATAAAATTGTATCTTTGGAAAAGATATTAAGAACTATACTCATTAAGATATCAAATAAGTTGTTACAATAAAAGCTCACAATAAATTATAAACACATTATGTATTAACTGATAATTTGTATATTATCACGTGTTCTCTACAGAAAAAATATTGTTATGTGTTAAATGCTTTCCTGTAGTGACTTCATATTCGAATTACATAATGCTTTTGTTGTTTTGTGTTTGAAAGTTTTACAATGAATATACTACTGTCTCTTTGCTAGGTCAAGATGATGTGCCCTTGCTCTTGCCAAGTAAGTTATGCTTTATTTCAAAAAGATGGATACAGGAGATTTTTTAAAACTATTATAAGCATGAGTAAATAAAGCTCCCTTTTAATCTTCTGTCAAAAAAATACACAACAAAAGAATATAATCTCAATTAAAGAAAGTTAACAACAACGGATTTGAAGTCATCGCGTTTGTCTTACACTTTAGTTTGTAGTATTTAGGTCAGCTTATGCAAGTTTGCTTCAGTAATGAAGTCATCCTAAACAAATACTGGGCAAAGTAAATTATACCTCAAAGAGAGGAATACATTGGAATTAACAAATCTGTTATAGGGATGCATAAATAAAACTGTAACCATCTTCGGAGTTTAGAATTGTGTAACTTTTTGTTGTCTTGTTTTTTCTAGTTATTTTAAAATATGCAATACTGTCGTTTAAGTAGGTCTAAAAGAAATAAAGACACCCTTGAACAACACTAAGCAAAGTAAGTTATTCTTTTATTTCAAAGATATGGATACAATAATATAACGTCTTCGCCCTAATTAAACATATTATTACACATATTCCTGTATTGTGTTATGTTTTTTAGTTCTTCTTATGCTAGTAAGCATTAAGTCAACAAAATGACTTTTGTGAGGTTTGTCTTTAAATCAAATTCCCAAAATGCAACATTTTTGGAAGATATAAATAAAGAATCTGACATTGCAACTTGTCAACAAAAAGAATGAACATAATTCAATTAATTTTCGTGTTTAAAAAGCTGAAGCTAGGGACTCCAGGGTAAAACTGGTGTAATAAGGAATAATAAATTTCAATATAAAAACAGATAGATCTCATTTTACTTAACCCATAGTAAAAAACAGAATCAAAATCGGTTAACAAATAAAAAAGTTACGCATATTTAAAATTGCTAATTTCAGGGTTGCATTTTGGAAAAACGTGAAAAAAGGCTGACTGAACTTGTAGGTCTTGATGTTTAAAATGGTAGAAACAAAATTTCAAATGGAATAAAGTATTAATATTGCTAATTTCTACTAACCTTTATGGATATTACTGGATAAAACTCTTAGTTACTATATATTTAAATATATAGCTACAACATATGCCTCCAAAAATGGCATCTAAGGTGTTGGACTTAGTCATTTTTTCAATGGCACAGTGAAAATATAAGCAAAAAAGCTGTCCTGACCAAATTTGTAATGCCATCAGTCTAAAAACTATTGTTTCAATTGTAATGAAACTTGCTGTGTTGTAAGTGTGTGCTGTTGTGAGTAGCGTTCTGAACTAAAAAAGTTCAGCATACCATAAAGAATTAAATATGGCCACCCAAAATGGCTGCCGGCGGCCATTTTGAAATCTGAAAATGACCATTTATGTCAAGAATAATGGTCAGGTATTTAAAAACTATAATATGAAACGTCATAAAACTATCAGGAATGTAAGTATGGGATGTGTAAAGTAAATCTCTTAACAAAATAGAGTCCAGCATACCATTGAGAATTAAATATGGCCTCCCAAAGTTGCTGTCGGCGGCCATTTTGAAATCTGAAATTGACCATTTATGTCAAAAAATAATGGTCGGGTATTTGAAAATTATAATATGAACCGTCCTAAAACTATCAGAAATGTGAGGATATGCTGTGAAAGTATATCTCTTAACAAAAGAGAGTTCAGCATACCAAATGGAATAAAATATAGCCACCTAAAGTGGCTGCTGGCAGCCACTTTGAAATAGAAAAAAAAACAATTTTTCTCAGGAATCATGGTCATTCAGGCATATGTAAAATATAAAATATATATTGGAGAAGTTGTCATGGACACTTGGAACTGCAAGCAAAGGTTGTTTCGAATATACTTTATGTACTTCTTATATTAACAAAACAAGATTCCAGCATATATATATATATCAGTGGAATAAAATATGGCCACCATAAATAGTCCTATATCCATTTTAAAATAACATAATTCGTTTTTTTTTCCAAAATCAGAAACCAGTATATCATTGAAACAAACAGCTTTCTAAATTTAAACTATAATTTATTGATCAGTAAATGATATATATTAATTAGCTAATATATGTACATTATTTTAAAAATTACACTGTAAAGCTGCTCACAACCTCACAAGTAATACATTAACAGTTGAATATATTAAACAATATGGAGGAGTTTAAAACAATTTGTCTACTTTAGATTGCTCCTGTACTTCAAATAACCTTCCATTTGACACAGGCAGAAGGTTGTCTAATGTCTGAAGAACTGTAGATTCAGATTCATCCACTACAAAATAAATTAAACACAAAGTACCTATGGTTCTTCAACATGTTCAATGACAATATAAATGATATGTAAATGCCAAAATAAAATACATGTACATGTAGATGCTGAGAAACTGTGACAGAGATTTTTTGCGAGACATTAACAGACAATTATAGAGGCGACATAAAAAAAAGGAAAATATTTGATATTAAACCGTGTAAACATAGGACAGGTTTGACATTTATAATGTTTTGTACTAAATTAATTACATAAATATAAAGAGAAATAAATTTTTGGTATCTTATTTTTTCTTAATTTTTCATTTATAATATAATTAAAACTTTAATAGCGTTTGTACTCGATCACTTTTCAATTTTATATCTGACATATTTTCTAACTGGCTTTTCCATTAATAGCTAAAATTTCTTAATAATAAGAAACAATACTTCCCTTATTCTCATCTTCATACATTGCAACTAAACTGTACAAGAATTAACATCAAACTTGAATATTAACTTCAAATATTTCCAACTGAAACAAACAAAAACAAAGTAGAGACACCTGGCCGTTTTCATGAGACAAATTAGATTTTTTATAAAAATTGCCCTTCTTGCCATTCCTAGCAAAAACAAATTATTTCTTTTTCAACTTTTGGAAGACATAATCTTCCCTTTCCCATTTTTTTTCAAATTCTTATATGAAATTGATAGTTCCATTATAATCTGTTTATTAAGTAAAGTTTAAGTACATGTAGATGTAAAAACAAAAAAAGTTAGACAGAATTCAAACTTCCTGGTTTATTTTTATTTACCTTGTTTACTAAATAATATATGGCTACATCGTGGTGAAAATCAAAAATGAGGTCATGATCATGTAATCTTTTATTTAAAGAGGTCGCCAATACTGTTGAATTGTCCAAAGATAGGTGATATGGTCCTTTGAAGTCATAAAAATCAAACGAACGTCGTTGTTTACTGTCAACATCACGACGTCCGACATGAAAATATTTGAACGTAAAATATCGTGAAGGTCATCGTATTTAATTCGTTAAAGAAACGATGAGCCAGGTCACCTACGGTTGTGTAATTAAAAAGGAACAAAGAACAATATATGAATTTTCAGGGGATGACATTTTCTTCGTTAAAACTTACTGTTTACTTGACATAAAATGCGTAATTTCCAAAAAATCGATCGATAAAGGTGCTTTCCAAAGTCACACCAAAAAGAAAATAATATTTTTAGAAACTAGAGAATCCCAGCTTTTCATTGGTTGGTATTTTAAAGCGGCGAAATGATTGGCTCATCGTTTCGATCATGAGTGAATCACGCATTCATTCAAAAATTCCAGTGCCGAAAAATACCGCATGGCGACGTCGCAACTCGGGCGGTCCATTTTCAATTCTTTTTGTTCACGGAAAATATCGACGATTATTATAGAAAATATATAATATTAAAGAGAAAAATATAAGGAACATTCTGATATAAGTTTGAAAGCTCAATTATTAAAATGTTTGGAGATATTCAGTGTTGAAAGCACTGTCCCAGTTCTAAAATTTCCCATTTCCAATATATAACGTAATGACGTTGGAGTCCCTACTGAAGCATAAAATTGTATCTTTGGAAAAGATATTAAGAATTATACTCATTAAGATATCAAATAAGTTAGGTTACAATATAATTTCTCAATAAATTATAAAAACCCATCAACTTCTAATGTGTATTATCAAGTGTTTTTTCACAGAAAACATGCTGATATTTTTAGGAGTCTTTCTGTAGCGAGTTCATACTCGAATTACATAATGCTTGTGTTATTTTGTGTTTTAAAGTTTTACAATTTATACTCTACTGTCTTTTTGCTAGGTCAAGATGATGTGCCCTTGATCGCGCCAAGTAAGTTATTCTTTATTTCAAAGAGATGGATTCAAGAGATTTTTTTTAAACATTATATGGATGAGTAAATAAAGCTCGCTTTTAATCTTCTGTGAAAACATCCACAACAAAAGAATATAATCTCAATTAAAGAAAGTTAACAACAACGATTTGAAGTCATCGCGTTTGTCTTACACTTTAGTTTGTAGTATTTAGGTCAGCTTATGCAAGTTTGCATTCAAGTAGAAATTACGACATCCCGGACAAACACTAGGCAAAGTAAATTATAACTCAAAGAGAGGAAATCAGTGGATTGTTTTTAATCTGTTATGGGGATGCGTAAATAAAACTATGTAACGCTCTTCGGGAAATAAGAATTATGTAATTTTTGTTTTGTATTTTTAGATGTTTTAAAATATACAATATTGTCGTTTTAATAGGT
The DNA here is from genome assembly GCA_944474755.1 of Limnoperna fortunei. Taxonomy (NCBI): domain Eukaryota; kingdom Metazoa; phylum Mollusca; class Bivalvia; order Mytilida; family Modiolidae; genus Limnoperna; species Limnoperna fortunei. The sequence goes on along the minus strand of OX104112.1, from coordinate 19,534,191 downwards.
CAATCAGAAATAAAGCCACCCTTGACGAAGACTAAGCAAAGTAAGTTATTCTTTCATTTCAAGTAGATGCATACATTATTGTAAATGTGTTCGCCCTAATTAAACATATTATTACACATATTCCTGTATTGTTTTATGCTTGTTTTAGTTCTTCCTATGCTTGTAAGCATTAAGTCAACAAAAAGACTTTTGTGAGGTTTGTCCTTTAAATCAAATTAAAAAAACCCAACATTTTTCGGAAGATTTAAATAACGAATCTGTCAGTGCAACTTGTCAAAAAAAAGAATAAACACAATACAATTCATTTTTCTATTTACACAAGCTATAGCATAAAATTGTATCTTTGGAAAAGATATTAAGAACTATACTCATTAAGATATCAAATAAGTTGTTACAATAAAAGCTCACAATAAATTATAAACACATTATGTATTAACTGATAATTTGTATATTATCACGTGTTCTCTACAGAAAAAATATTGTTATGTGTTAAATGCTTTCCTGTAGTGACTTCATATTCGAATTACATAATGCTTTTGTTGTTTTGTGTTTGAAAGTTTTACAATGAATATACTACTGTCTCTTTGCTAGGTCAAGATGATGTGCCCTTGCTCTTGCCAAGTAAGTTATGCTTTATTTCAAAAAGATGGATACAGGAGATTTTTTAAAACTATTATAAGCATGAGTAAATAAAGCTCCCTTTTAATCTTCTGTCAAAAAAATACACAACAAAAGAATATAATCTCAATTAAAGAAAGTTAACAACAACGGATTTGAAGTCATCGCGTTTGTCTTACACTTTAGTTTGTAGTATTTAGGTCAGCTTATGCAAGTTTGCTTCAAGTAGAAATGAAGTCATCCTAAACAAATACTGGGCAAAGTAAATTATACCTCAAAGAGAGGAATACATTGGAATTAACAAATCTGTTATAGGGATGCATAAATAAAACTGTAACCATCTTCGGAGTTTAGAATTGTGTAACTTTTTGTTGTCTTGTTTTTTCTAGTTATTTTAAAATATGCAATACTGTCGTTTAAGTAGGTCTAAAAGAAATAAAGACACCCTTGAACAACACTAAGCAAAGTAAGTTATTCTTTTATTTCAAAGATATGGATACAATAATATAACGTCTTCGCCCTAATTAAACATATTATTACACATATTCCTGTATTGTGTTATGTTTTTTAGTTCTTCTTATGCTAGTAAGCATTAAGTCAACAAAATGACTTTTGTGAGGTTTGTCTTTAAATCAAATTCCCAAAATGCAACATTTTTGGAAGATATAAATAAAGAATCTGACATTGCAACTTGTCAACAAAAAGAATGAACATAATTCAATTAATTTTCGTGTTTAAAAAGCTGAAGCTAGGGACTCCAGGGTAAAACTGGTGTAATAAGGAATAATAAATTTCAATATAAAAACAGATAGATCTCATTTTACTTAACCCATAGTAAAAAACAGAATCAAAATCGGTTAACAAATAAAAAAGTTACGCATATTTAAAATTGCTAATTTCAGGGTTGCATTTTGGAAAAACGTGAAAAAAGGCTGACTGAACTTGTAGGTCTTGATGTTTAAAATGGTAGAAACAAAATTTCAAATGGAATAAAGTATTAATATTGCTAATTTCTACTAACCTTTATGGATATTACTGGATAAAACTCTTAGTTACTATATATTTAAATATATAGCTACAACATATGCCTCCAAAAATGGCATCTAAGGTGTTGGACTTAGTCATTTTTTCAATGGCACAGTGAAAATATAAGCAAAAAAGCTGTCCTGACCAAATTTGTAATGCCATCAGTCTAAAAACTATTGTTTCAATTGTAATGAAACTTGCTGTGTTGTAAGTGTGTGCTGTTGTGAGTAGCGTTCTGAACTAAAAAAAGTTCAGCATACCATAAAGAATTAAATATGGCCACCCAAAATGGCTGCCGGCGGCCATTTTGAAATCTGAAAATGACCATTTATGTCAAGAATAATGGTCAGGTATTTAAAAACTATAATATGAAACGTCATAAAACTATCAGGAATGTAAGTATGGGATGTGTAAAGTAAATCTCTTAACAAAATAGAGTCCAGCATACCATTGAGAATTAAATATGGCCTCCCAAAGTTGCTGTCGGCGGCCATTTTGAAATCTGAAATTGACCATTTATGTCAAAAAATAATGGTCGGGTATTTGAAAATTATAATATGAACCGTCCTAAAACTATCAGAAATGTGAGGATATGCTGTGAAAGTATATCTCTTAACAAAAGAGAGTTCAGCATACCAAATGGAATAAAATATAGCCACCTAAAGTGGCTGCTGGCAGCCACTTTGAAATAGAAAAAAAAACAATTTTTCTCAGGAATCATGGTCATTCAGGCATATGTAAAATATAAAATATATATTGGAGAAGTTGTCATGGACACTTGGAACTGCAAGCAAAGGTTGTTTCGAATATACTTTATGTACTTCTTATATTAACAAAACAAGATTCCAGCATATATATATATATCAGTGGAATAAAATATGGCCACCATAAATAGTCCTATATCCATTTTAAAATAACATAATTCGTTTTTTTTCCAAAATCAGAAACCAGTATATCATTGAAACAAACAGCTTTCTAAATTTAAACTATAATTTATTGATCAGTAAATGATATATATTAATTAGCTAATATATGTACATTATTTTAAAAATTACACTGTAAAGCTGCTCACAACCTCACAAGTAATACATTAACAGTTGAATATATTAAACAATATGGAGGAGTTTAAAACAATTTGTCTACTTTAGATTGCTCCTGTACTTCAAATAACCTTCCATTTGACACAGGCAGAAGGTTGTCTAATGTCTGAAGAACTGTAGATTCAGATTCATCCACTACAAAATAAATTAAACACAAAGTACCTATGGTTCTTCAACATGTTCAATGACAATATAAATGATATGTAAATGCCAAAATAAAATACATGTACATGTAGATGCTGAGAAACTGTGACAGAGATTTTTTGCGAGACATTAACAGACAATTATAGAGGCGACATAAAAAAAAGGAAAATATTTGATATTAAACCGTGTAAACATAGGACAGGTTTGACATTTATAATGTTTTGTACTAAATTAATTACATAAATATAAAGAGAAATAAATTTTTGGTATCTTATTTTTTCTTAATTTTTCATTTATAATATAATTAAAACTTTAATAGCGTTTGTACTCGATCACTTTTCAATTTTATATCTGACATATTTTCTAACTGGCTTTTCCATTAATAGCTAAAATTTCTTAATAATAAGAAACAATACTTCCCTTATTCTCATCTTCATACATTGCAACTAAACTGTACAAGAATTAACATCAAACTTGAATATTAACTTCAAATATTTCCAACTGAAACAAACAAAAACAAAGTAGAGACACCTGGCCGTTTTCATGAGACAAATTAGATTTTTTATAAAAATTGCCCTTCTTGCCATTCCTAGCAAAAACAAATTATTTCTTTTTCAACTTTTGGAAGACATAATCTTCCCTTTCCCATTTTTTTTCAAATTCTTATATGAAATTGATAGTTCCATTATAATCTGTTTATTAAGTAAAGTTTAAGTACATGTAGATGTAAAAACAAAAAAAGTTAGACAGAATTCAAACTTCCTGGTTTATTTTTATTTACCTTGTTTACTAAATAATATATGGCTACATCGTGGTGAAAATCAAAAATGAGGTCATGATCATGTAATCTTTTATTTAAAGAGGTCGCCAATACTGTTGAATTGTCCAAAGATAGGTGATATGGTCCTTTGAAGTCATAAAAATCAAACGAACGTCGTTGTTTACTGTCAACATCACGACGTCCGACATGAAAATATTTGAACGTAAAATATCGTGAAGGTCATCGTATTTAATTCGTTAAAGAAACGATGAGCCAGGTCACCTACGGTTGTGTAATTAAAAAGGAACAAAGAACAATATATGAATTTTCAGGGGATGACATTTTCTTCGTTAAAACTTACTGTTTACTTGACATAAAATGCGTAATTTCCAAAAAATCGATCGATAAAGGTGCTTTCCAAAGTCACACCAAAAAGAAAATAATATTTTTAGAAACTAGAGAATCCCAGCTTTTCATTGGTTGGTATTTTAAAGCGGCGAAATGATTGGCTCATCGTTTCGATCATGAGTGAATCACGCATTCATTCAAAAATTCCAGTGCCGAAAAATACCGCATGGCGACGTCGCAACTCGGGCGGTCCATTTTCAATTCTTTTTGTTCACGGAAAATATCGACGATTATTATAGAAAATATATAATATTAAAGAGAAAAATATAAGGAACATTCTGATATAAGTTTGAAAGCTCAATTATTAAAATGTTTGGAGATATTCAGTGTTGAAAGCACTGTCCCAGTTCTAAAATTTCCCATTTCCAATATATAACGTAATGACGTTGGAGTCCCTACTGAAGCATAAAATTGTATCTTTGGAAAAGATATTAAGAATTATACTCATTAAGATATCAAATAAGTTAGGTTACAATATAATTTCTCAATAAATTATAAAAACCCATCAACTTCTAATGTGTATTATCAAGTGTTTTTTCACAGAAAACATGCTGATATTTTTAGGAGTCTTTCTGTAGCGAGTTCATACTCGAATTACATAATGCTTGTGTTATTTTGTGTTTTAAAGTTTTACAATTTATACTCTACTGTCTTTTTGCTAGGTCAAGATGATGTGCCCTTGATCGCGCCAAGTAAGTTATTCTTTATTTCAAAGAGATGGATTCAAGAGATTTTTTTTAAACATTATATGGATGAGTAAATAAAGCTCGCTTTTAATCTTCTGTGAAAACATCCACAACAAAAGAATATAATCTCAATTAAAGAAAGTTAACAACAACGATTTGAAGTCATCGCGTTTGTCTTACACTTTAGTTTGTAGTATTTAGGTCAGCTTATGCAAGTTTGCATTCAAGTAGAAATTACGACATCCCGGACAAACACTAGGCAAAGTAAATTATAACTCAAAGAGAGGAAATCAGTGGATTGTTTTTAATCTGTTATGGGGATGCGTAAATAAAACTATGTAACCCTCTTCGGGAAATAAGAATTATGTAATTTTTGTTTTGTATTTTTAGATGTTTTAAAATATACAATATTGTCGTTTTAATAGGTCAATCAGAAATAAAGCCACCCTTGACGAAGACTAAGCAAAGTAAGTTATTCTTTCATTTCAAGTAGATGCATACATTATTGTAAATGTGTTCGCCCTAATTAAACATATTATTACACATATTCCTGTATTGTTTTATGCTTGTTTTAGTTCTTCCTATGCTTGTAAGCATTAAGTCAACAAAAAGACTTTTGTGAGGTTTGTCCTTTAAATCAAATTAAAAAAACCCAACATTTTTCGGAAGATTTAAATAACGAATCTGTCAGTGCAACTTAACAAAAAAAAGAATAAACACAATACAATTCATTTTTCTATTTACACAAGCTATAGCATAAAATTGTATCTTTGGAAAAGATATTAAGAACTATACTCATTAAGATATCAAATAAGTTGTTACAATAAAAGCTCACAATAAATTATAAACACATTATGTATTAACTGATAATTTGTATATTATCACGTGTTCTCTACAGAAAAAATATTGTTATGTGTTAAATGCTTTCCTGTAGTGACTTCATATTCGAATTACATAATGCTTTTGTTGTTTTGTGTTTGAAAGTTTTACAATGAATATACTACTGTCTCTTTGCTAGGTCAAGATGATGTGCCCTTGCTCTTGCCAAGTAAGTTATGCTTTATTTCAAAAAGATGGATACAGGAGATTTTTTAAAACTATTATAAGCATGAGTAAATAAAGCTCCCTTTTAATCTTCTGTCAAAAAAATACACAACAAAAGAATATAATCTCAATTAAAGAAAGTTAACAACAACGGATTTGAAGTCATCGCGTTTGTCTTACACTTTAGTTTGTAGTATTTAGGTCAGCTTATGCAAGTTTGCATTGACGTAGAGATGGCGTCATCCCGAACAAACACTAGGCAAAGTAAATTATACATCAAAGAGAGGAAATCAGTGGATTTGATTTAATCTGTTATTGGGATGCCCATTTGTAACCCTCTTCTGGAAAGAAGAATTATGTAATTTTTGTTTTGTATTTTTAGATGATTTAAAATATACAATACTGTCGTTTTAATAGGTCAATCAGAAATAAAGCCACCCTTGATGAAGACTAAGCAAAGTAATTTATTCTTTCATTTCAAAGAGATGCATACATTATTGTAAATGTGTTCGCCCTAATTAAACATATTAGTACACATATTCCTGTATTGTGTTATGGTGTATTTAGTTCTTCCTATCCTAGTAAGCATTAAGTCAACAAAATGACTTTTGTGAGGTTTGTCCTTTAAATCAAATTCACAAAAAGCAACCTTTTTCTGAAGACTAAAATAACGAATCTGGCATTGCAACTTGTTAAAAAAAGAATAAACACAATACAATTCATTTTTCTATTTAAACAAGCTATAGAATAAAATTATATCTTTGGAAAAGATATTAAGTATTATACTCATTAAAATATCAAATAAGTTAGGTTACAATATAATTTTACAATAAATTATAAAAACATGATGCATTAACTGCTAATGTGTATTATCAAGTGTTTTTCACGGAAAACATGGTGTTATTTTTAAGAGTCTTCCTGTAGTGAGTTCATATTCGAATTACATAAGGCTTTTGTTATTTTGTGTTTGAAAGTTTTACAATTAATACACTACTGTCTCTTTGCTAGGTCGAGATGATGTGCCCATGATCGCGTCAAGTAAGTTATGCTTTATTTCAAAGAGATAGATTCGCGAGATTTTTTTAAACATTATGTGGATGAATAAATAAAACTCTATTTTAATCTTCTGTGAAAAAAAATCCACAACAAAATAAAATATTCTCAATTTAAAAAGTTGACAACTACGGATTTGAAGTCATCGCTTTTGTAGTACAGTTTAGCTTGCAGTTTTTAGGTCAGCTTATGCAAGTTTGCATTCAAGTAGAAATTACGCCATCCCGATTAAATACTAGGCAAAGTAAATTATACCTCAAAGCGAGGAATACAGTGGATTTTTTTAAATCTGTTATGGGGATGCGTAAATAAAACTATGTAATCATCTTCTGGGAATTAGAATAATGTATTTTTTTTCGTTTTGTGTTTTAATTTTTTATTAAATACTCTACGGTCATTTTGGTAGGTCAAACAGAAATAAAGCCACCCCTGATGGACACTAAGCAAAGTAAGTTATACTTTTATTTCAAATAGATGGATGCATTATTATAAACGTGTTCACCCTAATTTAACATATTATTACACATATTCCTGTATTGGATTATGGTTTTTCAGTTCATTTTATGCTAGTAAGCATTAAGTCAACAAAATGACTTTTGTGAGGTTTGTCTTTTAAATCACATTCACACAAAAAACCATTTTTCGGAAGATTTAAATAACGAATCTGGCATTGCAGATTTTTTAACCATTATATTGATGAGTAAATAAAGCTCGCTATTAATCTTCTGTCAGGAAAATTCACAACAAACAAATATAATGGTAATAAAAATATTTGATAACAACGGATTTGAAGTCATCGCGTTTGTTGTACACTTTAGTTTGTAGTTTTTAGGTCAGCTTATGCAAGTTTGCATTCAAGTAGAAATGACGTCATCCTAAACAAATACTGGGCAAAGTAAATTATACCTCAAAGAGAGGAATACATTGGAATTAACAAATCTGTTATAGGGATGCATAAATAAAACTGTAACAATCTTCTGAGTTTAGAATTGTGTAACTTTTTGTTGTCTTGTTTTTTCTAGTTATTTTAAAATATGCAATACTGTCGTTTAAGTAGGTCTAAAAGAAATAAAGACACCCTTGAACAACACTAAGCAAAGTAAGTTATTCTTTTATTTCAAAGATATGGATACAATAATATAACGTCTTCGCCCTAATTAAACATATTATTACACATATTCCTGTATTGTGTTATGTTTTTTAGTTCTTCTTATGCTAGTAAGCATTAAGTCAACAAAATGACTTTTGTGAGGTTTGTCTTTAAATCAAATTCCCAAAATGCAACATTTTTGGAAGATATAAATAAAGAATCTGACATTGCAACTTGTCAACAAAAAGAATGAACATAATTCAATTAATTTTCGTGTTTAAAAAGCTGAAGCATAAAATTGTATCTTTGGAAAAGATATTAAGAATTATACTCATTAAGATATCAAATAAGTTAGGTTACAATATAATTTCTCAATAAATTATAAAAACCCATCAACTTCTAATGTGTATTATCAAGTGTTTTTTCACAGAAAACATGCTGATATTTTTAGGAGTCTTTCTGTAGCGAGTTCATACTCGAATTACATAATGCTTGTGTTATTTTGTGTTTTAAAGTTTTACAATTTATACTCTACTGTCTTTTTGCTAGGTCAAGATGATGTGCCCTTGATCGCGCCAAGTAAGTTATTCTTTATTTCAAAGAGATGGATTCAAGAGATTTTTTTAAACATTATATGGATGAGTAAATAAAGCTCGCTTTTAATCTTCTGTGAAAACATCCACAACAAAAGAATATAATCTCAATTAAAGAAAGTTAACAACAACGGATTTGAAGTCATCGCGTTTGTCTTACACTTTAGTTTGTAGTATTTAGGTCAGCTTATGCAAGTTTGCATTCAAGTAGAAATTACGCCATCCCGGACAAACACTAGGCAAAGTAAATTATAACTCAAAGAGAGGAAATCAGTGGATTGTTTTTAATCTGTTATGGGGATGCGTAAATAAAACTATGTAACCCTCTTCGGGAAATAAGAATTATGTAATTTTTGTTTTGTATTTTTAGATGTTTTAAAATATACAATATTGTCGTTTTAATAGGTCAATCAGAAATAAAGCCACCCCTGACGAAGACTAAGCAAAGTAAGTTATTCTTTCATTTTAAGGAGATCCATACATTATTGTAAATGTGTTCGCCCTAATTAAACATATTATTACACATATTCCTGTATTGTTTTATGCTTGTTTTAGTTCTTCCTATGCTTGTAAGCATTAAGTCAACAAAAAGACTTTTGTGAGGTTTGTCCTTTAAATCAAATTAAAAAAACCCAACATTTTTCGGAAGATTTAAATAACGAATCTGTCAGTGCAACTTGTCAAAAAAAAGAATAAACACAATACAATTCATTTTTCTATTTACACAAGCTATAGCATAAAATTGTATCTTTGGAAAAGATATTAAGAACTATACTCATTAAGATATCAAATAAGTTGTTACAATAAAAGCTCACAATAAATTATAAACACATTATGTATTAACTGATAATTTGTATATTATCACGTGTTCTCTACAGAAAAAATGCTGATATGTGTTAAATGCTTTCCTGTAGTGACTTCATATTCGAATTACATAATGCTTTTGTTATTCTTTCATTTCAAAGAGATGCATACATTATTGTAAATGTGTTCGCACTAATTAAACATATTAGTACACATATTCCTGTATTGTGTTATGGTGTATTTAGTTCTTCCTATGCTAGTAAGCATTAAGTCAACAAAATGGCTTTTGTGAGGTCTCTTCTTTTAAATCAAAGTCACAAAAAGCAACATTTTTCTAATGTACAAAATAACGAATCTTGCATTGCAACCTGTCAAAAAAAAGAATAAACACTATACAATTCCTTTTTCTATTTAAAAACGCTGAAGCATAAAATTGTATCTTTGGAAAAGATATAAGAATTATACTCATTAAGATATCAAAAAAGTTAGGTTACAATATAATTTCACAATAACCTATAAACACAATATCCATGAACTGCTAATGTGTATTATCAAGTGTTTTCCACAGAAAACATGGTGTTATTTTTAAGAGTCTTCCTGTAGTGAGTTCATATTCGAATTACATAAGGCTTTTGTTATTTTGTGTTGGAAAGTTTTTACAATTCATGCACTACTGTCTCGTTGCTAAGTCAAGATGATCTGCCACATATCCCGCTAAGTAGATTATCCTTTTATATTCAAATACTTCTAGAGAGGAGTACAGCGGATTTTTCAAATCTGTTATGGGGATGCGGAAATAAATTCTTTAACCACTTGGAAGGATATAATCACAACCGAAGGGCCATTTTCAGTAACTGTCCTCAAGTGGCAGTAATTATGTTGGGTCTTGTATGACCAAAATATTACTTAAATGTGCCACTTATAATATTATTCAATAATTCTTTGACGCATTGTAAAAATTCATACGATTGATTAAAATAACTTCCAATATACGTTTTGAAAAGTATTTATGTTTTATAAATGACGCTCACTATTAAAACTACTTTCAGATACAAAATGGCCTAGCAATCTTGGGGAAAATAAATGCAAGATTTGGATAAAAAGTACGATAATTAAAGTTAGTTTTGCAATTAAACAGTTTAAACGGAATTTATGGATGCATAAGCAAGACCAAGTCACTCACAAAAGTAACATAATAGACCTTCCGATTTTTCTTTGTTAGTGAATTGGTCTTCTTTATACATCCATAAATCCTTTTGTTTAATTCAATACTAAAATCCATTACATTATCGTGCTTCAATGCTTGTCTTGCACGAAAATAAAGATTTCTTTGAGATAATGACAAAAATATTTGTTAATATACAGAATTGGTGTTTTGTTGTTATTGTTGATGCTTTAAATCGTTTCGCCATTGATCTATCGACTTTGATGGATTTAATTAATTTTTAGTACCTGTTACTAGAGCATGCTCTAAGAATTGCGTCAGACATTATGCATTGCAATAGATATTTAATTTCGTGGCCACTACTAAATTAGACCTCGTTAGTCCTCACAATATTATTTGCATTAATACAGTTAGTCCATGTTTGTTATTTTATGTAATTGTTATGTTTATTACATAAGAGCTATGTTTTCTTTTTTCCTATTGTTCAGAACAATGCATGTGACATTCCATTTCCTATCATGTTGGTGAGCAGAACACCACATTTTTCAGGTTGATATGAAACTATTCTCGACTATTGGATTGATTTAGAACGGTCTTTTATAGACACCAAGGCCACGCGTCGTGTAGACAATACACCATACATCAATACAATACATCAATACAAATAATATTGCAATAGTCACTGGCGTCTCATGTTCTGGAAAATCTTCTGGAAAATTATCAATTTTCCACCATATTGCTTTAAAACTACAGACACAAAGATATGAAATCATTCCATATGTAAAAGATCCAAACGAATTAGAAAGAAATTACAAAATGGACAAGAAACAAGTATTTGTACTACGTGACAATATTGGTACAATCACTTTAAATGAAAAACAGGTAAAGGAATAGGATACATATCAAACATTTATCGACACTATTTTTTAAACAGACCACACAGAAATGGAACTAAGCAATGACTCAAAAATGACCAAAACATAAACAAAACAGTAAGGCCTACTTCAATGCATAAATTGCTGCTTTCTTGCAGACCACACATTTTTCGCAGCGAAAGGCCAGCTATACTGACGCACTATTTGAAGTACCAATTAAATCTTTCCGACGACGACATGCGTTTGTCAGATGAAGAGAAGACAATCATGCTTAAAAGATACTTTGGAGACATTACTGAAGCGACCTCAACAAATGCTTAAAATCAAGTAAATCATTTGGTTTCTTTCTTCTACTTTGTAAACCATGTGAAGGAAAGCCAACTGCTATTTCTGAAATCCCATATCTAGCATCAAAGTGCATATGGTGAAAAAGAAAAATTATGATGATGAAATTTAATTAAATTGTATGCTCTTGTCTTATGTGTTCTGTGTGATAATCAATTTGAAGAAGAATAGATAAATGTTTAGTCGAATGTTTACTTAACAACAAGTTATAATATCTCAATTTGATAAATATTTTGCAGTTGAAACTAGAAAAACTTGACTGTAGTATAACTATTACTTAATGAAGAAATTGACATCTTTCAGTGGAATACGTTGGAAAATTACATACTCCGTTTGCACATGAAATAGGGCCTTTCTTAGTAGTACAGATACCTAAACGGAGTCATTCAAATTATTTAAAAGGTCCTTCTGTCACGTATATTAACATTATTCGACAACACTGTCATTAATAGAAATTCAACAGAAAAAACCTTATCTCCTAATTAACTGTTTGAGTGATGCAAACGGGGAATAGTATTGTTGTGAAACTGTTACTTAACTAGAAATTCAACCTTCTTAAGTTCATTTAAATGATTCATGCAGGCAGACATATTGGGACAAAAGAATTGAGAAACAATAATAATTGAATATAGTTTTCATTTTGTCATTTATAAACCCCAAATACACTGATTTCTTAGCTTGTGATGATGTTCTATGCAAAATAGTAATGTGTTCATCAAATAAACCACCCAGAAGTGGGATTCCCACTTGTTATTTGACTTATTCTGATGTATTGCAATTAAATGTGTTTCTTTAAAAATCTATTGTCTTCATATGAGGAGCATACGTATTGTTAACCAATTTGGTTGGCTCGACAATAGACATCTAAGACAATTTAGAATCGACTAATGTTGTCTTGCAATATTGTATATATTGCTTAAATATATACTTGTGCATTACATTGAACATACTGTTTTGAAAAAGGAAGTGGCTACCACAATACTTTTTTCTTGTACTGTTTACATATTTGCCCAAAATGTTCGTTTCCTAATAATAATCTTTGTTACGTAAGCGTTTTTGATGTTTTTGTGCTCCAATTTTCAATGTTTTGTTCGTTTAAAGATTACCGAAAAAAATTATACTAGTAATAGATAATTGTCAATTTTACATCTGCAGTACAAAGAAAGTAAAAAGCACCTAAAAAGCTAGGAAATCTTGTTGACAATTATAATGTGATGCATGTACCTATTTGCGACTTGTTGTAATCTTTCTAATGCGGTACTACACTTACTGACAGTATACATATATATTAATCCCAAAGTATATGCTTCCTTTTTATTGTACTTTGTATCTATTATATAAAGTTATTTTCAACATTATTTTGTGATTTTATTTTTATTTTGTAACCATATTTCATTGTTTCATATTATTTAGCATAAAGTATTAGCCTCCTTTAAAAGCATTAAAGAAATTATGTTAGTTTTGATTTTATAAACTTAACAATTATTTAATTCATCCAAAGGATTTTTCGCCATATTTTTATGCCTCATTATTAATATCGATAAGGTAAATAATGCTGTTGTATATGTTGTAAACAAATGTTTAAAAAGTATTTAATAATTTAGAACCTGAAACTTGGAAAAAAATATTTGAACATTTTTGTGTAGATATATGATATATAGATGTTTGATTTTGTGCTGTATGACTATATATTATTGCTTTAATCAAGTATCAATTTATAAGATGTTTGACCAGATGTTTTAGATTATGGTCCAGTAGATGTTGGTATATTTATGACTCGTATTTTATTACAAAGCTTTAACTTTTCGAAGATATTTAACTTTTGTGGATGCCAGTGTTTCAAAAAAAAAAACAGTTACAAGCATTTTTGTGAATCAGTCCGTTTCAACACAGATATCAGAAATCGTCCTCTTTGGCGTCTTTTTTCCAGTTTGTGCACGTTTCATTTTTTGTAAAGCTACGCATTAGTTTTGTTTGTATTTCAATGTTATTTGTTTTGTTTTGAATGTTTTAAAAGCAGTCTTAACGAATTGTTCCGCTATGTCATAGAGTACACTTTATAATGGTGGCGAAAACACAAGATCGCGGTGACAACTGCAAATGTTCGGCCGGAAAGATGACTATTCGGCTAAATTTGTGTTGTAGGCAAACGCATCCTTTCCGCAACTCTTCTCACAGTGTTGACGGGCATGCAATTAATATTAGATGAAATGCAAACTCAACTACTCCTACAACGAAGACCCTCTTCCAATCTATTCTTGCATCTATTCCAAAAATAAATATGTTTTGCATTGGATTGACAGCAACGGTATTATAATGTTTCGACGGTCCGTCCGTTCGTCAGTCCTATTCTTGTAAGCGCAACTCATGTGTAACAATTGACCTGAATTGTTTGAAACTTAGTAGGAAGGAAGGACGCCATATGTGTTGTGCATGTCGAAAGGAAATTATGATACAATATTTTTTTAAGTAGTTATTACCCTTTTGAACTTGATTGCTATGTGGGAGCGTGGGGTATGTTGGCTAAGGTTCTTTAATTAGATTAAAATATATTTTTCGTTAACTGACATCATCGTAGATTGTGCTTTTATGTCTTAAAGTCGAGGCAATTTGAAACTTTTTATGTTCCTTAAAAATTCTTAAACTGTCAAGCTGCACCTTTGTCATGAAATATTAATATATATATTTTTTTATGCGCATAAATACAAAAAATTATTACATGTGTAAAATTGTTTTGTATATCCTACAAGTATGTGTATTTATTTGTTTACTATATTGAAGCTTATACCATAACGTTTAAAATGTTTATAGAATATACGTGCTTTGGATTGATATCATTGAAAAAATCCGCTTTTTAATATGAGTGGCTACTATGGAGGTTTTTTTGGTTCCTGCAAAGATCATTCTGATCCACTGAACTTGTAATAATAGAAAATTTATAATGATTATGTTATAAAAGCATCCATGGCATCGGAACTTTTAGAAATTATAGTTTTTATGAATTTAAATGGGTTCAGGATGCTTACACTGAACATAATTTCAATTGAATTTCTTTCAAATTGCCATTTAGTTTTTTATACAAGTAAACATAATTCAAAATAAAAGTAGGGGTTTCACAGCTTATGTTCGACGTGTTGATGGAAAGAAAAGTATGGGTTTCTGAGTTCAATAAGTGTCTATTGGTAAATAACTGGTCAAAATGACTAAAAAATAGTATTTTTGTCAAAATTACATTCCTTGTTACAAATTTCATTTTCATCATTTTTGTCTGTTCCAAACTAGTTTATGCGAAAACTTAATTCAACCATTAATAAATAGAAGTTATACTATAAGTACAAGAATTTCATTATTATTTTTAATTTTAAGGAAATTAAGAGTTTTTAATGAACGAAATTATTATTAATTTTACCATAAATGTGATATCTATTTTGCGATTTTCACTAAAAATGGCTGATGGTGTCCTGTGTCCCCTTAATACATAGCATATTTTTCCAAATTATTTATTACCGAATTCTTTTGCTTTATTTGTATTTAACATAATATATTATACAACATCTGCTTGATTTTAAGCATGCAAGAACTTACATGTGTGTAGTTCGATAATATAAACAAACATCTGTCTCAATTAAACTTGTGAACAATTTGGTGATTTTTATAACTTAAATTTAGCCATATGTATATACACATTTTGGGATCAAAAAGATATTGAACACATATATGTTGATAAAAAATAGTGTTAAATTATGGTTTCGATACAAACTGTGTGGGTCCTTAATGTAAAAAATAAATGCTTGGTTTTTGCTCAAATTTAACTTTTTTTCAAAATCTTAATTTTGATTCCATTTCATGACGTCATCCAGCTAAATATGGCAAAACTTCTATAATTTACTATAATATATATACTATAATTCACACATTTGTCTTTCTGTTTTATAGCAAAGGTTGAACTGATTATTTGGGACCTTAATTAGTTGTATTTGTATAATTTGTAATATTTTAAACATTGCTAATTTTTTTGGAAATCCTTCAAATTACAAGTCCAGGATTCCAACTAAAATGGCTGTCATTATTAAAAATACAAAATCCTTTCAATAGAGTAGATTACATTGAATTTTGTGGTAAAACCTGGTAAATATTGTATTTCGGCAAGTAGCATTGAGACATACTATTCCTGTATTTTAAAACCAAGTTTATTCGACGTCGTACTAGAAATTGCCACATCGAGTCATCTGTTTTCTCTCTGTCAGTAACCTAAATAAAATCATGTTGAACCTTACATAATATTGTTGATTCTTGTAAAGTATCCTTGTTTCTTAAAAAATATGTTTTTATGAGTAATCTTCTCATTAAGAACAGTGGTCCATGAAAAAAAATGAAAGAGAAATACCAAGCTTAAACCGAACCTAAAAGAAAAACCACGGCCCACTCAGGTGGTCCAGAGGAGTAAGCATTGTCTGCCTCAAAATAGACACCCGTCGAGTTACTCTTTGTCATGTCTATGAAAAAGTAAAATCCAGAAAGAGGAACGACTACCTATGACTCAGCGAAAATGTCTGATCGTATTCGAGAGATGGGTTTCCCAAAACGATCAATTAACTCTTTGCGTCAACCACATAAATTCTGAAAGGATAACATCTACCTAGGTGTAACAACCTATGTTTGAGAAGCTTAGTATTCAACCGCTGAGTCTTAGCTTGTAAATCGGAATATCACTCAAAAGATCTAGAATAACGTATGGGTAATTTAAACACGCCGGAGCTGATGGAATCGATGGACGGTAATTTGACAATTGGAATGTTGAATTTATCACGCTTGTTTGTAGATTCCGGAGTCTATTTCTATAAGGAGTTCAAAGTCAGAGGCCGACTTTAGTGTGCTTGTGGTGGTGTCTTTAATTACAAGTTCGCTAGGGTAGATTAAATGCTAATAGTGATCGAAGTTAAAGTAGTTTAAGGACAAGACATCATCAATGTAGTGAAATGTAAAATTAATGGTCTGGGCTAGTGTCTTGGTTTTTTTCTTCAGAAGGCCTACTAGGACCTAGATATCATTAGAGTTCAAACCCGTTATTTTCCGCAGTGCTGGACACACCGAGAAGGGAGAATGCATGTAGAACACTTTTCATTTCACAATTTAACATATTTGACACTATAATTGATGTCTTTTGCTCAATTATGTCAGCTCGCAAGATAATTTCCACTAAGTTATACAAAATATTCGTCTGGTATCATCCATTTCAATGAAAATAATGAAAATAATCTTATGGTTCATATCAATATAACATAACTTCATCATTATATTTTGCACGAGACAGTCATAATTATATGATAGTACATTCACTCAAGTGCAACTGAAGTTTCCGTGTAGAAAATTGTTCTGACGATAAATATCTTGGCCGAACCTTAAACATGTTTTCTCCTAGATTAGTCAGACATATATGAAAGTCTTTTTTCAAAATGAATACTTTTTGCTTAAGCATGTCCTCTAATTGTCATATTGAAGAAGCTTAAATGTCCTTTTAACCGTATGTGTGTTTGTTATATGCAGTCATTGACCGTACATTGTCTTTTGGTATTCATTAGCTTGCAAAGCTTTGCATTGCATTTCCTACGTTTCTAATCCTCTTCCTCAATACACGCACATTATCTATTTACAAATATTTCACATTTGCTACCATTTAAACTTTGCAGATCTATCGGTTTGCAACTCCTGCCAAGTTTTATTCATAATGTGAGTCTCTCTGGCCGAATGATTAAGGCATGGTTAATGTGCTTTGATTAACACTGAGGTTGTGGGTTCCAGTATTGCTGCAGCAGGGTGTGCTTAACTTTAACCCTAAATGACCTGCCAATGGTGTATTCCTCCCTTTTGAAAACTGGATTCACAATATAGTTGAAAAAATGATATAGTAATAAGACAAATGTTATCATTTTTATCAATTAGGTAGAAGTATAATCTAATGAAAAATAAATATTTCACTGGCTCCACCCTTTTTGTTATTGTCACTGTGAAGATCAAACAGGGGTCATCATCCTATTTGTGGAATTAATTTTCGGTGCATGTCAAAACATGGTAACATGACAAAATAGTGCCAATTTTCTCTATTATTCTGCTTTTGCTTATAACTGCTTTGCTCAAGAGTTGTATATTTTAAAAGGTATGGCATTATGTAGAACAAATTTTTTTTTTCAATCAATGTCTTTACAGTGGAAACACTTCCTTAAGTGTGCATTGTGGTATAATGTGACCACAGCATTGAAATGAAAGTAGAAAAATTATTCTTAAAATTTAAGGTTAAATTCCTGCATTGGGATGTTGTTAGATCTTCACAATAACAATAACAAAAGGGGGGAGCTAGTGAAAGATTAAATTATAATTAGATTGGTAGAAGTATACATTATGAGAATAGCCTTAGATTTTGTCGGAAGTGGCCCTTAATGCCCTTGTCCTTTATAGATATAATAAAAAAAATTATATAGCTCTTAATAAAATACTGTCAAAGTAATAATATATTATATGTGCATCCCTAAATCCCATCCTCGTCGTATTTCGTCTCCAAACTTACACTACAATGTACAAAAATGTACGCAATTTACTCTCCAAACTATAACCCACAATCGTATTAAACAAATATTAACATCTAGCTGTATTCAATAAAGCATGATAATAAAAAAGTATTTATTCGTAGTTTTAAATAAGGTCAAATCGACTTAACCGTACTGGTGTAATGTCTCGTAAGTATTCGGAATAATTCGACACAAATGAATTCTATGGTCAGTACAAAATAGTAAACAAGCTATACACTTAACAGATTTTGTATTCAAGGTTTATGCCACCTTCCCTATTTTTCATTTTTCAGCTATATCATTGGAATGAAAGCGGAAAACCTCCACATTCGCTAGGAAACTTTTCTATTAAGGTATTATAGTCCAACACGTCGGAAAGTCTCATAACAATTACAAATGTATCAGTGATATGACTAACTGAACTACCCAAACGACTCTGTCATATAAGTATATATATATTTGTAACAGCGACCCGGAATTTCTTCCTCTAAGCAAACATTGAAAACAATTCAGCCATGGCAAAAATTTATATACTTTCAGAGAGGGTGTGTGTGTGTGTGAGGGTGTGTGTGTGTGTGTGTGAGGGTGTGTGTGTGTGTGTGTGTGTGTGTGTGTGTGTGTGTGTGTGTGTGTGTGTGTGTGTGTGTGTGTGTGTGTGTGTGTGTGTGTGTGTGTGTGTGTGTGTGTGTGTGTGTGTGTGTGTGTGTGTGTGTGTGTGTGTGTGTGTGTGTGTGTGTGTGTGTGTGTGTGTGTGTGTGTGTGTGTGTGTGTGTGTGTGTGTGTGTGTGTGTGTGTGTGAGTGTGTGTGTGTGTGTGTGTGTGTGTGTGTGTATCTGTGTGTGTGTGTGTGTGTGTGTGTGTGTGTGTGTGTGTGTGTGTGTGCGATCGGTTAATGAAACTATACGCACAGTGTTGCGATCAGTTCTTTAAAATCCTATTAATTATTTCAGCATATATTTTCGCGCCAATCATAAATTAGACAACACAGGTCCGTCTTAACACATACTGTCAATAATTTTACAAAAAAGAAATTTAATACAATATTTAGTTCTAGATTGGGACTGTTACATTTTTTTGTTTTTGGTAAAAAAAAGATCAAAGTGCATGAAAGGTCAGCAGATAACAATCTATATGAAAAAAATGTTAATAATATATTTTATGTAATTTAAAATCTCCAATTTATCTCCAATTTATATCTTAGAATTAAAAAACCGATCCCATATAATGTTATGAAAATCCTTATTATTTGCATTAAATTGTTTGCGGCTGTATAAAACAAACAACTCTATGTGGATTGATATGAATAAAAACGTTCTCCGTTCAGAAATAATTTGACGCGAAAATCTGGTTGGCGCGAAAATATATGCTTATATAATTAACAGAACTCTGAAGTCCGAAGTGAGAAGTTTGAACTCTGAAGTCTGAGCTTTGAACTTAGAAGTATGAAGTCAGAGGTATGAAACGAGAAGTTTTAACATTGAAGTTTAAAGTCAGAAGTCTGAACTATAAAGTCAGAAGGCTGAAGTATGAAGATAGTTCGCGCTTGGCGTAGATCACTGATACCCGGCTTACATTTTTCAGATTGTTTAAATAAATTTCTAACGCTACTATTTTTCTACTGTGACCATGACCTTTGATGGAATTCCTCCAGCATCAACTGGCTTCTTACCAACCTGATATGTATTAATAATCTAAAGTTTCAATGAAATCAAATGCACACTTTTTGAGTTATTGTCCGTAATATTTTTTCTTTTTTTAAAACAAATTTCTATCATTTTGGGGAAAAGTGACTTTAAAATTTGATGGATTTCCATACAAACCGATAGGCTTCTGATACACCTAATATGAAACTATATCCCTAAGTTTCATTGAAATTCAGTGCAAACTTTTTAAGTTATTGTTTTGAGACATCTTTTTGTGAAAATTTCCAACGTTTTTTGTTGACTGTGACCTTGACATGTAAAGGATTAACCCCCCACCAAAAAAAACGACGGACGCGGGGGTATAAAAATAAAAATTGTAGGTGGTATCAGGTGCTCCGAACGAGTAAGCAAAGCATCTAATTATGCACCCGTCGAGTTACTTTGATTATTTAAGTATATTTTTACTTATTATACTTCATGTTAAGTTTTCTATTTTAACGGGGATTGGATAACTACAATAGACTATTTTGAACGAGCAACCTAATTAAAAGGTGATAATGTGCATACTGTCAACCAGTCGATCTTGATAATAGAACAGTTTTAAAAATCGCGTATTTTCAAATTTTACATAAATCGCTTCCATGTGTCAACAATGTGGAAAATGCGTGTATTTTAATTAAACATAGAACTAACAGATATCGGATAGATTCTTCGTTTTGCTCCTTATCAATTAACTATTTTACAGTACTGAATGTACATCATCCGATTACACCTCCAATTTCTCTTGGACCTATAACAAAACTAAATACTTAAAGAGTGGCGCGGTATAGATAAGCTGTTCCAAAAGCAATGCCAACCTCGGATTCGTTGACAACTTTTTCTCGGCTTACAAATACCGCCGCCACGCTATAGATATGTCTCCTTTGTGTCCTAGGGCTTAAATAATTAAAAACCGTCAAGCTATCTAAAATACATAAAAGTTTTTGCTACAAAAGACTAAATTCTACGTCCCTACCCATACGCCATATTTTTCCAGTGGCAATTTTCTCATCATTTTTTCCGTTGATTTATTGTTTATTAACTTGTTTTCATCCTGGATATAGCGGAAATACTACTCGTTGGACGTAAGGATCAATCCCGCCCGGTGTCTAGTAAACAAATTATAATGCTATACTAATTAATTATAACCGGATGTTATTTATGTAGATTAATGCACATTGCTGAATCTTGATTATAAAAAAACAGCGCGTCTGGCGTCTAGTAAATCTTATAACCATCTTATCTTTGGTGACATGTTATTTACAAAATATCAAATATAATACGATCTATGTCAGATATTTTATTAAGTTACACAAATATGTTACAAGTTATCAAGTGTAATAACGTAAACAGTGATAGATTAGAGATCGTGTTTATATGATACAAGAAAACAAGACACGTTTATTTATTTGCCAAATTAGTACATCCAAGCTTAGTAACATATACCATAATAAATCATCTTCATGCATGTATTGAATAATTGAGAAATAGTTGCAAACAATCAACTCATCTAGAGTTTTATGATGGCTATCTATTTTATTTATAAGATGATTTACTAATTGCACCAAATTAAACGACTAATTACTCAACTAAGTATACCAATGAGGTTGATTTAGGTTCGAATAGAAAACTGCTTATAAACTGTTCGTGTATATGGAAATAAAGTTTCAAGCTATATATCCACAAACTGAATCATCTGAGCTAGCCTCATGGATGGTTCCTTATCCATAAAGCTACCTTTAAAGGTGCAATTTCCGTAGACGAAACAAATAAATACCAATTAGATTATATATATTGCTGTTATTAACAAGCCGTAAAACCCAACACGTGTTTATTGATGAATCTAGCCAACCAGGGACCCGAGTGACTTTCCCGTCTTGGTCTGGGCCACCAGAGTCCATATGTTAATAAACGATATTAGGAGTAATTACCTACACTATAATATGCCGGTTGTAATCGATTAACAATCAAAGTTGTAGAATCCAATAACAGCAAATTTCCTTACCTAGCAAGCGGGAGATTGTCTCAAGCGCATATATCTTTAGTCGAGTTGTGGTTAAATTAAATGTTGGTGAACGATGTAAAAGAGTTTAAAAATGTTGAATTTATGTTCCTTTGTTTTATAACAGTACAAAAATATTTTATTTTATTACTCAAATCGTTCGTCTAAAACACTATATTTTATATTATATAAGAACAAAATATTCATTGTATTTACTATGTTTGGGCAACACAGATATCTTTTTTTTTAAATACCGACATCTCAGCCAAGTGTTGATTTCCTAGGGAATAATCACATTATAAATAAGGGTCATTGTTAATGAAACCACGGGGGCCTCGGTGGCCGAGTGGTCAAGGTAGTTCGTCTACTATTGATCACGTGGTCTGTCAACGCTGAGATTGCGGGTTCGATTCTCACTGCAGGCAGGGTGTACTCGACTCCAATCTTAATTGACAAGGATTGCCAGTTTTCCTACCGCAGGTCGGGGGTTCTCTCCGGGTACTCCGGCTACCTCCCCCAATAAAAACTGGACGCCATGAAATAGCTGAAAAATTGCTGAAAGTGGCGTTAAAACACCATTCAAACAAACAAACAAACTTAATGAAACCACGAATTATTTCATTATTAGAAATCTGGGTTAATTTGTAACCAAGCTACTCTCAAGCGTTTAAACTAGGCTAGGACTATTAAAAATTTGATTAAAATAAGTAAATTTACATCAAATTGATTGTTAAAGAAAAAAATATAAATAGTTTCTGTACTGTGTTTTATAGACACTATCCGTTTATTAAATGGAACCATATACCCTATATAACAATTTAGCCGTAATGTGTTGTTACCAGCTTCAATCTTGCCGTCGTGGTTTTATTACAGAAATAAGATCTATTATATTTTTCAGGGGCTACCTAGATGTTGAAGATGGACATCAATACTTGAAAATGTGACGTCTTATTCACGTTTTCGATACTTTTTGGTCATATATTTGAAACATTAACAGTACCAGTAATTAACGGTTTTACTCTCATTCCTAGATTTAGTTATTTTATTTTTTAAGATCGGGGAGATGAGTTGTTAGATTATGACATCATTCTTTTTCGATTAAACTCAGCTATACCGGTATTAGAAAAGCTAATAGCTGATTGGCATCCAAATTCTGGCAACATAATTGCAATATTCCACAGATGTAAAAAATATATGTATTATTTTAAAGTTGGATTGCCATACGTATATAAATGTCAAATACAATATGACAGGAAGCTTTTAAAGAAGTTATGGCCCTGGTTACTTCATATACCTTCGACAGCCATTATCTATCATCTACCTTTGGACAGATTTAACTTCACAATAAAATAGGTATCATGCTTACCTTGGCATTTGATAGGTATGTCATGCTCTCTTCAACGTTTACTGAGTTGCTATTGTAAAATTTCTTGATTATCTTTGTCTACTCTTGTCTACTCTATTACTTGGCTACCCTTCATCCGAGTTTTATGTTCTTTCATATGGCTTTTAAGTACCAATCCTAGCCGAGCAAATTCTTGACAGGTCATAATTGGTCAGAAGAAAAGAAAGTTATAAACGAAACGTTTTGTATGCATTCAGGTTCATGCTGCCTAAAGTCGATTTTTGAATTTTTTTAATTACCCACCAGAGTTACACTACACAAAATTCTGAAGTAATTATTTTAATGAAGCTAAAAATTGGGTTGGTCTGTTCAGTTTTTATATGTTTAATTTAAAACTCGTCATTTTGTCAACATGAACTGCAATTATTTGATTTTCTATATTTATATCACATACTTAAACATGCATCTCTCACCTATTGTTTGAATTTATTTACTCCGAGACAACAAACCTTTTAGTATAGATGTGGCAATTATAACTGACTTGACAAAAAAACAAATAACCTATTTATCCATGGTTAAACAAGATTTCAACTTTCTGAGACTTTCTTTCTATGATCATGAGATAATATATTTTAGATTTTGTCAAGTTACCATCTGTGCTTTTATATGTCTCTGATCTCAAGGTGGACGACATAAATAATTTATTATATGTTTCTGTCAATTAAAACAACTATAAAACCAAAGAAATGCAAAAGACACAAGAAAGGCTTAATTTTATTGTGTTCATCAAAACAATTTGTAATCAAGTTTAAAAGAGGTGTGCCAAGAAAAAATATAGCGATATATAGGCGAGCAATTAATGAAATATAATAAAGATTCATTATACAATAGTAAGAAGTCTTCCTTCTTTCTTGGCAAAGATTGCTGATGTACAAGTATCTAGGATTGTATTAATCAGTGACATTAATTTTCTTTCTTATACAGAAATAAATTGAATGTCTCCCTTCCGGAAGAAAATATGGGGTTTGTACTATCTGGCCATCATAAATATTGTCATAATGAAGTCAACCCTCATACAGCTTACATTGGAATAAATACATAGGAATAAATAAAATTAAAGTGTCAATATGCAATCACCAAAGGATCTTTTTAGTTCACTAAAAGGTACAATGAAATACACTCATTTTTCAGATCGTCACTAAGGAGCACAATATTACTTCTTCTAATCCTTTATAAAAACATAGTTGCTTAGAAAAACATGTTAATTCACTTAAAAAATCGTTTAAGTTGTAAATATTGTATCATCTTTATTTCTTGAAGCTTCAAAATATAGTGTACTTGTTCTGCCATACTTTCTTATCAGATGAACTTTGTCTAATTTAAAGTCCTAAAAATGTCCCTAAAAGTTTTGCAACAAATAACACTCACAAAAACCAGGAGAGACACTCAGACAGGTGCTATCAGGTAAGCTTGTGGTATTAAAACCAAAAATTTCACGTTTATGCAAATAATGGCACTTCCAATATCAATATACACTATCAAATTGTGCAATTCTCTAGCTTTGTGACAAAACAATGGCCACTCAAAAGTATTTTTATGACCATGAAATCACCTTCAAATGTATGCAAGAATATGTAATAATTCAACTTATTTATTCCTATTTACACTAGTGCTATAAACAGTTCTAAAGGGGCCTCGGAGGCAGAGTGGTTCAGGTAGTTCGTCTACTATTGATCATGTGGTCTGTCAACACTGAGGTTGCGGGTTGGAGTCTCACCACAGGCAGGATGTACTCTACTCGAATCTTTATTGACAAGTATTGCCAGTTTTCCTACTGCAGGTCGGGAGTTCTCTCCGGGAACTCCGGCTTCTTCCTCCAATTGGATGCCATGAAATAGCTGAAAAATTGCTAAAAGTGGTGTTAAACATCATTCAAACAAACAAACAATAAACAGTGCTAAAATTGAAACAGAGTTAAGATTTGTGAAAGACTGTGTTCTGAATAAAAATCATTAGTCCTCTTCCTGTAGGTCCACTGTCAGCATTCTGACCCTAAACTCCTACCAATGCATGTCTGTAGTAAGATATTCTTTTCATTTAAAAACTTGTGTTCTGTTGAGGTTAAATACTGCTAGCTAACATTAGACACTACCACTTTTATGTCATCATTTTCTTCAGAGTCTGTGATAAACTTTTTCCTAAAAAACGAATTTCACATATTTTTATCTATTTTGTGGATGTAACTTTTCTGAGTTCAAAGTAAATTCAGTGGTTCAAGAAGTATTATTTTTATAATTCTGTGCTCAATTATTCTAGAGTTTTGGACTGCATATCCCTAAAACAATTGTGATTTTTATTTCAAACTCTCTATATTTGTGTTTTCCATGTCAGTGAGAATATTGTACACTTGTTCAAGTCTTCGACTGGAACCTTAACTGACATAGGATTATCAGTTTAACATAGGCCATGGGTTTTAACCAAGTATTCCTTCCCAAATACAGTGGATAACTGAATGTTGCTAAAAGTGCATTAAACACCCTTCGAACTAACAAATGATCAGTTTTCATCCACAAAACATGCAATGCAAGATGTCCACTATATCATTGTTATGCTTTAAGGCTTCATAAAAATCTAAGCTGAATTTTTTCTCACCTGAGGTCAGTGTTCTCCCCAGGCCCTTTTAGCATCCTGGCAATGTGATGCTATCTGGTTCAAATATGATGCTTTCGGAAAACATCCTTAATATATTTCATAAGAAATGTGATGCTATAATTTCAAAGCAAATGATGCTATTGTGAAAACTGAAAATAACAGGATGCTATTAAAAATTTCTGGGGAGAACACTGTAGAGGTAAAGAAATATCTTGTGACTTTCTGATGGTGAGATTTCTGTCTCAACCACAGGGGAGATAGCTTATAAGGATGTCATTGCCATCAGATATGTATACACAAATGGCTACCTAACATACTAAAGAATCTGGAATTCTGGAGAAAAATGTATTAAATCACAAGTGTAAACGCGAGACAAGAAAATCTCAAGATAGCATGCAAATAAATCTGTTTGTCCAACCCCTTGGCAGAGCTTAGTGATGGACAAGATATCTTTGCCCTTGGGTTTGAGATTTTCTTGTCATAACACTTGTGATAGATACTATTTGTGTAAGACTAGCCTTATTGCAAGGCAAGGGACATTACTTTTCAAAGAGAACCATTATATTAAAATTATCACTGAGAGTCTTTAATTACTCACCATATAACTGGATATAAGTTAGATATATCCTCTGGTGTAATCTCTCCTAGGTCTACCCTATGCATTGCATGTCTCAAAAATTTGTTCCCCAGGGCCTGAAAAAATAAACAAAGATGCATGCTTTTTAATATAACCAACACTCCTGGATAATTACATATAGAACATGCATTAATATCAAATCTTGCGTGTCATATAAATTTGTTTGAATGGTGTTTAACGCCATTTTCAGCCATTTTTCTTCAGTACAAAAATTGGCAATCCTTGTCAATTAAGATTTGACTTGAGCACACCCTGTCTGCATAACGTTTCGAACACGCTACCCAAGTGTTGACAGAACATGTGATAAAACTAAAGTAACCAATCGGCTACCAGGCCCATATTTACATATATGCTTAATTAAATTCGTTCATGTAACTCAATAACCTGTTATATAGAGTTGCACTTTATTAACATGTATGTACATTTTTAATTTATGCAGACAGATAACAAATATGAAATTAAAATCATTTTTATAACCTTTTTTTTCAATGCAGTCAAAATATACAGTAAAATCAATTATTTTGAGGCTTCACACTTACAGCATGCAGTAGTTGGAAGGAATCCCTAATCTAAAATTAGGTAAATTGACTGCAAAATCTGGGTGATAAAACATCATATGTATGTAATTGATTTCATTAATAAAACTATTTTTTACACCAAGGACCCCCCTCATCCAATAAACTATGTGGCGTTTAAGTAGATATAATACCAACCTTCCAATCACTGATGGTTGATTTGTCTAAGCCTAACCAGATCTGTATTTCATCCATCCTGCTATCTACCTACAACAAAAACCAATCAACTCAGATCTCAAAATGAGATAAGTATTATCCACTTGTTACAAGTTGTCATTTTTTATCATTCTGTTTTGAGTTCAGAACACATTGCAGCCCTGGCAGCCATGATTAATTCCAACAATAAGAGAACTACTCTGACTTTATTTCTGTCTTTCTGTATAATTTGGTTTAAATGTGTGGAATGGTTTTTGAGAAGAAGCCATTTGCATGTTTTTCTTATACTGTTTTATGTAAAGCTATGTTAAATACATGAAGTGTTGGTCATCTTGGAAACACAAACTTTGTTGAGGATCACCTGAGGTACATTTTTTCAATATAACGCAATCTGCCAAGTGGTTTCAGATAATAAGATTTGCATTAATAGCCTTGATAGCTATATTAAATATTAGACCAGGGTGCCATTTCATAAAGTGATTGTTAGCTTAACCTGCAAGTTATCCCATTAAAATTGCATGGGATAACGAGCACGTTAATTAGTGATCGCTTTATGATACGGCACCCAGCACCAAAAACTGAAACTTCAAGAACCACCCAATAAACATCCCTGAAAAGTTCATTTCCGATTGGCAACATGGTTTTGGAGAAGAAAAGTTGAAAGCTGTGAGAATATGAGAATAGCTAAAAAGTTACTTTCCTTCTTCCTACTATTACTTTGCAGCATCGTAAAAAGAAGTCTTTATACATCTTTTAATTTAAAATGTCTGCATACTGTTTTTGAAATTTTCTATGATACCATCACTTTAAAACACAATTTGTGTAATTTATATGTTTTGTCACCTCATAGCTTTGTTAGTTTGGCGATTTCTGGAACATTGTCATGTAAATGACATAATACTAAAAAAAAAACG
Organism: Limnoperna fortunei; assembly: GCA_944474755.1. Lineage (NCBI taxonomy): Eukaryota > Metazoa > Mollusca > Bivalvia > Mytilida > Modiolidae > Limnoperna > Limnoperna fortunei. The sequence goes on along the minus strand of OX104112.1, from coordinate 19,505,951 downwards.
CATTCATACAATAAAGTTGTTCAAAACAAGGCTTACCTTTCTTAAGTATTTGGATATAGAGAAATTGTCAGGTGACTTTGAGTTTGATGCACATGCTGCACGTAACTTTTCTCTTATTGCTCGACACATAATATACCTGAAAATAAACAACAATTGTACAATAGTTGCTAATAAAGAGGGTATTGCCTTGTGGTATTACAGCAGATTCATCAAAACTAGATACACAAACTGAAACATACATAATTTCATTAATGTGAAATAATTCATTTGTTCATACGTGACAGCAGGTTAAAATAAAAATTATACTCCCCTATAATATATGTATTTATTAGATAATCAATTTATTTCTTAATTTAAAAATAAAAGGCATATTTCTTGTTATTTGTAAGAAAAAGCCTCCTTTTTGACAGATGTCTTCATCTACTTAATACAGTGGGACAATTTCGATCGTGGATCATAAAACTAGCCACAAATGTGGAAATTGTTTTATTTCCCCATCACTGTATATGGGAGAAAACCACTCATGAACATTTACAAGTTTAAGCAAACAAATATGCTTAATGTCAAGAATATTACTCCCAAACGAAACAAATTAATAACCTTATTAAAAGGAAGCAACAGGTACTCAGCATTACCCAAGATACTGTTTTCCATGTATGGCTGATTATAAAATTTACCATCAAAGACAACTCACAATCAAAACATTTAATTCATGGTTATAGAAAAGTTGAAAATAAATACATTTATACCAGACAGTCTTTTTCTTCAACAATCCTATCACAGACCCAGCTTTATCTAAAAAATATAAGACTTCCCCTTCATACTGGTACCCCTGCCTTATCTGAAAAGAAACAGGAACCAGATGTTAGTTACTCAACATCAAACATACATGTAAATCATAATAAATGGAGGGCTGATTGGTTAAGGTACCGGTAGTTCATCTACTATTGTTCATATGGTCTGTCAACACTGAGGTTGCGGGTCCAGTTTTACTGCGGGCAGGGTGTACTCGACTCCAATCTTAATTGACAAGGATTGCCTATTTTTCTACCAAAGGTCGGGGCTTCTCTCTGCCTTCATCCCCCATTAAAAACTTGACGCCATGATATAGCTGAAAAATTGCTGAAAGTGGCGTTAAACATCATTCAAACAAACAAACACACAAACAAACATTATACCGTAATAAGGGTCGTATTGTCCGCAGTTTTTTTCTTTTAATTTTAGTTGGAAAGGAATGGTGCGGATTATACATAAATACAGACTCGATCGGGTTTTTTTTCGTCCCGTTGATTGTTGTCATTGGCGGTCGCCATTTTGTTGTAGTGTCATACGCAGTATTTTCGTACTATTCTAACATAATTCTTTTACAAACTGCCATATGTATACGTTATTATGATATTAATTTTTACTTAAATTATTTTATTTTTAGTAATATTATATTAATTCTATACGATGAATAAAAATTTAAACAGATACGAAAATAGTAGATGTGTAACCTGTATTGCGTAAAATGCAAATGGCGTCGTTATGTAACCTCATGTGTTTGAAGATCGAAGTTTTGATTGCAATCATTCAGGGATTTAAATAAAACGTGTTATCTTTTTGTTTTCATTGTTTGGTCGATGAATCAAAGTTGACAAATTGTTTTGGTTTCGAAATGTGTGATTTTCCGTTTGAACAACGATCAAAATAGACGATATGAGAATGCTCTATTTTTAATTTAATTTACTACAATCACTTGAAATTAATAAAAGTATAAACAGAAATGATATTTAAAAAGAGAATAAATTTCATATTAATGTAAAAACTTGTTAAGAAGCGCGGCCAAGTTGGACTTGGATGTCTTCATTTTGAGACGTTTTGTGAAAACTTGTACGTGCGGATCGTACATGCATATAAGAATTTTTCCGCAATTTTCTAGTCCAAGGAAGGGGTGCGGACAATACGTAATGCGGACTATACGCACCGTTTTACGGTAAATGAGATTAAGTATAAAACTTCCAAAGATAAATAAGCAACAAATTACATTTAAACAAGTGAAATCTAAGGGTAAAAACTATAGACAAAACAAACCATAGAGACAAGAAAACATTTCTTCTGACAAAACAATAATATATGTATATTACACATTAAATACAGCAAACACAATATGTAAACAGTGATTACTTGTTTAACAACGATTATTCTTTTTTAATAATTAAATCCCATGCTCAATCACATCTAAAGATACCATTAAATGATACAACAAGTTCTCTAAAGCCACATCCAGTAAGGTCAAGGTTACATGTACTACGGCCTTTTACCTGTTTCATTCTGGCATCCAGTTCTGCCATTGATAAAACATCATACTTAACAGGTGACAGTCCGAGAGCTTTCGCAATCTAAAAAGAAACAAACTTGTACAATTGATTTTTCTGGAATATTTGCACTAAGATACTGCAGTATGTACCAAACCTATTTCAAAAAACCATATCACATACTTGTATCACATATTTTGTATATCACACATCCAACTGTATTGCATACCTTATATCATGATCATAATTTGAACATGTTTAAAATTACCATTCCGTAGTCGAAAGTTGCAAGTGTAAAATCTATAGTAAGTGTTGGAAGATCAAAGGGAAATCCATTGTGACATCAGCACTTACGTATTTTACACTTAAGACTTTTTGTGAAAAGCACTGCTGATCTTGTATTTTGTTTTATTTGTTCTGGGAACATGTTTGACTGTAATTGATAAAATAAAATGAATGCTGACTATGTATCTCTTTTCCAGGATAAACTGTACACCTGCAAAAAATTGTCCTCATCCTATAGCTGAAAAATTCCTGATGGAAGTGGTATATTGTGAAAAAAATTTATTGTAAAAGTTAAACACCATTCAAACACAATTATGTACAAAGGTAGACTGCCAGTTTTATTGCTTTGTTGCATGAAAGTTTTCTTTTTATGTTTTGTATATAACTCTAAAACATCTTTCAATCATGTAACTACAAATTCAGAGAAAAACAAGATTAGGTTCAGTTTACCCAGTGTGCTGTTTTTGCCTTAATTAAATGCAACATTTACACATATTTCAATGGTACTAGTTGTGAATAACTTTTAACATTTTCAATGTATTAGACACATCTACTACAATTATAAAGAAAACTTTACACTTGTTGTGGGTAAAAGGTATGGTGGCATATATCTGCCACCACATATAACATAGAAAAAAGAGGGAAAATGCCCTGTTTGAACAGAATGTGCCATTTACTTTTCCACTTATTTATCGTGCAATTTTATGATTAAGCTTAATTTTCTGTTTAAGTCGACATAATTTTTCCCTCTTTTTTTCTAATCTGCTAATGGTGACTCAATTCAGTTTTATGTTGACTTAATTATGTAGCATGTTGACATATTTCCGAAAATATGTCGACATAATTAAGTGAAATGTGGTGGCAGATATATGCCACCATAGAAAGGTAGTAAAAACATGCAAAAGTCAGAGACATAAATAACATAACATGTTTGTAACAAAACATAAATAAAAACTTTTACTTTCTATTTAGAAATTTTGACAAACATATTTAAAAACATTTTGTGATATTTAATAAATCTAATAAATCTAAAATGTTTGATGAAACAAACCTCTATTCCTATGTGAGGTGGGACAGTGGCTAAAGAGTTGTCATCTGCTGATGGTTCCAAGTCAATTTGTGTCCAAGTAATAAATCTCATTTCTGAACTGTATTTGGAAAAATATTAATTTTAAATGTGATTAAACTGACAATAACTTGTATGCTTGCAATAATAATCAAGAACACATAACTAAAAGTCAATATACATTGTGCTTCCTGGAATAAGGGAGACAATCAAAACAATAACAATTGTTTTATTCACTAGGAATTTTTCTGACACATCAAGGCTATTTTTATTGGGGTAAAGCTGAATCAGGTGAGAACACCTTACCTACAGCAGGAATACTAACAATCCATGTCAAGGTTGGAGTCGAGCACACTTCATCTAATTCAGACTCAAACTCACATCCCGGGTGTTTACACATCAGGGATCAATTGACATTATGACTACCTAGACCACTCAACTATTGAAGGCGAATTTTTTTGTTCAGCAACAAATGAACATTGTGTTCAGTGGTACCATGCATACTACATAAAAACATGTATATCTATGTAGGAAAAGTTATAGAACTTGACTTACCCAGACAGATATGATAGATCTTCTACATGTTGATGGACGGGAGACAGAATCTCAAATACACCAGTATACCCGGTGGCTGCTAAAAACTGCAACAAACTATAATTCATTCTCATTATGTTTCATGATAAATACTTGTTTTCATTGTAAACTTAATATGGAGTAGGCTTGCCAAAATGTGAGCACAGACCATGGCCCTGGAAATTTTCCTGAGTCATGTCGGACATTTCACCGGTCATCATATAAAAAATATTGTGTCTGCTTAAGCTGGGATGTGTATGTGCTTTCCTTAAAGTCCAGAATAAAGGTCTTTTAAATTTTTTTCAAGACCGTGGTAGATATTAGTTGTTGTTTTGTATGGGTTCCTATGATATATGCACCGTGCCAGAAAGGAAATATACGTAGGAAAACATTCTGCTTCCTAAAATTTCGTTATTATAAGATGACATGATGTCTATGAAACAAAGTAATAGCAAACAACGTTTTTTTATGAACATTCATGAGACATTTTCATTAACCCGAAGTAGGAAGTTGTTTCAAAATTACAACAAGTTCAGAACAGAATTGAATTTTATATGATACTCTGCGATGGACCACGTTTTTTACAAGTTATTATTTATTGAATTAAAAATTTATTATCATTTCAATAGAATTTAATTTGAATTGATTTTACCAAGATTTATGTACGTCAGGTACATTTGGCGCATGCATGACCACACGTGTCTTTCCATCAATAAGTCATATTTTCTAAGCAATATAACATACAACAACTTCGTTCCTAATGTTTAAAATACTTTTGCAATAACATATTCTACAAAATGGATGAAACAGATCTGTACTCATAATTAGGTTATCACCTGTTGTGTTAACCATATTACGTAATTAACACTTGGCTGGAGTGAATGATTACTCAATAAACACATGTGTCAGTGACAGGAAATATAGCCTTAGGGTTGATTTTTTAACAAAATATTTATATCTAGTGGAAATTAAAGGTATTGAAACCAACTAAAAGATATATTCTCGACATGCCTCAGAATGGACAAGATATCTTTACCCTTGGATTTGAGGTATTCTTGTCTCAACTTTCCACTTGTGACAGATACAATTTGTCTTATGATAAGTGATATTACACATACGGACATTACCTGTGTTTGTCCTCTGTAGACATTTTTTCAACAGCTTCCATTACAGTTAAACACACCTCACTGGCGATTCTAAATCGTGACTCTGTATACTTCAATATGTCTTCTGCAAATACAGTTTGTAAATATTAGTATATAATCCATTGCATTCAACATTGTTAACCTCAAAGTTTGAATGAACATTACAAACAGTATGGGGATATGCTACAGACAAAACTATGAATGACAAAGCTCAATGCCCCTTCCCCTTTCAAGGAGCATAAAAATGTACCATCTTCAGTAAATTTGCTGAAAATTACTTTGTTTTTTTTTCACTTTCGAGCACAAGATTACCAATTTATCAAACCAGTAAAGTAGCCTGCAAGAATTTAGAAATACTTATACAATGGTTGCCTATACAGAGGGCATTGTCATGATATCTTGACTGAACAAGGGAGAGGGGTATTGCCTGAAACATTAATAATGCCTGAGCCGAATGCGAGGGCATTATCAATGTTGAAGACAAAACCACTGTCCCGAGTGCTGTCAAGTATCATGACAATGCCCTCTATATAGGAAACTATTATATTTATTTCACTGAAGAATTAAAAAAAAAAGTTTGTGTTGTTTGTGTTTGGTTTTAAAATTCAGTTTTGCATGTTTTTGTTGCTCAATATTTATTTAATCTACAAGTATATTGAAAAAAAAATATCAAATTTATGTTTAGTATGTACGATTTTTTATGCGTAAATCAATTATTTAGTCTGTTTTGATGACAAATGCTAAGTTTAACTCTATATCACTGGACAGGGCATTACAACGGTGTGATAATGCCCTCATATCAAATTACTGCAGATTAATTAATACCTTGTTTTCTCCTCTTGAAACAAACATAATTTTCCTGATATGAATTACCTAAATATACTATACTGTAAGTACCTAATCTCTCTAATCAGTGGAATTTAGAACCCAGGTTTCCATTTTACAAAAAGTTGTATGACTTATCACTGGTCATACATCTTGTACTCGCCAGTAGTACGATTTTTTATAGAATGGGGGCTAATTCTGGTAATGTTACTGATCCTTCTACGAGTACAAGTTTAACAAGGAAATGTTTTAATCAGTATTAACATGGGAATGATGTCATTATCAGTTGTTTGACTGGTAGGTTCTTAACGTAAATTTTATCAAATTAATATAATAAATAAAAAATGAAAGAAACATTGAAGAAAGTGTAAAAATCTGTCTCATAATTCTTAAAACATTTTATATTTTAACTGATAGAGCTGCTATCTATGTGACCTTCAGTAGTCAGGTCACCTGAATTGGCAATTATTTTATAATGTAAAACATAATGCTTGCTGGAAATTAAACAACAATCAATCAATCTGATGCAAAACAGAAAACACCACCTATCCAAATCCTGAAGGGTACTCTAAATAAAGCTTTTTCAACTGTAATAATGAATTAAGGCCTCTGTCTTCTATCACAGTTTGATAGCATTAACATAACTGAAAATAGAAACATATAAAAACTGCCCCAAGAACATTTTAACCAATCAGATGATTATGTTGAAATGAATGCAACAGACAAATAATGTCTACAGAAATGAGAAGTAAAGGATTCAACAATGAATTTGCAAACCTGTATATTTTGTACAAAGGTAGCCATCTTATTTCTTTTTTATAGCCGAGTGGTCAAGGTAGTTCGTCTACTATTGATCACGTGGTCTGTCAACACTGAGATTGCAGGTTCGATACTCACTGCAGGCAGGGTGTACTCGACTCCAATCTTAATTGACAAGGATTGCCAGTTTTCCTACCGAAGGTCGGGGGTTCTCTCCGGGTACTCTGGCGGCCTCCCCCAATAAAAACTGGATGCCATGATATAACTGAAAAATTGCTGAAAGTGGCGTTAAAACACCATTCAAACAAACAAACAATCTTTTATATAAATATGATAAAAGCAATGATGTTAATTGGGACAAACCTTTTTTCCTAAACACCATGTGGACATTCTTAGAACCCCCACACAATACATATTCACCATCTACAACAAAACAACTTAGGTGTGCTGCCTCTCCATTAGCTTTCCGTGTCGCTACGACCATGCTGGTTTCCTCTAGGGGCTGTAAATACAAAACATATTGATGTACATTTCTACTTTTTTATCAAGGTAATTGTTTGAATTTGGTTGTCATAGGAATGACATACCAGAGGATAATAGTGTGATATTTTTGTGTACAATTTTTCATTTTATCTGTTTTAGAATGGTGTGACACTTTGGTGAAATGTTTGAATATGAGGAAATGTTTGAATATGAGGAAATGTTTGAATATCAATAAATGTTTGAATATAAGGAAATGTTTGAATATGAGGAAATGTTTTATGTATCTAGTTTTTCTACACACTGCAGTTTACTTGAAATTTTGTTCATTGTTAAATGATCAATTATTCCTATTTTATGAAAGTCTTGTAAAATGAAATCCTAAATCACACAAGTAGGGAAAAAATTTAATTATGACATATCCTTACTTTTATAAAATATCGTTTCCATGTAGAGTTATCTCCCTGCTCTCTGTCATCATCATCACCCAGTCCGCCAGTAAACTTTTTCATGGCTTGTAAAACACATCTTACATCATTGCCTTCTTTTATAGAAATAAAACAATTTCCTCTAGCTACCTACAAATAAAAAAAAATTAAAATTTTTTAATACAGTGACAAGGTTGGTAGCAGGATGGATTAGGCACTTGCAAAGTCTACTGCAAGTTTTCATGGTTCACCCCTTACAGACCTCGTGAAAGTCATCAATTTCTGTTAGACATTTGATCAAGCAGTTTGACCAAACATTTTTTTGCTTGACACCAATTTATATTACATTAGTAAGTTAGTAACAATGTATACTTGTATAGAACTTTAAAATTATCTAAACATATCCGTAACATTACTCAGAAATCCTACCAAAATATTGGACATTTTAAACGTTGTTTTACGTCATTGACAAGAAAGAAAATTAAAACTTTATATACTTCAACAATCAGAATAGAACTTGATTATGCATTCCCATTCTGGAGCCCATTGTTAACTTCTAACATATACCAAAACTCGATTCGGTTCAGAAAAATTGTTTGTATAGATCTCTCCTTTGAACTGAACCTATTACTACACTGTTATTGCCGTATAGACATACATGTAGTGTATTAATTCTGATTTAACAGAGACTTACAAGTATTTGAAGGGCATGGTAAAAACTCATATGTTTTAATTTACCTATGCATCAACTTTCTGGACACCCAAAAAGCTAGCTGAAGACTACAGTCAAAATGACATTCAGTAATATTTCTATTTCTTTATTAACTGTGTTCTCCACCCATGGAAAAACCTTCATGATAGGATAGTCCATCAGAAACTGTATCCTCTTTAAAGAGGGTTTTGAGAGGAGATTGTCACTAGATCCTTTTCAAAAACCAAGTATACCAAGTAAGTATATATGTGTCATTACATGTACATGTATTTTATTACCTGACTTTGATTGTTATGCACTAATTTTGTACATGTACCTTTTTTCTAAGCTCTTCATTATTATCATACAGTTCATCATCTGGTCCTCTTTTTGCAAATACTTTAACATCAATTATCTCCCCTTCTTTACCATTGGGTAATACACCAATAGGAATATCTGCACTTATAACCTTCAAATGTCGCTGCTTTCTAGCCCATTTAAGCCACCTAAAAACATTAAGCATACATTTTAAGTACTTTAGAGTATTGATTAGTGAGTTATTTTTGTCATGTGCTGGCATGGTACCAATTTTCTACTTTAGTTTACTATGTAGGTCAATATAATTTAATTTACTTTGTTAGCTGAAATATGATGGGCCAATTCAAATGGAGCTACCCATAGTATACATGTACGATATAACTTTCATTTGTCACATTATCTATTTTTACACAGTTAAAATTCAAATAGTCCCATGACATCATCGATATTTTAACCATTAAAATTTTCAATATTTATTGTTTAAACTAAGTAAATTCTAAACAGGTTAATACTGTATAACATTGTTTGGGTCTGTTTACACCATTCATAAACCTCTACGCTGTTTATTAGGAGTAAACAGACTTAAACCATGTTATATCATTTAACCTGTTAAAGAATTTGAAGTATTCCTTAAATAAAGAAATCTGATTGGCTAATTCAACTGGAGATACCCATAGTATACAAAACTTTACTCCATGTTTTAACCATTAAAATTGTCAAGATTGATTGTTAAAATTAAACTATAAGTAATATTATACAATTATCACCCTAGTTGGGTGTGACCCAGTGATTTCTTTCCCCGAGAAAGTAAGGTCACCCGAGGGCTTGCCACGATTGGTGACCTTACTTTTTGAGGGAAAAAAAAATGCCTGGTCACATATCATCTAGGGTGATAACTGTTATATTATATCGAATATTTAAATGAAAACTTTTCCATATTTGCAACATATTTTGTACATTTTAACCTTTTTCCACAAGAAAAAATCCAGCCCATACAATGCAGACAGAAACATGGTAACATATACTACTGTTTTGTTTGAATGTTTTATTACGTAAATGTACATGTACATTTATCCAAACATCTCAATTTTGTAAATATTTCATTATTTTATGCACTTGAAGATTAATGGACACCAAGTGGCTCATGTGCAAAATCTTGTGCGGTTACCGCTGACCCAGCAAAATATCACATGTCACGTGACGGCATCTAAGCGAATCAAAATAAAGATTTCTATATGAGTATAAAATATTTCAAATTTCTGAACAGGTTATACTCTCTACATGGTTTGGGTCTGTTTACATCATTCATACACCGCTTCACAGTTTATTAGTCGTAAACAGAATCAAACCTTGTTATACCATCCTATAACCTGTGCAAGACGATACTAAATTATAAAAATGGTCAGCCCTCAACTTTGAACTACAATGTACCAAAAGATAATACTAAGCTGGAGTTAATTTATTTATTTCATGCAAATTAGATAAGAATGATAATGCTCTTTCAATGTGGACATATGGATCCAAGGCCATATAACATTGCTATATATTACTTAGTACTACATGTACTAGTAGGTGACTAGTAGCTACTAGTATAGTCTCTTAAATTTAACAGAGAAAACATATCCAACTGACGTCTGACCATCCTTTCTTTATGTCAGGTGTTTAAGAAGATTTGTTTCACAAACTTAGTCTGTCTTAAAATGTACATGGGTATGTACTAGTAGCCTCCACCCCCCTTCCCATTTAAAAAAAAATATTACATTGAAAATTATTGTGAATTTAAAGACATGAAACAGGGGTCACCACACTCTAAAAAATTAGGGAGAAGTGACTTCTCCCTGGCAGCAAAACAGGGAGAAGTCAGGCCCTGATAGGGAGACTTCAGGAGACACTATGGAGAAGTCAGGGGGTCGTACAAAAAATTAATTTTGCAGTAGTTACAAACATTTGTCACTATTTACATCAATTTCCAGGATTATTTCTCTTGTGTTTTAAAACCATTACACACTTAGATTCAGTTTTTTTTTCTTTCTTTTTCATTATTATTGATGGTATGCAATATGAAACAGCACATAACCTTTATCGTTAATCAATGTCAATGAAAAAAAAACACCTGATACATGGACTATGTTTCTATCTACTTCAGTACTTCTAGCCATACATTAAAGATAAAAGGCACAAAACAAGAGAACCTTTTTCATACAGACCACCTTGTCCTGAGACCTGCATTAGGACTAAGTTTAGGTCAGCTGATGACATGGTCCATAGATTAAGATTGTATTATCTGTTAGCTATTTAATTGGCATATTTAATTTATTCTAAATGCCAAACCCCTTGGAAAAAATTTGTTGCTTGCATTTTTTTATTATTCCATATTCATTTTATTATGAAAATCCAGGAGAAAAATTTAGATACGATAACCAGATAACCTGTTCATGTTTTATACTATGCCGCTGTTGTTTAGTTGTTACAAATCGTCCCTGACTTTTGCTACGGAAATTTTACATAATGTCTGCCATTTTTGTTTCTAACGGTACCTTGCGTTGTTAGTGACTTCAATGGTATTCGGACAAACCGCAAGACTTTTCTAGCCTTAACTGCCGACGACATCACCCGAAGGATTTCCAATAGACATCAATCGATTGTTCCTAAAGTACACTTCTGTTCTAATTAAGGTCAAATTTTAGTATGGAAAATCACCGGATCAAAATTTAAAAACCGCCATTTTTCAAAACACTGAATATCTCAAGGAAATAATGGTTGATTTCAAAAAGTACCCTTCTTGATCTACAAAAGGAACATAAACTGAACCATACGCAGATAGTAGTTTTCATTTTTCACGAAAAAAACCCTCGCCACAATACGCAACACTTAGCTAGTATAGATTCTTTTAGTACATCGACCCTCAGTCCGAGAATCCTCTGCCGTCCAACGCTTTTTTTAAATTTTTTTTTTTTGCGTGGGACGTCAGAGAGCTCTCCATAAGCAAAACAGCGGATTTTGCGACACCGGTCTGGGTCAGCAAATTTCATCGTTTCCAGATGTTAACAAACATTTTCGTCCAGTTAAACTAGATATAATTCACTTCTTTAGATATTTTTCTCTATGAATATAATAATCATACCTTTAATCAAGAAGATTTAAGTCCATTTCTTAGCTCATTTCCATCGATACCCTTACATCCATACATTTCACTTTCATTTTGAATAAAAAGTCACATGATAACAATGTGACTCAAGTCCTGTGCTTAAATAAGCTTGATGTTTGTTAACATATGGAAACGACAAGATTTGCCGACCCAGAACTGTGTCGCAAAATCCGCTGTGTTGCTTATAGAGAGCTCTCTGACGTCCCACGCAAAAAAAAAAAATTAAAAAGCGTTTGACGGCAGAGGATTCTCGGACTAATCGACCCTAAAATTAGTCCCAATTGGCCTTTGTCAGTAGTACCAATAAAGTTCTGAATTATTTCTTAATTATAAATTAACTTGAATTCAAAACTTATTTTTTAAAATCCACGTAAATAATGTTTACCTCACAGAAGTTTCGTTGAGCTCAGATGTATGTTTTGGCGACCTCAGGTGTTCAATTATTTCGTTTAAATAAATATTTCCTTCTAATTTTGTTCTCAGATCAGATATTGTGTTCTCGATGTTTGTGCCGTGTTCTTCTGTTACCCTTGTCGCCATTTACAACCTTCTTCCTAGTCCAAAACGAAACACAAAAACATTTCATCAGACTCTGTACCGTGAGATTACAACACAAAAGGAAACTAAGGGAATATATATACATGGGGAGCTAAACGAATGCTTCTTGACTGAATGAAGTATGGGTAGCACTAATGTCCTGAAATTTCCGGTAATGTCCTGAAAAATGTCCCGAAAACGGAGATAAATGATCATAACTTTTTTATTTCTTGATGGATTTAAACCAAATTTGGGTCAGTTTGAGATATAAACTTATATTATAGGAATATGAAAAAAAAATTCAAAAATTTTTTTTTTTGTGGGAGATAAGTTGACCTGAAGGACTACCTGTCGTGTCCTGAAAACGTGACAGGGATAAAAATAAATATCTGTAACTTTTTTATTTCTGAATAAATTTTGCTCAAATTTTGGTCAGTGCGAGATATTCATCTATATTATATTAAAAGTTAAACAGAAAGTTAGAAAAATTTATAACAGCAGAGAAAACTTGACCTGAAAGATGATCTCCTGATATGACGCACGATGTCCTGAAACTACACATAAGATAAATGTGTTACCTCGGTGATAAAGAATAATATATCCTCACAAAAAAATGATAAAATCCATAGATGACAGTTATAGATGCATAAAGTATTGAAGACTAAGCAACTATGAATTTGCTAAACTGAACTAGAATTGAACTGGAATTAATTAAACAAAGTGAGTAATGTTTAATTAGCGTTAATCATTAATTGCATTTAATTTAATTACAATCTATTATATTCTATTACTTGTTTGGTTATAATTTAATTAAATTTAATTACATTTAATTGATAGTGACAGTTTTTAACAGTGAGAAGTCATCACCAATATGTATATATAACATGAATTTCAAATTTCTTTCCATTCAAAGTTTACCAAGTCATTTGACTGCTATACTTAAATAGTGCTACTTTCATTTTTGTTTTGATTTAATTCTTATATAATCTATAGTGCTCAATTTTCTTATTTTTCTGTACAAAGTTTCTTTATAGTGCTGTTTTATTTTCTAAGTGTAAAAACGTTCTGGTGTATTGTTTGTTGGTTATGATTGTGGTGTGTATGCGATTGCTAATTTGTTTGAATTTTGTCACAGAGGTACATTTAACCTAAAGAAAAGAACCAGTTTCGTCGAAAAGTACATGCGGGAACATTTAATTGCAATACCAATACAGAGACAAACATGAAAATACACACAAGAAAAATAGAAGCAAGCTGTACCTGCGGAAAGCCAGATGTGTTCCAAAATATGATAGGATGTGAAGGGAAAAGAGGAAGAGTCGCTTGCAACAAGTGGTCTCATTTGAGTTGTTCAGGAGTGTCTTCAGATTGGTTTTGTGATGATCATAGACATCCTCAGTAATAGGTTTTCATTCTATATTTGTTTATGCAAGTTTTATTGCGATTTTTTTTGTATTTTATAAATAAAGTAATAAACTTGTCTGCCCAACGCCTGTCCCAATTAAGTATGTAATTACCTTGAAGTGTCAATAATGTTAATTACTACCTGATGTATAATTAATCCAACTAAATACTCTAATTAATGTTTTTAATACAATTAAGTGTAAACAGCTGACATTTGTACAACTATTAATGGCTTTTTTAAACTATAATATGCAGAAAAAATTGTAAGAAATTCTCATAAAACAAATGTTATATTATAATTTTCAGCAACATTTGAGTAAAATATGTAATCATTCTGTCAAGATAAAATGATAATTTCTGTATGTTTTCAGGACATTCTCGGGACATACACAAACGACATGTAGTCTTTCAGGTCAACATTTCTCCTACAAAAAATTAAAAATACATCATATTTTTCATATTCAAATAAAATATGTTTATTTTTCCAGCCAACCAATATTTGAAGACAATCCATGAAGAAATAAAAAAGTTATGACCATTTATATGTTTTCAGGACATTTTCAGGTCACGACAGTTAGTCCTTCAGGTCAACTTATCTCCCACAAATTTGTTTTTTAAATTTTGTTTTCATATTCTTATAATATATGCTTATATCTCAAACTGACCCAAATTTGGTGAAAATCCATGAAGAAATAAAAAAGTTATGATCATTATATACGTTTTCAGGACATTTTTCAGGTCACGACAGGTAGTCCTTCAGGTCAACTTATCTCCTACAAAAATTTTTTTTTTTTAATTTTGTTTTCATATTCCTATAATATAAGTTTATATCTCAAACTGACCCAAATTTGGTTTAAATCCATCAAGAAATAAAAAAGTTATGACAATTTATATACGTTTTCAGGACATTTTTCAGGACATTCCAGGTAAGTTTCAGGACATTAGTGTAACCCATGAAGTATCCCGTTTGAAAAGTCATTAATAAAAGTCATTAGTGAAGAAAATATCCATTTAAACAGGAACTATCTATACTAGTATTTATAGTCCCTGATTTAAACTACTCTTTACGGCACAAATAAGTAGACATACATTAAATACATATGCAATAAACAAATAGAAAAATTAATTCTAACTAATATATATTTAAATAGTATTAGTAATAGGTTCTTACATAGTAGCAGTAGTAGTAGTAATTTTTATTTAGAGTCGGCACATATTCATAATATCAAAGGAACATGAGCTATGGAGAGCTCTTTACCGACAATAAACAGACAATACATTACATAAATGTACATGCACATAAAACAGATACAGATACAGATACTTTATTGGAAATATTCAAAAACATTGACGTCTTCCATACAATGAACATATATATTAAAACAATACATATATGACATAGCATTTGAACATTAGAAATAATATCTGAACAGAGCTATCAGTAATGAGCATACATATATAGTAACATTTTTTTGGAAAACAAGGTTTATTTTGAATATATTTCAAAAGCCTTCTCAATGAAAGTACAAATAATTTTAATATCGTGTTTACTTGGTGGATTCATAATATATGTTTTAAGATACGAGATTCCTTTTCTGAATGTTTTAAATTAGAAGGATCTATTTTTAGGTTTTGGAAAAGATCTTCTGTTAAATTTGATAAAATTTTACAATATAAAACAAAATGCTTTTCATCATCAATAAAATTAAATTGTGTGGTATTTTAGGTCTGTGATAACGGCCTTTTTCTATAAGAAGTGGACGAGAACTAATTCTCAATTTAGTTAGATTTTTGTATTAAATGATTTTGGAATATCGAACTCTAAATAGTTTTGAAGAGAAAATTCAGAATAGCAAAAGGAAAAGAAATTAAGTTTAGAATCTAAGCTCTCAGCAGAACAAATTTGTTTCTTGATATCTTCAATGGTCTTAGCTATAATTTTCTCTTTTAAATTCTCCATCTTTAAATTTTTTATGTTTAAATTATTTTGTTTACAACTTTCATCAATAAAGGAATACCAAGACTTTGACCCTTCTCTGAAAAGTTCACTATCTACTTTATATACTTCTTGGGAATGTTCTATCAGATGGAACTGGTTTTAATCTAATAAAGTATTTCAAAGATAGATAAGTAATAAAATCAATTATACATGTATGTTGTCTTCCTACTTCACATCTTGAGGCAAAATTTGAAGCTTTTTTGTGCACCCCAAGAAGGTATTTACAAAATCTATTATGCATTTTTTTCAAATGGAATATTATCCTTTCCTAACTCCTTTGGAGTAAAATTTAATATCCAAATTTCTGAACCATATGTTATTATTGGTTTGATAAGAGCATCAAATAATTTTAATTTTGATTTGGTATCAGAGTATTTGTAGTCTAAAATATTGGACTTTAAGCTAAATATTGCTCTCAGAGCTTTATTGTATAAATGCTCTGCAGCATGTTTTAGGCTGCCATTGTAAGAAATCAGCATTCCCAAATACTTATATTTTTCAACAGTTTCTATATTTTGACCGTTCACAGTAAAATTAAATGTTGGTTTTCTCTTTCCCTTACTAAAAATCATAAAGCATTTATGTTCAACTTTCATTTACTACAAAAAACTTCCAGACTGTTTAGGCAAGTCTGTAATCCCTCTTCACTTTCTGATAAGAGAATTAAATCATCTGCATATTGTAAACAATTTAACTTGGTTGTAATTAATGACACAGGGGATGTTTGAGAAAGCTTAAATATTTTTGGTAAATCATTAGTGTAAATACTAAATAACAAAGGACTTAAGCCATCTCCTTGACGAACACCCTTTTCAGCTCTAAAGGCTTCTGACATTAGACAATCTATTTTTCACAGCAAATTTTGAATTGGAGTACATATGCTTCATTATCTTGTAGAAATTTCCTCCAATTTTTAAATCTAGTAATTTTTTAAACAAACCGGAGTGCCAAACAGAATTGAAAGCCTTTGAAAAATTTACGAAACAACCAAAAATAGGTTTTTTGAGGTTATGTAAATATTTATTAATTAAGATCCTAATTGTAAAAATATGAAAACATTCCATGATCAAAGCATAAAAAACATGAACACATTAAAGTATAAACTAAGCACAGCCTAAGTGAAGCACGATCGATATATTGTTACAGAGAAAAAAATCCAAAAGCACTAGGCAGGAACATACAACATTGACTAAAGCACATGTTATAATTAAAGAATAAGCAAATACATGGGTATAAATAGCACTAAACTGTTATTACCCAGAATATATTTACCACTCATCATAGCGGGCATAGAAAAATGACAGCATTACATATGAAGGTTAACATTCAAGAAAAAACAAACAAAAAACATAATATACTATCACTCAGGCATGAGTAGCATTGGTTTTTTTTTTGGTTTTTTTAATGGTGTTTTAACGCCACTTTCAGCAATTTTTAGCTATGTCATGGCGTCCAGTTTTTTTTATTGGAGGAGGAGCCGGAGTACCCGGAGAGACCCCCCGACCTGCGGTAGGAAAACTGGCAATCCTTGTCAATTAAGATTGGAGTCGAGTACACCTTGCCTGCAGTGAGAATCGAACCGCAATCTCAGTGTTGACAGACCACGTGATCAATAGTAAACCAACTACCTTGACCACTCGGCCACCGAGGCCCCAGTAGTATTGTTGAATTTGCATGAGCTACATAAGCATTTTATCCCCCACACCAGCTGTTAATGTAATTTTTGAACTGTGCGAACGAGGTCATTTGTCTGAAATCTTTTGGAATGGAAGTCCTGATTGTTGCTGCCTCATACCTGCATGACCTTTTACCATACGAAGTTATCCGGGTTTAGGAAATCACTGCTGTGTTAACATAGTTACCTAAAATTATACGAATTGTGTTTTATTACAGATCTTGTAAATAATAAGGAATTATTTTATTAATAATTTTGAAAGACTCCAAGGCAATCGTGCGCATTCTTCTAGTTTTTAAAGCTGGAAGTTTTGATCTTTCCAAAAGAGAGTCATAGGAATTATCAAAATCTTCATAATAAAGCGAAGCACACGTTCCTGAATATTTTTTATTTTGCTCACTACCAAAATGCCAGGCCGAAGAGCAATAACTAAAATTTGACAAGATAAATGAGTAATAAATGGTAAGTTTCCCAAGACGTCTTAAGTTTTTTTTCCAATTCGCTTGAGAACATTTAGTTGCCTTGCAGTTTTCTTAGTACATATATTTGAAATATTTATAGTCACTAGTAACACCCAATAATTTTACCTCATCTTCGCATGAAATATTAAAATCATTTATATAAAACACATTTTTTTTTCTCATGTGTTAGTTTACCAATTGCTAAAGCCTGGAATTTGTCAGGATTAGCCTGCATTTTGTTATCAGAAAACCAACCAATTAGCGATTTACTACATGTATTTTCTTCGAAACACTTAATTTTTGTTTCTATGGATTTATGGGAAAAGACCGGATGATCTTCCACGAGTGATTGCAATTCTTTTTACGAGTGGAGCTCAGCGCAACGAGCGAAAGACATTAAAAAATTATATCACGAACGGGAGATCATTTAGGATTTTCCACAAGCTCATCTTCCTTAAATAGGCGTATTGGATCAGGCAACGAGTACAGATGATTGCGCGTGAGCTCTTTTAGATCTGTACTGGGTCATCTATACCAGAAATCGTCCAGAAGAAAATTTATTCTTTGGACAATTAAAATCAACTATAAAAAGTGTAAATTTCATTGTAATGTGATTGAAAATGAAGAGAGTCCATGTTTTAACATGCAAAATTATGTCTTATCATAAGCAATTTAAGATCATAGTTTCACTGTCCATCAAGGAGTCAGATAATAACGTAAAGATGATTTATTACACATAATTTTGCAGCAAAATTTGTGCTTAAAATGGGTCGGTTTGGACTTTAGATTTGTGCTTAAAATGGGTCGGTTTAGACTTTAGAAAGGTTCACCAAACTTGCAGAAGCATTCAATTATTGCCCGAGTTTAGTTTGTTCTTTTATGCCTTCGTGTTATTGTTTTTAATATGTCAACCACAAGGGATATAAATAAGGACATTTCTAATAAAGAAATGAACATATAAACAAACGAAAAAGAATTCCTTCGATGCTAAAGTTAAACAATATCGCGAGCTAAAGACCATGCTGGATTAACAACTTTAATCTTCCGATTCATGATTTAGGGGAGTATTACAGGCAAATAGAAAAAAACGCCTAATAGTGATAGTCTACATCACAGAATGAGACATACATAACTGAAAGGGTCGATGAGTGTTGAATTGACCAGGACCAGGATGTAACACAATTAACATTGGTCTCATGACAAATATATTCTGTTGTTCCAGCTGCCAAGGTTCCAAATAGATTATATATATGTCACAGGTGATATGTTTTGACGTTGATTATGAAAACAAATGATTGTTCCTTTTCGAAATTAGGCCAATAAAGCATGCATGGGTTTCTGACAGTCGCTATCATGAAGTAATTTATCACTCTGGGTTATCTGTCCATGACGTTTACGAATATTTAGGTCTGGAGTAAATTGCCATTCTATTTCCGCATTATTGACCTCAAATATGGATGACCATAAGAAAACGAGACTGGTGTAACTATTAATCAAATAAGGACTTTTTACGAGGTCAATACGTAGTTATATGGACCGTGGAGGAAAATATTGACCGAGGACGAAGTCCCAGGTCATTATTTTTCTACAGGTACATATAACTACTTTATAAATAGTAACATGCCTATATAAATAGATCTATTTTTAGAAACAAGATTTAAATATGCTTTATAAATAGTAACATGCCTTAAATATGCTTTAAAAATAGTAATAAGCCTTAAATATGCTTTAGAAATAGAATATATACACAGAATATTTTGGGGGGACATTGTCTACACGAACCAATCAAAATTAGGACTTAACACACCATATGTAATATTGCAGGATATGCTTCCCCTTCCGACACACCCAATATCACCCATTTGTTCAGAGGGGTTTATATTTGCTTATGTGAATAATATGTCATCGCGCGTTTCGTCTAATCGAGACAGTGGCGCTCAAGGTAAAACATATTTCAAGTCCAATATTAAGATGTTGTAGAAACGTGATTACGATTTCCTTGTTTGTTGCTAACAGTGTTTGTAGATTTCTGTTAAACCCACTGAATTGTTACTTTATACAGTTTCTTCGATTATGTCTCGGTATGGTCTGTTTTCCTGGCTTCAAAATCATTAAGGTCTTGGTGCATGGTGAATAGCAGACTTGAGCAATTATAATTTATTGTCTGTGTTTTTGTAGTACAAGTGTGTACTATTGTTATTTTTGTTAAGGAAAATCTTAGTAGATTGTGGAAAGATACTGTTTTAGTTAAAATATTACGCATATATTATCTATAGAGCGTCTATAAAGACGTAATTATGGCAAGTCCATCACGATATCATAAACAACTGGCGGGCATCTTCGGTGGAATAAGTAAATCCCTAAAATAGGCTAATTGTTACACACAATCTGCTAATCTCCTTTAAAAGCGAAAATTTCTTGCATATAAAACCGGCCTTTTCCGTCGAGCGGAAACACACCCGTCGTACTGCGCCGTATCGTTGGAAACCGACGACAATGTTTCATAACTTGTATTTTGTACATATATCATATGCATTATCTTGTGGGGAGGTAAAAAAAAGTCCTATAATACTCTACCGAAATGTATATTTACTAGTATGGTCATCCTTGTGTTATTTGTCTACATACGAAGTAGATTTTGTCGTTATATTGTATATGATGTGTGTTTATAAGTACAACTAAAACCAACAGAATATCAAAGACTATATGTTATAAAATCGCAAATGTCTGAAATGAACGGGTTGCAAAGCAAGTCCCTTAAAAAATGCGGAAACGTTAACAATTTGTTAGAAAAAGGTTTTTGGTCTATGTCAAAAATTTAGAAGCAGTTGATTACAGAAAAACATAATCAACTACAAGTATAATGTATAAAGTGTGCTTAAATGTCTTTTCTGTTGTCAAATAAGAAAAACGTTCCTTGGAAAATTCGAGAAAAAAGCAAGTGCACAACTTCAATATGCGCGCAATATTTCTGTGAAGTATCGGGAACTGGGTTGAAAGTAGTTGTTGATTACACACAATATATACCCACTTGGTAAAATTTGTTTACAAACATTGACAAAGCTCCAACTTTGGGAAATTAGGAAAAATCCTCAAACTACTCCATAATTTCAATACATGTGCAATCTTTCTGTGAAATTTCAAAGATCTGGGTTGAAAAGTGCAGGACAAATTGATTACACATTATATGAACCGTCTTAGAACGGCAAATATTCTGAAAAGTTCTTAAGTCTGGAAAATTTGGAAAAAAATTCTTGAACACCTCCATAATAGCTGGTGCACAACTACAATACATGTGCGGTTTTCTTTAAAGTTTCAGAGAAGTTGCTTGACAACTACAGGATGAGTTGATTTCACAAAATAAATACCCTTTTTTCCACTACCGCCAGCCAGCCCGCTCGCCTGCGCGTTTTCACCATATTATAACCCATGTTTGAACTTCGTAAAACCCGGAAAATAAAATATATGTCTGTCGATATTTGAAGGTAGAACCTAGAAGCGAGACATTTTATATGCACACTCATAATTTAGCCGTATTATTATAAACCCCATTGTATGAAAACACGATCCAGCTTTTTGATTTGAAAAAAAACCAGTCAGATTTATAAAATTAAGAAAAAAAGAATTGAATATCAGACTGTTTACAAGTTTGAATTTTGTTTAACGCCACTTTCAGCATTTTTTTTTCAGCTATATCGTTTGGCGTCCAGTTTTTATTTCAGGTGGAAGCCACTATACCTGCAGGAAACTCCTGACCATCAGTAGGAAAACTGGCAAACCTTGTCCATTAAGTTTGCTGTATTATGTGTAGATACTATTTTGTTTTAATTACCTAACCCTGCATGTGTTACCTATATATATTTATCTCTGTACATGCAGCGCGATTGAATATACATTCTGTATGTAGAAATAGGCCTTCAAGCAAATAAACAAGTTTTAAGTAACAACTACTCGGTCACCGCGGCCCGGGACTAAAGGGCATTGGATTCACGCGTTTGTGCCAACAACTCTGACCGTTCTAAATCGGCGACAGAATATCAACAAACATTTTGTTACGTGTACTACTCCGCGCTTGTGACATACATTTTAGCTACATTTTAGGGGGTGGCGTATTCGGCGAGGGGACTTGACCTACTCTACGTATGGTGGCCACTAGCTAAAGCTCCTGGAACCTCCCAGAGTCATAGTAATTAAAAAGTACACAGGTTTTCGTTAGTAAGGAGTGACGGAATCTGCAAATCTTAGGGTTCTTATCCATGTTTGAGGCAGTTCAGTGACGGCGCCCCGCCCCGATTTTTCTTTTAAGTGGTTTTTTTTGTGTTTGTTTGTTTACACGCATATTGAATGATTATTATGTTATTCATAATTGCAAGTGTTTAATCATTTGTCATTTGTTCATTTAGTTTTTAACGCTACGGCGATTTTAGTCTTGTAATTTGTGGGATTAACTTAGCAAAACGAGGGTACAATCATTCATTCCATTATTGAAATTGAAAATGGGTGCCTAGTTTGTGCTCTCCTTCTAGCGTACGCATTCCTGTAATATTTCTATACCTCTGCATTGACGTCTTTACGTTTGGTAAGAAAGCTTATATGATGGCACAGGTGCTAAAAACTTATTGGACCAAATTTAAGACATAAACATCCATTTACGTGTAGAAAAAGATCAGTACTGTAGTAAAATCAGTACCACCTGCTGCATACATGATATATCTCATTTAATAGAGATTCCGTATCTGATAATCAAATCTTACTAGCTTATTGGGTGTCGGGTCGTTTTGACTACCTTATTGCTGGAGACACCATTGCTGAATTACGTTTTTGAAGTTATAGAATCTCCATATCATGAAATGAATGACTTCTTCTTCCATACGGAAGTTGACTCCTAAAGGAGTGTAAAACATCCCGGAACTTGTGCGCAAGTACAAAAAAAGTGGACTTAAAAGTAAAACTTACATTTAAAGTATGAGCATACAAATGTTATTATTTTTAAATTATTTTTATAAATTTTACTATTTTTATTTAGATTACATATAATAAAAACATATATACAGTTGTACAGTGTTATATTTATTGTCTGTATGTCACAAGAGATTCTTCAAATGTTAGAGTGGATAGACCACTTCTGAAGGATTACAGGGATGATATCATACCTATTGATTCAGGCAGGTAGATTATTCCAATCTGTTATTGTTCTGGGAAAAAAGAGTATTTATATACATCCTTGTTTGTTGTTAATTGCCTAAATTTATGTTCCCCACGGGTACGCCTGTCTTTTGGAACCTCTACTAACCCCCAGTTAATTTTGAGTAGTAAAGTTAATCTTGATTTTTTGCGCCTACTTTCCAAACTTTACAAGTAATATCATTAATATGTGCCCCCAGTCAAGATCATGACGACTTCCTAATCTCAATCCAAAAGACTCACTATGCATGTTTGTTCTGGGACACGTATAACTAATTTATTTAACTCGATTTATATGCTCCTGGTTTGCTGGATTCGTACAAGTCTGGAACACCTGAGTACACTTGCTGCCTTTTAATTTTCTTCCTTTGTTTGAATGGTGTTTTACACAATTTTTCGCAGTTTTTAGTTATATCATATCGTCTTTTGTAATTGAATGAGGAAGTCACAGCATCCAGTGACAAACTTCAGACCTTCGCCACAACTGTCAAATAAGGTTGGAGTAGAGCACACCTTTCCATAGGTATATATCTACCTTACTGAGCCACTCAGAGACTGGAACGCCGCATGTTTTTGACCAATGGATGACTAACTACCTTAACCATTCAGAGACTGGAACGCCGCATCTAACCACCTTAACCAATTACAGACTGGAACCCTGTACGGTTATGACCAATAACCTTAACCACTCAAGAAACTGGAACCATGTATGGTTTTGACCAATTGATGACTAACTACCTTATCCACTCAGAGACTGGAACCATGTATGGTTTTGAACAAGTGTTTGTCTGCCATATTGTTTTTACGATTTTGTTATGTCCTGGTAAAATCCTGTTTCATCTTATGGTGATAAATTTTTATTGGGTAAGGAACCACATAGACAGAACACTGTTAACAATACCTTGTATCACTAGTCAGTTCTACTAACTAAAGAATATGAACAGTGATGTATATTTAAGTAACAAATTAATTTTACATCTTTAAGGAATCTACAATAAAAGATATAAATATATATGCTCCCTCCCCTGATTTTTCAGCTACGTATATATCATATCATCCAGTATTTATTGGGAGAGAAAACTCCGCATTGAGGTAGGAAACTTACATACTAAAAGATCAGATAATTGATAATTAATTTTAATTTTAATAAAATATTTTTTTCCAACATTTTATTTATATTTCTTTAAACCTGTGTGCTGATTCATACAATACATGAAAAATCTCTGTAATAGGATGATCCCAAAATGTTAAGGAAGTAAAATGTAATCCACATGAGCAGACATAACAAATAAATTAAAATAATAACTACATGTAACTGCTCTAAAGTACTGAAATAAAATTCTGAATAACTGTATTATATTTCAAATGTTGACAAAATTAATATTTAGTTTTTACAGCTGCAGGTATTGGTTTTACTTGCTATGTTGACATATATAAATATTTAAACGAAATTTTGAACAGTAAAATCACAGATTGACGTTCACAATTTTCAACACTGGTATCTCCTAATGCACCCATATTTCTAACACTTCTTTGAACTTTGAATAAATCTGATTAAGAAATATTATCACAGCAGGCAAATTAAAGCAAAAACGCAAATACTTATATTTTTTATTGTACAAGTTTGGATACTACATCTATTTATATATTATAATATATATGTTGTCGTTAAAATTGTAAGAATAGAGCATTAAACAACACTTTGCCACCTCCTGGGATCCCACATCTTCATATTACAAACCAGCATGCTAATCATGTGAGCTATGGAAGTACTCTGGCAGCTCAGTCGATATACATCCACTACCTATTAGAACACAGATAGGCCTCCTTTTATACTCCTCCCTCCTAAAACTAGAGGCTCCCAGGAGCCTGTAATCGCTCACCTGGAATCCAAATGACTTAAACTATATTAAAATTTTTGAAATTAAGAGTTTCAGTCTAGTTGTTATAGCTTTTAAGTTACTGTGCAAAAACTAAACATTTCTTCAAAACATTTGTTAAATACAATAACTCCTATAAGGTGCCATCCACAATTTCTGAAAATTAAATGGTTTTTAGGCATTGTCCTTTAGGGTACTTTAGAAATTTACAGTTTTACTCTACTAATAGGTGTGTTATAGACTAATTTATAATTAAAAAACTGTTCATATGTCCAAATTCATAATGAAAGGGCAATAACTCCTATAAAGAGTCATCTTGCAATTTTTGGACTAAGCAATCATTTGTAGGGCTTCTATTGCTGATCATTTGTGCAATTTACAGTTTTAATCTAGCTACTATAGTTTTCAAGTTACATGACAAAAATGGAAAATTTCTTAACAAAATTGTCATTTAAGGGCAATAACCCCTATAAGGAGTCATCTGACAATTTCAGACCAATTAAATGAATTGTAGGGCTTTTTTGCTGATCATTTTTGCAATTTATTATTTCACTCTAGCTGCTATGGTTTTTAAGTTACAGGACAAAAACGGAAAATTTCATAAAAAATTGCAATTTAAGGGCAATAACTCCTATAAGGAGTCATCTGACAATTTCAGACCAATCAAGTGAATTGTAGGGTCTTTATTGCTGATCATTTGTGCAATTTACAGTTTCAATCTAGCTGCTATAGTTTTCAAGTTACAGGACAAAAACGGAAAATTTCATAAAAAATTGCCATTTAAGGGCAATAACTCCTATAAGGAGTCATCTGACAATTTCAGACTAATACAGTGAATTGTAGGGCTTGTATTGTTGATCATTTTTGCTATTTACAGTTTTACTCTAGCTGTTATAGTTTTAAAGTTACAGGACAAAAACGGAAAATTTCATAAAAAATTACCATTTAAGGGCAATAACTCATATAAGGAGTCATCTGACAATTTCAGACCAATCAAGTGAATTGTAGGGTCTTTATTGCTGATCATTTGTGCAATTTACAGTTTCAATCTAGCTGCTATAGTTTTCAAGTTACAGGACAAAAACGGAAAATTTCATAAAAAATTGCCATTTAAGGGCAATAACTCCTATAAGGAGTCATCTGACAATTTCAGACTAATACAGTGAATTGTAGGGCTTGTATTGTTGATCATTTTTGCTATTTACAGTTTTACTCTAGCTGTTATAGTTTTAAAGTTACAGGACAAAAACGGAAAATTTCATAAAAAATTACCATTTAAGGGCAATAACTCATATAAGGAGTCATCTGACAATTTCAGACCAATCAAGTGAATTGTAGGGTCTTTATTGCTGATCATTTGTGCAATTTACAGTTTCAATCTAGCTGCTATAGTTTTCAAGTTACAGGACAAAAACGGAAAATTTCATAAAAAATTGCCATTTAAGGGCAATAACTCCTATAAGGAGTCATCTGACAATTTCAGACTAATACAGTGAATTGTAGGGCTTGTATTGTTGATCATTTTTGCTATTTACAGTTTTACTCTAGCTGCTATAGTTTTAAAGTTACAGGACAAAAACGGAAAATTTCATAAAAAATTACCATTTAAGGGCAATAACTCATATAAAGAGTCATCTGACAATTTCAGACCAACCAAGTGAATTGTAGGGCTTTTATTGCTGATCATTTTTGCCATTTACAGTTTCACTCTACCTCGTATATTTTTCAGGTTATATTGTAAATACCAAAAATTTTGTCAAAAATCGTAAAAAAAGGGCAATAACTCCTACAAGAAGCCAATACACAACTTCGCACTAATAGCAACTATTGTAGAACTTAATGTGCTGATCAATTTGAAGTAACGGTTTTCTCTATAGCTATTATAGTTTTTTAGATAATGATCAAAAACCTGTGTTGACCCCCATGTTCTATTTTTAGTAACAGCGGCCATATTTGTCTGTTGATCAACACCCTGGGTACAAACTTGAAACTAGGAACCCTAAGGATGATTGTGGCCAAGTTTGAAAAAAATTGGCCCAGTGGTTTCAGAGGAGAAGATTTTTGAAAAAGTTTACGACGGACGACGGACGACGGACGACGGACGACAGACGACAGACGACGGACGACGAATGACGGACGACGGACGCCAAGTGATAGCAATAGCTCACATGGACCTTCGGTCCAGGTGAGCTAAAAAAATCTTCAACTTATGATTCACATTAACACCCTTACCTGAGGGGTTTTTTTACTTGGATGCCAATGAAACGATAGAGAACAAAACAACACCTGTGTCATCTTCTTAGATTTCTGTATTACAAGCCTGCCCTCTAGCCAAGTGAGGTAACGAGTACTCCGATAGCTCAGTGGATTTTGACTGGCTATATATCAACTACCTGCTGGAACACAGATCTTTAGGTCTCCCGTTACACATTTAAAAGAAAATCTTTTTTCTTTAAAACACACTATTTATTAAGATTAAACAATATTTCTATTGCACATTCTTGGATACTGCATATACTTGAATAATATATAAATATAAATAAATGTAGTCTGGAAACAAACAAACATGTATTTGTAACCTTTTATAAATATGTTTGTTCATATCAAGATTACATAACTTATTTTTAAATTTTTGTTTAAAACACAACATTTATTCAATGTAATAATAGAGAGAAGATTTAAACGAAAACATTTACAGGATAGACAAAACAATCACAGATAAAAAACTAAAAACATTTATTAATAGAAACAAGGTGCTCTGGAAGTGCAAACACACCTAATATTTTGTTATGTTTAGGTCTCTTGCACTGTAAATGATGAATCATCTTTTAAAACATAATTTACAGACTTATATTGTGCTATGTCCTTTACACGAGTCTGGTGAACATAATCGTACAGTTTTTCTACAACTTTCCTTAACGGCCGTATGTTTGCCATAGTGCACAAATTATTATTGTATTCCCACTGTTTTGGCCCCATGGTATGAGCATACCTGACAGGTAGTCCTTCTGCAATTCTCTTTTTGAACTCTTTGTCAATGTCTTGTTTCATTTCTTCTTCTGCCGGCAGTTGTATCGATCCATCAAGGACAGCTATAGTAAACTGTACTTGCATATCAAATAACGGAAACGGACAAACTGTCTTTAAAATGCCAATAAAAGACAAAGTGGTATAAGAAGCATGAATCAAATGCTTATATAGAGGCCAAAGACGTTCCTGTTCTATTTTTAGACCAATCTCCTCCGAGAGGAAAGGAAAATTGTACAGATAGCCTGTGCACAGCAGTAAAACATCAGTTTTTACCTCCTCTCCATTACTGAAGATGACAGAATGCGTGCGGAGTTCTGTTATTCCAGGTTTTTGTTCCACATTGACAGGTAAAACTGTTTGAAGAAATGGCTTGTTGTGACTAAGATACACCTGTAATTAAGAAGAAACGGCTTGTTGTGACTAAGATACACCTGTAATTAAGAAGAAACGGCTTGTTGTGACTAAGATACACCTGTAATTAAGAAGAAACGGCTTGTTGTGACTAAGATACACCTGTAATTAAGAAGAAATGGCTTGTTGTGACTAAGATACACCTGTAATTAAGAAGAAATCTATCAAGGTGTACTTAAAATATATTTTCAAATCCCTAGTACAATTTTTGTATGATGTCAAAACAAGATACAGATCTTATGAGAACTAATTCAGAAGAAATCCAAGTTCCCACTTACAGATTTCAAGATAAAATTACATTCTTTTGGTCCTATAACAAATACATAGCAAGGTTGGTTTCAAAATGATTAATGTTTTGGATGAAGAATCCATAACTAGAAAATATTTGAAATAGAAAATAGGCAAAAAATTATCCTCCCCATCAATTAAATGTCACCACATAATAACAAAAGGTTTAGTTTCTTTCCCAAAGCTTACATCAACTTATCATTGTATATTATGCATCTTTAGTACAGACTGATAATTTTTTCCTTGGGTAAAACGTAACAATTTTTATCAAACCGTATAATTTGTATGTAAAATTAATGCATATTAAACATTATGCCGGTGTATTTGTGAAATGAGAATTTTAACCTGATGTATTTCTACCTTAATTCATTGTAAAATATCGATTGTAGACAAACTGCCTTTACCACTTCGCCACCGAGGCTCCTCAGAATTATGAAGAGTTACAATAAAATTGAACATATAATATATATATCCATATACCTACATGTTTGGCTTCAGTGGCCACATCTATAGCTATGTCTTGACCTGATGCTGCAGCACCAAGGCAAACAACTGTTTTGCAAGAGAAATCTTCAGGATGTCTATAGTTATGACTGTGAATTATCTCCCCTTTGAATCTATCACTACCAGGAATTGTGGGATATAATGGAATCTCATAATGTCTACAATAGTATACACAAAATACATATAGTAAGAACATGTTTCATTCTGCTATGATAAACAATCTGGTTCACTCTTGTTAAACAATATTGAAAAAATGTAATGTCAAAATACTGGTATTTAGTCCAAGAAAAGCTGACGTCAGACAATCTAATTGTTTTTTTTTCAAATTCCTGTGCATCAGCATTTTCTCTACTGACAAATGTAAAAGTACTCATCCATGAACATCCAGGGCCAAATCAGTTGCATCCATTATTTCATTACCCTTAGCCAAATTGAAATAACATGCTTTCTTTTGGGTTGATCGGTAACCAATTTGTTACCAGTTTTTATAACAGGAATTGAACTACCCCACCCCCTCCTCCCCAGGAAGACACTTTTTTAACCCCTACCACGTACATGAATAAGTCTTTATTAGAAATATTTTAAGTAAAAGTGTGTGTGTAAAGGGGGGGGGGGGAGGGGGTTGACATAGAAATTACAGATGGGCAGTTATTTAATTTGATAATCCATCCTGAAACAATGCATTTTTACATTAAAATTACACATTGATGGAGTAAATGATGTGCGTTTATAAGTACAACTAATTTTTTTTTTTTTTTCATCTTAATGGAAGTCTTTAAATCGCAAGAGCATGGTACTGTCCAAACATGTAACCCGCTATGGTTTGAAGCTACACTTTTCATATTATAACCTAACAATGCCCCAATGGAAAGGTATTACCAATCCACCAACTTTACAGTAGACATTGCTTGAGCCATTTAAACATAAAGAAAAACTATATTCACCCATTACAGACCATAACTGCATCAAAGCTCTCAGTTTTTGTTTTGTCCTGTTGCTCAACTCTACTGTATGACACTTTCCATTCAGTCTTCTTACCATTGCATTCTGGGTAAACTTCTTGTACTAAGGTTCCAAACTTAAAAATATAAAGAATATTATTGTTTTACAGATATGCATCAGTGTAGATAATGTCTGCTTGAACTAAAACATTCTTACTAAAATAATTAAATTTTGAAACTTTGCACTACTGAAACGGTTAATTAGTGATAATATTTCATAAATATGGTGTCCTTAGTAGCCGAGTGGTCACGGCAGTTACCCTTCGACTGTTGAAAGTTTGGCGTTCACATTGGATACTAGGGTTTCCTGTTCCAATAAAAACTGGATTCCATGAAACTGCTGACAAAAAGCTAACAGTGGCATAAAATACCATTCAACAACAATAACATGTTGGTCAAGTGCATATGTACTAGTTAAATCTGCATAAAAGGGTAAAGCTGGTAGCAAAAAAACCAACAACAACCAAAATTCCAGAAATTATGATATTGGTTATTTCTTTGAGAAAATCATACAGCTCTAAGGAATGTTTCTATTGCCAAAGTTTAGTTCAGATTGAAATTAAAGAAACTATAGTGTCTGAGCAAGGACATCACATTTCATAATGGACACAGGCGAAATGAGGCAATTAATTTATTGTGTTTTTTTTAATGATATGTTGTGGCTCTATCAGTATTACATTTGTATATTAAAAATAAAATTTCATTCCTTGCTAAACTCAGAAAATCAGTCAGTCCTCCACAAGTTAGCTAAACTTTGCTTAATTATATTATCCATTCTTAGGTAGTCTGTATTGTATTGTCTCCCTTTAGCTGTTTTTTTTTTAAATTGAAATGTCAGGTTTGTCATTATTGATTTGTATGTTACAATGTTAAATTGTAATTGTTTACATCCTGCACAGGGGATTGAATTAATCTTTAATCTTGTTTGGTTTATTGTTCAATGTCAACAAAACGATAACATGTCATCAATAATTATCATAAAGACAGGTATGGTAGTTGGTTTTTCACCTTGATAAACTTGTGAAGGTCATAATGTGTTGAATATTCCTGGAGGTATTGCAGAACCTCCTCATGTGTTATGAATGAAGGTAGAGAAGTCTTGAATGGAAAATCTGGAAAGGCCATCACTTCTTTTGGAAGATTTGTTCTGAAATTAAAAGTGTTAAAATGTTATAATAAAGATATCAAAATTACAAAAACATAAAATTTTTCATCCTGCAAGTTTTTTAATTTATTTACAGCAGATTTATAATTGGCATATAAACTAACAGTTCAAGTTGATTTGCCTTTTGACTTGTCCACAGCGGTGGACAAAACTTGTATACCCAGTACACTCATTAGAATAGATGTTATTTCCTTGTCTTAAAAATTAAATTGCAAGCATAATCCATAGAAATCCACAGCATTTTTTTCCACTAAATAAGTGGTAAAGTTAGCGTGCACATTGGTGGACTGACCACTTTGTATTAGTGGACGTTGGTTGGCTAAGCACTGTGGATGAGTGGACATTTGACATTGGTGGACTGACCACTGTGGATTAGTGGACATTGGTGGGTAAGCACTGTGGATGAGTGGACATTTGACATTGGTGGACTGACCACTGTGGATTAGTGGACATTGTTGGCCTGACTACTGTGGATCAGTGGACATTGTTGGGCTGACTACTGTGGACAAGTGGCCATTGCTGGGCTGAGCTTTGCTAGACAGATCAAAATAAACCATGAAAATGTAATAATTTTGGTATACAATCATTGCCATTTGTGCAACAATAAAGAATGATAAAAATGACATATCACATGAAAAGCACTCCAATCAGAAGTATGAAACAACATTGGATAGTAGAGCATTTCCAGCTTACTATCCTAAAAACTTTACAAAATCATATACAAAAACAAATCTATGCAGCAGGTTTTCATGAACATACATAAGATTTTTGTACATGCTTGACTGAACAGGAAGACCATTTTTATCAGTATACCTAAGATTTTTGTACATGCTTGACTGAACAGGAAGGCCATTTTTATCAGTATACCTTAGATTTTTGTACATGCTTGACTGAACAGGAAGACCATTTTTATCAGTTCCAGTTTCTTCTGTGTAAATCCATGTCCCTCCCTCTGACAAATTCTTCTCAAAACAAACAGCTTGGAAACTATTTGGCCTTGCAGTGAGATGATGTAGGGCACACAAACCTGCAGCTCCTGCTCCAATCACTGCTACTCTTATGGTCATAATGCTTATCAAGTATGAACTTTACATGCTACGGTTGCTAAATCCTTACATACATTGTATGTTAAAACTGTTCTGAAATCAGACATTAAATTAACTATTGTGGTGTGCTTTTTTATTTATTTAAATGAAGAAAAAAATGAATATCTTCTTAATTTACATACACCAAACTGTACTGTGAAGCAATTTGTATAGACCTTAACATGACAATTCATTGTATAAATGCTAAGCATTATAATTATATTACATTTGAGAGGAGGGGCATTAAACATGTTAAAGGTCTAAAGAAGAATTATTCGACTCAGAAGGATAGAAAAAGATCATTTTGTATCTTATGATAAATAGCTAAATAACATTGTGTTAATAATATTCTATTGTACCTATTTATTTTCGGAAAATTTCAATGTCCCTTTTTTTGTTTAAAGCCATATTTCAACACCAAACTATATGGAGTCGATTTCCCGCAGTAAAACGGAATGCTAAGACGCAAAAATAATTTACCTGTATTCAGTAGTGCTTCTGTTCTGTCAAAAATGAGGAGATTGTATTATACAGCACTGACATAACGTAGCCTTAAATAGCTCTGGTCGTTAGTTGAACTTGTTTTGCACTATTAAATTATTCATATTAATAATTAGTTGTGACTTAATTATTCATGTTTAGTTTAAATGAAAATAAATTATAAAATTATTTTTTGCAGACAAGTCCCTTAGTAATGATCACGGAACGATTTTGGTTCGTCCAATAAAAACTATAATTTCGTACCTTGACCGTTTCATACCATGCCATTTTCGTACCATAATATGTAAATTTCAATGGTAAATATTATGTATTTGCAGCTGACAATTCTTTACCATAACAATTTTGTACCATGTAGAATTTTCAATGTTCAGTTCATGTACCTTCAAGTGACAGATTAGTACCACAGCCATTGCGTACCAGGTGGTATTTTCAATGTAAAATTATTTTTGAAATATTTTGAAACCATTAATAACATATGGAAATTTATTAAACATGTACAATTATTTCACGTTTTAAGATATTTTGAGACCATTTTGGAAATATTTTTTGTGTAATTTGGAGTAGTTTTCTATTCTTAGGTTTGGATTACATCATTTCTATCGGTCTGAAATAAGAAATTCTTTATTGATTTAAACATCCAACAAACGATTGTAGTCAATCTAAACAAATGTCTCGACATTTCAGGTTTGGGGCTAATATATATTTGCATACTAGACTCACATTGAGCTATACTATGGACATATTTCTACTTCATATCAGTCTTAATTTAGCTTCTTCTCATATTT
This sequence comes from Limnoperna fortunei, assembly GCA_944474755.1. Classification (NCBI taxonomy): domain Eukaryota; kingdom Metazoa; phylum Mollusca; class Bivalvia; order Mytilida; family Modiolidae; genus Limnoperna; species Limnoperna fortunei. The sequence continues at coordinate 19,472,026 of OX104112.1, read as the reverse complement.
GACATATCAGATATACCCTTAACACATACCTTTATAATATCAACAATCATTACTCCTCAAGCATGTCAAGATGTATTTAAATTATCTATCTTAGACTTATTTCCAAAATTTGGACCAACCTCTTTGATATTACGAACAAGTTTAGTTCGGGTTGTATTTAGTTTACATTTTTAAATAACAAAATGATACTCATCCTCAACATCCAATCTGCACAGTGGATAAAGATTATACACAAGAGGACTATTTTGGTGGCGACATTAAGCCTATTTCTCTGCTACAATGACATTCCAACTGGCATTGCTTCTACTGTCCGCCTATTGCAGACGATACTATTGTCTATGTTGCTATCAAATCAAACTCCGATGCCATCCAATACTGTTTATAATTTTAATTTTTCTGTTTGATCACCTACAGTTTTGTATTATTGTACATATTAAATTATTTGATTCAGTTTGGGTTTTCTAAAAAAATAATTTTACGTTTTTGCATATAAAGTTTGTCTCTGGTCTGATCTATGTTTTGCTGTAGGTACATCTTTTACACATTTTGTAACCCTCTCCCGTAGCTACTATATTAATAACAATATACACCAATATAATATTTAAGGAATAGTTCAAATTTCAGAACAGGTCATACGATATAATATGGTTTGGGTCTGTTTACGCCTAATAAGCGGTTTATGAATGGTGTAAACAGATCCAAACCATATTATATTGTATAACCTGTTCAGAAATTTGAAATGTTTCTTATAATTTATCGTCACAGTTTTAATATTCTTCAAAGAGCAAAGGCAGAAAAACATATTTTTAAACTGGATTATTTATCATATTTACTGGATAATTACATTTATCACGTCACAAACGCAGTCACGTGATAAATACTGTCAATATGGCAGCCCCCATACACAAAATTTTACCACCTTTAATCCACTCCAGAAGCGTAACGGTAAAGAATTCAATAAAACATCAAAAGGCAATTATATATCTTTTTATTTGAAGAATAACATATCAAATTTTCATTTTTTTCCGAAGTTTCCCTTTAAGTATACATCTTAACAATTTTATGGCAAAAACGCCGATTACGTCATGGAACTATTTGAATTTTAACGGCGTAAGAATAGGTCATAGGTCACGCAAGTTATTTCTTATAATACGGGTTGCTCGATTTAAAATGACCAATCAGATTTCAGCTTACAAAGCATATTAAATTATAACAAAATAACAAGATCATAGTGTTCTTAAATTAAGCAACTAATTAAAATGCCAAATGGTCTGCTGTCCTATATAAGCTCTACCGGACACATAGTCTCAGCAAACGACTGATAAGGATCTATACTGCTGTATATCATAAGAATGTTTGCATAGAAGTCTTTTCATGTAGATCTTTTTCATTTTTCCTTCTGATATAAACTGTGCATTTTGCTGCATAAGAAGCTTCTGAAAATTGTAGCCGATTGTTTTGGGGAATACACAGCCCTTTTGATAAGGACTCATTTTTAGTGATAACTTATTAGTGGTAAGTTTAATTTGAACAGAATTTTAAATCTTTATAATAATGGATCAAAAAGAGCGATTATGATTGTCAAAAAAATCATTTGATTGATTGATTGATTGATTGATTGATTGATTGATTGATTGATTGATTGATTGATTGATTGATTGATTGATTGATTGATTGATTGATTGATTGACTGACTGTCGACGGACGGACGGACGGACGGACGGACGGACCGACCGACCGACCGACCGACCACCGACCGACCGACCGACTGACTGACTGACTGACGTATGTACGGTTAATTGTCAAAACATTCATTTACGCTTATGCCCTTTAATGTACAGAAAATGTCATGAAAAGGAAAAAGAATGACCATAACTTTTTTTATTTCTCGATGGATTTACATCAAATTTGATTACATGTAATCCTTCAGGTCATTTTATCTCATACAAACGAAAATTTATATCTATTTTTCAAGAAATTAAAAAAGTTGACATTTATCTACGTTTTCAATGCAAGACAAGACACAACTGGTATTTTCAGGACATTAGTGTAACCCATTGTTTACATCTGCTTCTACATTATACTTGGGGCCGCGGTGGCCGAGTGGCTATAGGATTGTTCGTCTACTATTGATCACGTGGTTTGTCAACACTGAGATTGCGGCACAGTGGATTGCGGGTTCGATTCTCACTGCAGGCAGGGTGTACTCGACCCCAATCTTAATTGACAAGGATCGGGGTCTCTCCGGGTACTCCGGCTCCTCTCCAATTAAAACTGGACGCCATGATATATAGCTCAAAAATTGCTGAAAGTGGCGTTAAAACACCTTTCAAACAAAGATACATTATACTTGTACTTAACATCAATGTGCTGATGATTACTAGAAGGCGCGTGAAAGGGAATTTAAATTCCAAATATTAAATGAACGTATATACAGACATTTTTTTCTTCATTAAATTTAGTAAGATACAACATTTTTATAGTTTTACTGAGGGTATAACAAATATTTAGCACCAGACTTTAATAAATCTAAGTCTGGGCTTGTCGCGACATTATATGGTACGGAATTCCACAACCTGATTGACATAGAAAAAAATATTTGTGGTAGTTCGTAGGGGAGAATGGTAGTAAAAATAGTGTGTTCTCTTGTATGTGGCATGTAGTGTGTTGAACATGCAATGAGATTTACCATGTTGTTTTATTTTGTAAAGCATGACGACGGATGCGAGGTTCCTTTTTTGATGTAGTGTAACATGTTGTAACATGTCACTGCTCTTGTAGTTGTATTAATTTAAGGTATATCTAGCTGCTCTTCTTTGTGTCATTTGTTTAATTGATGATGCTACAGTATTCTAATTTAGGCGAAACATAAGTTTTATATGTTGTTTCTTTGGGTTTAATACTGTTTGATATGATGTTTCGTTTATGAAATATAGAGATGCCTTTGTTTGAGACAGTATTTATATGATTATTTCATGTAAAGTCTTCGGTGATGGTGGTGCCCAGATATTTTTACTTATCAGTTGTTTTAAGAGTTTTGTTATGATAAATCTTACACTGTTGTCGCCACTAAGAGTGTTGATCGTTTATGATGTTGATTAAAAATATATACTCGTTTTACACCTGGTGTGGACTCAAAGCTGGAGTGTGTATTCAAAGATGATATCGGTTTATGTTTTCTTATTCTGATGATTCCAAACTTGTCTGGCTTGAAGGACATTAACCATTCTTGCTCTTTCGATTCAAGTTTGTGAAGGTTGGATTGTAGGATGTGGCTGTCGGGTGATTGTCGAAATAGTCAAATACACAATAGTGTGGTTGTCTGGCTTGTCGTTAAGATAAATCAAAAACAAACATGGTCCCAGGGCAGAGCCTTGCCAGTATGCCCGATATCACAGGACAACTATTGGATGTCTGACCATCGACAACTAATTTCTGTGATCGATTGCTTAGCCAAGCTTGTACCCAGTCTGATACTTAGTTGTCAAGCCCCATGCGTTTAATTAAGTTCTCGGATAAGCTCTTTGGTGGTCTACCTAATCAAACGCCTTGCTAAAATCCATCACGACTACGCCAGTTCGTTTGCCAAATGATCAAAGATTTCTTGTGTAAAGGTAAGGAGTTGTGTTTCACAGCTGACTTTGGATCTAAAACCATGTTGGAGTGGGTATTGTAAGTAATGGGTGTTTCATGATAGATGATACTATGTTGTTTTTGAGACTTTGCTAAGAATGCATGTCTGTGAGATGTAATTTTCAGGTTTTGATTTTGTTCATTTTTAAATACTGGTGTAACAAGTGCATTTTCCCGGTCAATTGGTACTGTGCCTCAATTAATTGATGAGTTGAAAAGATGTTATCATGAGTGACATTTCTTATGCAACTTCTTTAAGGGACAGACCATAAAACTTGAAGGGGGGCCTTGGTTTTTTTGTTTTGGTCAAAAACATTTTTCCACGCATTTTTTGAAGGCGTCGCGACAAAATATTTTTTTTCATTATTGGCATTATTTTATATAGCAGAAATCCTTCTTCAGAATATTTTTTTTTCTTACCCTCTGCTTCCAAAATATATTTTTTTTAATCAAAAATCATTTTCAAAATATTTTTTAGGAAAAAACCAAGACCCCCCCTTTTGCAAGTTAAATGGTCGTTCCCTAAGGAAATGTTGCGAGATTATATATCAGGGCCTATAGCTTTTGTTTAAGATGTGAAAAAAAGAAAATAATACATTTTAATCATATATGGTACCAACGGCCACTGTCGAAATTGTGTATAATACGATTGTACGAAATGGTAAATTTTTGGTACGAATTGCTTATGGTTCTGCAGTATGTTTTCCGAAATCGTGTATAGTGTACTGACGATTCCAATCCAATATGTCTGCGCCCATATGAATTTTGTCATGTAACAGGATTAGTCTGTTTACGGAACAGATTTACAGATAATCATGTTTATTTCTGCAGATAACAAGGAGAAAAAGTTTGCGGGATATACCCTTATCCTGGTTAACAAATTGAAATTATCAGATACATAATTTTTGTAAAACAGTAATAAAATCAATGCAATAGCAATGTATACTAGTATCTGTATTGACGATTTTTCTTCATTCAGCAATGTAAACATAGAACCCAAGGCTAAATTACTTTCGAAATATCGTGCATTTATTAATCGAACGAAATGACTCCTAAATTATAAAATACAGTGCATTTAAACGAAATTAATGTTGTTAAACCGAAACACTTTCATCAACATACTTGTATACTACAAGTCAACGTATCTTGTTTGAGGTTTTCTGCACGAGAAATGAAAACTGCTTAATGTGAATGGTCGAGCTTATGCCCTTTTTGTATATCCTAAAAGGTTCAAATTGAAATCAACCCTTTTTCCATTACTAATCAGCGTTTTAAAATTTGGCAGATTTTTCATTTGAATGGGCCATTTTCTATAGTTAACTTTTAAAGTGTGTTAGGAACAGTCTATTGTTGCCTATTTGAAATCCTTGTGGTAATTTCGTCTTCATTTTATGTGGGAAAAGTCTTGTGAATTGTCCACTGAATACCAAGCAGTGCCTGCCTATAACTAGCTATATAAAGACACTCAAGTTTTTCCATGGGCTGTCTGATTATGACCTATTTACTATATAAATAATGACAAATACTAAGAACCAATATAATAATCCACAAGTTGTAACACCACAATACTACCTAACAGCCTACGTCCGTTATAGCCTTCTCCCAATCTAATATATTTCCCCAAGGATATGTGGCTAATACATGTACATGTATCACACTGCACTTAGACACAGATGTTTGAATGTTTAATTTTATAAAATGTTCATGTCATTTTCAGTGAATATTGATTTTTAATAAATTTAAAGCCATCCATAATGTATAATTAATAAAATCTTGCATTATATAACGTAACATAAGGACATGACCTATATTGTCTGAATTTGCAGCCAGCGGTGTCAGTGGGTAATGTAGGACAGCTTGCAGTGGACATGATTATATCTACATTATGGATGGAGAGAATAGGTTATATTTACCATGAGAGTATTCTCCCTTTAGCTGGCAATGATCCATTTGCTCATCCAGAATCTGTGACTTGTAAAATGGTAACATCTTGTGAAGGTAAAATTTTTGTTTATAATTCAGTTTCCCTGGCAACGGTCAGTGTTCTCAGTAGATATTCAGACCTATTCCTTCAATAAATCTGGAGGCAATTATATTGCTGGAAAAATGCTGACATTTCCATGAAACTTTTAACAAACAACTTATCAGAATGGGAGATAATTCAATGTTTAAGACTGATGTTACAGTAAATAATGAAGTACTGGTATTTTGCATGCAAATCAATGTTTATTTAATGCATCAATTTCATGTAAATTCTAGGGGTGTTGATAAAAATCATACTTTTATAATCCAGATGAATATAACAATGACCAATATAATGATGTCAAGATAAAGATTTATAAACTGTGCTACTCATTTATTTTGCACCTTTTTATTTTTAGTGTATGAAAATGTAGAAAACAAGACAATTATTATACAACAGAGATCTCCTTTTGTCAGGGTGAGTGTTCATTTGGGGAGTATAGAGGCATTTTTGGCCGGATTTCACAGAGTGAAAATCCGGGTTATAGTATGGTGAATGTCTGGCAGGTGGCGTGTGGGTGGGGAAAAATTTTTCATAACAGTTTTCTCAGCAACTACTAATCACATTCTCTTGATATTTGGTATGGAGCATCAGCATGGCCTCCCATAACATGGGACTCGATTTCAGGTCTGTCGCTCACCTACTTCCTGTTAACCAACTTAGTTAATTTTTAACATTAATGTTCAATGGTAGAAAATTTTCATAACAGTTTTCTCAGCAACTACTAACCACATTCTCTTGAAATTTGGCATGCAACATCAGCATGGCCTCCCATAATGTTGGATTCGATTTCAGGTCTGTCGCTCACCTACTTCCTGTTAAACGACTTAGTTGATTTTTAATGAAATCCGGCCATTTCTGTCTTTGATAGATTTTTTTGTTGTAACTGCTCTGGATTTATCCATTTAGAAAAAAATATAATTTTTACCATGGACCTCCCGTTTTCCTTTCATTTAAAACAGACATTCCAATCCCAAAACACCATATTTAACTAATTGCAGTAACATTCTATTCATTCAGGGTAAAAGGGCATCATTTAAGCAGTGGTTGAGAAAATGGATGAAAGATGTTGGAATTGAACAACTTGTTATTTTAACCAGCAGTTATGCCCATGAAAGAATTGACAGTCAGTTAGAAGGGTATGAATATAATATTGTGCCAGTCATATATATACTCAGGAATATTATACTTTTAACATGAGCATACATGTAATTCAACAGAGAAGAGTTCAGATATTATTTTGTGAATACCTGTAATTACATTATTAAACTGAGTTGATACCAGATATACATGTAGCTAGGTGAAATAGAAACAATTACATATGGACAGGTAATTATGTACCATACAAACATCAAACATATGCATTCAGAACTAATTTTGTATGCTATACATTTTGTTTTAACCAAAATGCACATTGTGCTTATTATTCACAGTAAATTCTGTAAGCTAGAGAAAGGGCTGACATATAGTGACATGGGATATAACTCCTTAAATGCTTTGACATCAGAATATGAGGTCTTTCTCCAGGTATTCCAGCTTGCTTCCTCATTAAAAACTGGATGCCATGAAATAGCTGAAATATTTAGGAAAATGGACCAACTGACTCAAACCACCCCCCCCCCCCCCCCCCCCAAATAAAAAAAAAAAAAAATCAGATGCCCCTGCTAAATGAAGTCTCAAACAAGAAGTAGTTGTCCGACAGGTCTGAAAGTCGCTTAGGACGTACAACTTGTGATACTGAACCACCCTGCCAAATTTCAAATTGTTCTCATGTACGGTTTCTGAGAAAAGCTTGACGGCAATTCGTATGGACGGATGGACTGACGTACGTACGTACAAATGAAGTCCCTAACAGGAAGTAGTTGTCCAACAGGTCTGAAAGTCGCTTAGGACATACAACTTGTGATACTGAACCACCCTGCCAAATTTCAAATTGTTCTCATGTACAGTTTTTGAGAAAAGCTTAACTGAAATTCGTACGGACGGACATACAGACGTACAAATGAAGTCCCAAACAGGAAGTAGTTGTCCGACAGGTCTGAAAGTCGCTTAGGAGGTACAACTTGTGATACTGAACCAACCTGCCAAATTTCAAAAATGTTCTCATGTAGGGTTTTTGAGAAAAGCTTGACGGAAATTGGTTTGGATGTATGCACGGACGGACAAACGGATGTACGGACAGACAGACGGACATGAGTAAAACTTAATGCCTCCGACATGTCGTCATGGGGGCATAAAAAAAACAACAAACAAACAAATAAAAATTGTGTCCATGTCTAAAAGTGATTAGTTTTAGTCAAGTCAGTATTTAGTAGGTTAGTAGTTACTGCAGTTAGTAGTTGTTATGTTAGCGACTTTGACAAACAATATATAGCAATTTAGTAGCTTTACTAAAGAGATATTGGAATAAATATATAAAATACTTTTTCCAGATCTCAGTTTAGATTTGTTGCTGGTCCTAAAATTGAACCGCATGAGGTAGCAGACTTGACATCTAGACTTCAGTGGAAGGAGTTGGAGAAGAGGCTGCCTGGAAGTGACATGGGAGATAACTCCTCATCTATTTATATCCCAGGTGGAGGAATAGCTAAATCTTTATTTGAAGAATGGTAGGTTTAATGTAATTTTTTTTCAAAATAATTTTTTTTGGTAAAACAGTAACAGAAGCCATAATAATTATCTCAGTAGTTAGTAAAAGACAAGTGGTAGGTCAACACTTAGGATTAGAGTTCAAGTTTGCTTTTGGGCAGGGTGTGCTTGACTTCAATCTTAATTGACAAGTATTGCAAGTTTTTATGCCAAAGGTTGGAGCTTTCATCAAGACCTCCTGCTATGTCCCCAAATAAAAACTGAATACCATGATATAGCTGAAAAAATTATTAAACATTTTATAAGATTTATATTTCATTTAAACACGGTAGTATTCAAATAATAAATTGTGGTCACAGACAATGTTTGGCAGTCAGCAATACTCAATTTGTTACAGATCAAATGTAGGTTGGTGTATATAGCTTAACAGTCTACTATATGGTCGGTCTTTCAGTGGTTTGCCTTTGTATGTACAGTATGGTTGTGTTCAGTGTATTTTATGGTCTGTCTTTCAGTGCCAATGACATGAGAGTATCCGTCCTACTGGTATTCTGTGCAGAAGGAGACAATGCCAGCGATGCCTTACAGCTGGCTAAACACACAAATGATTGGTTAAAGATTATTGATATGGAGGTATGTTGATGAAAACTGTTGATATTCCATTTGGGAGAAGAATATACTGTAGCATGTGTGCAAATGAGTGTTGGGCCCAGGCATCTATAACTTATTGATAATGTCTTCTGACAATATATATATGAAAATGTGTGCACACTCAATGCTTTCATACATCAATAAAACTTCAGAAGAATGCATTCAATTCTTATAATTACATTTTATGTCAGTAAATGGGGTAAATTCATGACAAAATTCAATTAAACATCCATTTTTGTATAGATTTATTACTATGCCACAGTGTAATGTTTTTGACGTTGCTACGTTGTACTGGTTTTGATGTTTCATTAAGAATTGAAAGATCATGTGTTATGACCATGTGACTGAATTCGACCAGTGAAAATGACAGATTTCAATGAAATGCATACATAATGAAATTTGGTTTTGATAGTTTTCTCGGACTACTACAGCTTCTTTCACCAATAAAAATACTGCTTGTATTGCAGAAAATATTGCTGAACACATTCCATCAATTTATTGACAGTAGAAAACTGGTATATGTCTGATATCTAGTTTATACATTTGTATTTGTACCTTAACAGATCTACAATAGTCAAAAATCCCTCATCAATACTTATAGTATACATGATATACATTAGCTAATAATATAAAGATGCTACGTTTCTTCTGTACTTATTGTTTATAAACATGTATTCAAATTTAGGGCCTCTGAGCTCATGTGCCTGGGGTTGCAGGTTCAGCATTACTGCAGGAAGGGAATGCTCGACTCCAAACTTAAGTGAGAAGGATAGTCAGTTTTACTGCTGGATGTCGGGGGTTTTTCAACTTGTCTGCCTCCCCCAATAAAACCAGGATGTCATGATAGAGCGGGAAAAATTTCTAAAACTGGGATTAAAATCCATTTAAACAAACAAACAAAACAAATTTGCAAGTTACTTTTTGTTCACAAATATTCAATTATTGTTATTTAAACATCCATGACATGTTGTTCATAACTGTTCCCCCATGATTATAGTACAAATTTTCTCAAACCAGTGCCAGTAAAGATTTGCATATGCATGAAGTCTATTTTTGTTTACAATAGTGATATGTTTACATTTCAGCCCAAGCATGTCATAGGAATAGATGGTAAATCTGTGCTAATGCCTGGATTGTCATGGCGAGTTCCACATTCATGGAAACTAATGTATGGCTCCAAGGTTGATAGAACTCTGTTTCATTGATAATAGTTACCGTAATAAATGTTTTAATGATTTGATAATTAAAATGATTGTTTTTAAAAATACTTTAATATCATCTGTGATATAATTGACTCTGTTATAGGTCACTATCTGTATTTTTCAAGCAGAGAAAATGTAGTACATGTATTCAACGAGCCACATCACTCAGTAACCGTTTTATGTGTATTACATTGAGAAAACCAACAATCCTTTTCTATCATAGAAAATCTACTGCGGTTTCATTTATTTTCGTGGGTATCAATTTTTGTGGTTGGAGGAAAATGGACATTTCATGGGATTCTTAAATTCGTGGTTCGCGGCATCGGGAAAGATAAAAAATGTAACATGAGGGAATTGCTTATACATTTTCGTTATTCACATTCATTGTTAGTCTGTACATTTCTAGTATGCCATTGTCAAGATATAAACACTCTCGGGATGTGAAAATTATAATGCTGATCTCGGGATTTCATAAAAAGTTACAGAGGGGAATGCGGCGACACTACAACGTAAAGGGACGGCTTAATAAGACCATGAAAAACGAAACATGTGCTATGTTGTGCAGTGGTGCAAAGCTCACACTAAACATAAATCTACGGAAGGGGATCGAGTTTTTATACAGTTTTATGTCATTTATACAATTTTAAAAAGGGTGCGTTGAGTAAAGTGCCCTAAATAAAATCATGCGATACATATATCAAGTGATAGTTAACTATCTTGAAAACGGACTGTTTTGTTTTAAACAGAACATGAAGTTATAAAGAATAAACAGATTTTGTTTTGTAACCTTAAACATAATTAATAAACATGTCATTATATTAAAACCAATCTAAATAAACACTACATTGTAAATTCGTCGTAAATTCCCTGGGGCAAAGATTAAGTTTGTTTGTTTGCAAATAAACTTGATGATATAATTAGTGGTTTTTAAAGATGAAAAGTCAGTAAAACAGGTGTTAATCGATTGCTTATTGATTATTCAATTAAGAAAATTATTTTAATATTTGTTTATACATCAACACTTTACATTGAAAAGGCACAACAGGAAGTACTTTCATAACTGACTGGATTACACAATTAAAAATAATTTTTTTTATCAATTTCATTTCTGTTTAGTGTCATAAACACACCCAAGTCGTTCATAATGAAAAATTGTAACAATGTACCATGTCAGTCGTAATTATCCATGTAATCAACCGTCCAGTGGCAGCTGCTCATGCCATTTTACTATCATTATAGATTGTCTAGAGATCCTTATTTGTTGAATTATTAATTTCGTGGTTTGTCTCTACCCACCAAAACGACGAAAATTGGTACCCCACGAATAAAAATGAAACCACAGTATTATTGCAGCAGACTTGTTCATTGTTGTTGACAGATTTTTCTGTTACAAACACTTACATGAAGCAGACTATGAATCAGATCAGAAAACGGGCTTATATTGGATTCCATTTGACCACTTGTGCAGGGGACAAAAATAACCATATTTTGATGCAATTTTAGTACTGTTGTGATTTAGTAGTTTTAAGACCAATAAACACACGCAAAAATCTATTCATTAAATAAATACAGTTATGGTTTGCCCAAGTGCAATTTGTCTTTGCATGTCCTAAATCCACTATATATGACTAAAAGATGCTGGTGTTGTTTTGATTTATTAAACTTGCAAGTCTTACTGAACACCAGTTTTTTTTAAGTGCTTGAAAAAAGTGTTTAGATTTATCCACTCATTGTCTCTGTACCTCTGCTTTTTAGGTTTAGGCAGAAGTGTTACTTATTTTGTCACAAACATATATACTATTCAACAACAAGTGTATATTCTATATTCTGTGTTATGCTATAGTGGTATGGGAATGTGACCAATTATGTTAACTAAAATGTTGGTAATTTGAAACAACAGTACTCACTAAAATACAACGAAACCCAACATCCACAGAAACTACAGAATGTTTTGGATACCATAATTTTTCTGACAATTGTTCAAAATTTTCAACAAGCATAAAATTATATCCATATTTTAAATTATCACTAACCATTTAAGTAAGGTAATTTTTTACTGCTATCTCCCCAAATAATTGGGTGTTCACTGCCATATCACCAACTTAAAAATATGTCTCGGCAACACTGATGATTTTGGTACTCACCCTCCCCTCTTCTAATTTCACTCAAGTGTGAAGTTTTGGGTGCAGCCTTACTGAATTATGGCATTGAGATCTCATAATGTTGTTACGTTGGTGCGAGGTCAAATTCATGAAAGAATGAAAATGAAAATGTGTATCTGTGAAACTGATCGTCCCAATTGGAACATGTTGGTAAATACCTCCATGACACAGCCCTACATAATTTAGCCAGTGAAGAAATCTCATGTTGTAACTGTGTACTAAGTTCCATGAAGATGTGAAGTCATCTTCAAAAAGTTTCAACACAAAGGTGAACCTGAGGTGAGAGGGAAGGACAGACAAATGAACAGACAGAAGTGTCCTCCAGTTTGTTGGCAAGACGTAAAGCTTCAAGGCAAAGGTAAACCTGGCGTGGGAGTGAGGGACAGACCAAGGATTGAACCAAATATCTATATTTACCCCCAAATTTTGTAGGTGGGTCACTAACAGGACACCATGATGTATCTGGAATTTTGCTACGAGTGGCATACAGCATCATAAAAGCAGACAAGCCAATTAAGTAGTTCACTATTAGATACAATTATGTAGCTCCTTTTTTTTATGTTGGCAGAGCTACAAAGAGGTTAACTGATATTTTCTAGAACACCTTATTAATTCGTTTTAAACCTTCTTACCAACCTGATATATAAAAATATCCCAAGGTTTCATTCAAATTAGATGCAAACTTTTTGAGTTATTGTTGGGAAACAACTTTTTTGTAAAAATTTCTCATGTTTTTCGTGGACTGTGACCTTGAAATTTGACGGATTTCCCCCAAAATTGATAGGCTTCTTACCAACCTGATATATAACAATATCCCAAAGTTTCATTAAAATCAGATGCTTTTTGAGTTATTGCCCGGAAACTTTTTTGTAAAAATTTCCGTTTTTCATGGACTGCAACCTTGAAATTTGACAGATTTCCCCCAAAATCAATAGCCTTCTTACCAATCTGATATATAAAAATATCCCAAGGTTTCATTCAAATCAGATGCAAACTTTTTGAGTTATTGTCAGGAAACAACTTTTTTGTGAAAATTTCTAAATGTTTTTCGTTGACTGCAACCTTGAAATTTGACGGATTTCCCCCAAAATCGATAGGCTTCTTACCAACCTGATATATAACAATATCCCAAAGTTTCATTCAAATCAGATGTAAACTTTTGAATTATCATCTAGAAACCAAATGTAGACGAACGGATGGACGGAAGGGGTATAAAAATGTTTGTTTGATGGTGTTTAACGCCACTTTCAGCAATTTTTCAGCTATATCATGGCGTCCAGTTTTTATTGGGGGAGGAAGCCGGAGTTCCCGTAGAAAATCCCCGACTTGCGGTAGGAAAACTGGCAATCCTTGTCAATTAAGATTGGAGTCGAGTTCACCCTGCCTGCAGTGAGAATCGAACCCGCAATCTCGGTGTTGACAGACCACGTGATCAATAGTAGACGAACTACCTTGACCACTCTGCCACCGAGGCCCCTATAAAAATATGTATAAATCCCACGAGTGTTTTTGCTCCATTAAGAGTACTAGGACCTCTTTGAAGCTACACCATATATTCTCCAAAAGATCAATTGTGAACACCAATGGTTTATTTTACTAAACGCTAATTACCGTAATAAAATTGAATTAAAGTTGGTATTATGTGTGCCACAAATCAACGAGCTTGAACCACAGCCATGGGATAAAAACTCCAAAGATAGGTTATGACTGTTTTATTTCCTGTATCTCATTCTATCACAATTTATATATAATTTGTCATATTGTTCAAGGCATTTCCAGGCAAAAATATCTGGCATGTTTGATAAAATACATTGTTATCTGAAATTACTGCTCAAAACTTGTTATAATTCTGGTGGCAGCACCCAACTTGTGTTTTGAACTTGCAGATATTTTTTCATGGAAACCCTTGATTAAAATTGAACATACTATACACTGCATGTACAATTGCTTTATTAACATATATTTTTGTATTCTTTGACAACAACTTGGATTTTTGTAATTATACCATGACCTCTTAATCTAGTCTTACAGTACAAATAACAGTTAAAACTACTCTTGTTGTCTATTATATTCATGACCAATTGAAACAGAAACTTAAAGTTTCGGATATCGCTGCATTTATTAACAAAAGAATCTTTCGACACCTGCTTATTGCATTATCTTTCCAATATTACAATAAAGATCCTGAACCATGTAGAAGATTTAAATTACAAGTATGTTTCTTTTTTTCACCTCACTACCATCAGGGCAATACATTTTTGTCAACATACCGGGGATGATGAATACACTTTACATTTAAATGCTAAAGTAAAAGTTAAAATCATAGCGTTTGTGAAAAGTATCTATATAAAGATATAAAATGTGAAAAGTTTACAGATGGATGAAGTGATGGAAACAAAACACTAAATATTAGAAATTCATGATTATGAATCTAAGTATGAAAGTAAAATATGCATGCGTGTTTCATGCATGTAATATATATGCATTATAAAAGACCAAACTCCTCTGTGTGCATGCAACTATGATGACATTATATAACACAATTATGACACAGTACAGACATAAATAAAATGAAATAAAACATGCTGCTCTGTTCTGTATATAAATATTTTATAGAATTGAAACAAAAAAATAAACTTAATCTGTAAATGCCTCAGTAAACAAGGGAATATATTGTTTTGTTTGTTTGATGGTGTTTAACGCCACTTTCAGCAATTTTTGCCTGCAGTGCAAGGGAATATAATTCATTCCACTAAAATACTGTGCTTGCATCCATTAAGTTTTAGATCTCATGTGTACAGATAATCTATTAACGTAATATATCCAAATATATCACCAGTAGTATTTTCCACTATAACCCATATTTTACAGTGATCATTATCTCTATACTATGCAGTCATGTCATGTTAGTTGCTTTTATCAGACAGATTTAAGACAACAAAAAATTACTTGTATATTGGCTTTTAAATACCAACAAAAATATTTCCATGGCACAAAACCAGGTTTTCAACGATTTAACAATTGATTTCAGTAGTAGACTGAGCGGAAACTGTTTTTCTATTTTTAGTAACAGTGACCTAGACCTGACTTGCACCATATCCAAAGTTTCAGCAAGATAGGTTGATCTGAACTGAAGTCATTGACCGGAAACTGTTTTTCTATTTTTAGTAACATGACCTTGACCTTGATCCGACTGGCCCCAAATCCAATCCCAAGCTAGGTCTTCATGCAAGCTTGCTATATCCAAAGTTTCATCAAGATTAGTTTATCCAAACTAAAGTTATTGACCAGAAACCCTCTGTTTGATGCGGCCTGCCCTCCCTACCACAATCTAACAATTTACAATCAACACAAAAGACTAGTTTCACATTCAAGTCCTTTTACTTTTTTCTACAAATTTCTAAGACAGTTTGAAAGAGAACGTTATAAGAAATATATCATTTGCAAATTTAACAGAAAAAAAGACAATACAATGTAAGAAAGAATAAAAGAGAAGATAAAGGTCTGTTATGATCTGGTGTACAAAACACAAATGTATATCTTTTAGTAATCCAAGCATATGATTAATGAAACACAACATCATTCTATTTCTGTACTCCTAAAAATTAATTAATCAGGGCTCGCGTTGGAGGGCGACTCGGGCGAAGAAGTCGCTTTATCGTGGTCCCACTTCGCCCTCGATCATCTTCCAAAGCGAAGTGAAGTCGCCCTATCATTTTGTAGAATCGCCTAATGTCGCCTTTAAAAATTTTTTCCCATTTTGGTAAGAATCGTCGTATTTTTGATACCGTGTCATGTTGATTTTGTTTACGCGCCACAAAGTCAACTGGTACCCGTTTAATTTGTATTAAGTATATGAAGCGTAGGTTTAAAATACGACCGATAACCAGTTCAGTGCAAAAAACATTAAATTTTCCGGAGCGGATATGAATTTGGTACCGGAGATTGCAAATGTACTACGCTGATATGTATGAAATGTGTATTGCAATGACAGAAACGTAGTAAAAAAGTATTTCAGCAGTTACTTTAAACAAATTTAAGTGAAATATTTTAAAATAATTTTAATAGTGAATTTTACCATTTTATATAATATAATATGTGCCACAATGATGTAATTTTCTACTTCTACTCTAGTTCTTAGTACTTCATTATAATTCAATCAATTTGTGTACCAATGACAAAGAAACATTTATTTTAATGAACAGTTTTGTTACAGTTTATTCTTTTTTTATTGTTATGTTTAATACATGTATTTATGAAAATGTGTGAAATAAGTATACTGAATAGTGAATCAAATCTTTGATACTTTATCCTCAATACATTAAACTGCTAAAAAAACATATAACAATAAGAATGCAAATGCCAACACTTATTTTTAAAAAAAGCAAAGAAAACAGGACGCTTTCGCGAAATATACCGGTAATGCAACTTCTCCCTGTTGTCCACCCACTTCTCCCTGTTCTATCCACACTTCTCCCTGTCAACCACCCAAAAGAGAAGTGACTTCTCCCTATAATTTTGACCCAGCGTGAGCCCTGATTAATGCTAAGGACATTATGCCTCCTGTTAGCTTTAAAGGAATATGTACATGTATTATAAATAAATAGCGTAATTATACATAAAATAAAAGTAAGCAACGATAAAAAAAATGCATCCACTACCTAAACAATTCAAATTCCTTACACAATGACAATCGGGAAAGTTCCAATAAATATATGACACTAAATGTTGGTTGTTTCCATTTCCTAATCTTAATACTGGAACACTGAAGAAAAATAAATATTTACGGCGGTAGTCCACCAAACCAAGAATTAACTTATGTCGGTCGTCGGTCCAGGTGTTCATTTTAGAGTTTAGATATAATGGCTAGGTTTGGTGGACCACCACTGTAAATAAGAACCATTCACATATGACCCCCTACCTAAAAAAATATAAATTGCAGTCCAGTATTTTCTGGAACAGCCCTTATATTATCTCAAAATGAAATTCTTACCAATCCCTCTGATAAAAGGATGCAACTAAAGGACCTGGCAGTGGAAACACTATAAAACACAGCCACCAAAGACAGCCATTTTGTAGACTTATAATTATAAAATACACAGTATATCTTTTACATTCTTTACCAAGGGCTGTTCTAAAACACAACACCCAAGGAAGACGCGTTCAAATCACTTCATCTATTCGTTGTCTAAAATACACGAGAACTGATATGGTTGGTCACAAAAAATCTTTTTTCTGGTATCAAATATGTTTTCAATTGAACAGAATGGATTTTTACGTTACTAAATCATTTAAACTTATTAAAAACTTTTAATGAGGGGTGGCTTAGAAATCTCAACCTTTTTTTTCTACACTTAAACACCCTTTACTATTGAAAGAACAGGAATTTTAACATTGCAATATTGTACTTTTAAAAGAGGGAGAAAGGTGAACAGTACAGAGCATATGAAAGACAAACAGACAAGTTATCTATAAAACTAGACACAATCACAAAACTACATCAGTTGTCTGAAACGGTAGTTATTTGAAAATAAGAACAAACATAGATAGCGTAACAGAACACGACCTAGCACATGTTATGTTGTTATGTCAACACACCCTACACTCGATTTAAAAGATGATAAAATCATAAAGTATTTACACAGATGTATAAAATTTGATTTATGTACACATTTACAAGAACTCTGACATTTCATACACGAACTTTATTCCTCAGCCGTCTGTCTGTCTCAAACTTCGGTGACACAGCATATGTGATTGGTTTTTCGCTTGGTTGAACTTCAACATTTTTGAATTTTCTAACAGGGTTACTTTTGTGCACCATTTCAGCCCTTAGTTTGGCAATGGCTCTCTGTTCCTCCTCCTCTCTTTCCCTCTCGATCCGTCTCTTTGCTGCCTCTATTTCTGCTTCTTTACTTTTTAAATGCATTTCAAAGTCTTCCCTAACGTGTGCCCTTTTTTCTGTATTCAGTGAAAACTCACTTATATCTGTAAAAAGCATAATTTATTTAAAGGTTACTCTACAAATCATGTTCAAGTCGGCCACATTAAATATTCAAAGCTGTAAAGGAGTATACTATAAGGGTCTTAATTTGAACTATGACAACCATGTGACAAAATTGATTGGAAAATGAACCAATTAACCATTATTTTTGTTTGACCAATGTCAGGGTACCATACTGATGTTTACCAACAAATTTTTATTGTCACCAGAAAATTGAGGCCAAATAAATTATGGCTGGATGTTTGCAGGTTCTATGACACAGCCAAACAGGCTTTAATGTAGGATTTTGTGTTTGGTTTGTGTTCAACATATCTGCATTTAAATTTAAAATCATTGCCAACTGTATTTTTTATTTTGGCCCTTTTTGTTTGTTTGAGTTGTGTTTTATGCCATTGAAATTTTTCTGCGACATCATGGCATTGTCACTACTATGGAAGCTGCATTACCTAATATACTCCTCCCCCTAACAGCACAAGTTTGATCTATACCAATAATATTATCACATACTGAACTTGTGGGTTTCCACAAAAAGATTTTCATTTCAATTTCATGTACTTTTCAAGGTCCTTTTTATGGCGCAATATTGCCAGTTTCAATAACCAAAACAATATATTACAGTGAACCCTCATTACAACGACATTCTATTTAACGGAATATTCGACATTCGACAGAATTTCAGTGGGAACAAACGTGTCCACATGTTGTTTATGCTCGATAAAACGACATATTCGGTTTCCAACTCTGACTGCGTCTGTCGGTAACAAATATACCAAAGCTAGCATAAAATAATTCGTTACATATGGAATATAGGACAATTTGTTTGTGATACAGACTTTATCACGGCCAGTTTCAGGCGAGCCCGTAGGGCGAACCTGATACGTTAAGCCGGGATAAAGTCTGTATCACAAATAAAATGTGCTATATTCCTTTTATCGGTAATTTTCAAAAAGAGTATTTTTTGTCAATTTATGCAATATTTTTAAGGAACTACTTTTATGGTCGAAGTGATCTGTGAAAAACAGTTTGCAACGTCATTTAGCGTCAACGTCATTCAATCGGAATGTGGCGTGATGAATGGACATGTTTTTCATTGATCCTCTGTAAGTCAAGTCTTTTTTATCGTTTATGTAATAGTTTGTGAATGAGAATCTTTCAATTTACTCTTAATTATAATATGGGGTGTCAAATTTTGAGTATTTAATATTTTGTTCTTTGACTAAGCGTATTATTTCAAATTTATGTTGCCTGGAATGTTTTTGACCGATTTTCCAATTGAGTGTCAGTTTCCCCTTTAAATGTTTTCTACAATTTGTATTTTATATCGTTATCATTTCTGGTAACTGTTTGATGCTGTGTTATTTTAAATTTTCAGTACTTTGCAGTGGCCAGGGGGGATTCGATTTACACATCATGCATAAATGCGATGAGTTATAGGTTCTTGTGTAGGCCAAATTTTCCTGCCGTAATAATCCCATTACAGTTTTGTGATTGGTCAGAATAACCCCCTAAAATGGAGAGGTCATTCGCAAGTTGTTGTGGTGAATGAATGGGAATTCGGGATTGTCCCTTGCTGTTGATGTTTGTGCAATTTGAAGAGTTTTGTTCAGATTACTTAAACTGTATTATTGTTAACGGATGGTAGCTGCGATAACGGAGCTCTGGTGGTCGCGTTGTGTTTGTTTTCTTTGTGTGTGGGGGGGGGGGGGGGGGGGGGGGGGGGGGGGGGGGGTACATCGTTTTTTATTTTATCTTGCTTTCACGTTTGTTTATTTTTTAACAATCTGTTAGTTATTGTGACGTAATCATTGTTAGATTACTAAGCAGCCTACTGACCCAATAAATTCGGTGATAAATGCCAGTACGTTGTTACTGACTTTATCGCTGGTACACATCAAAGGGAAAATGTATAAATTACCGATAAAACGACAAATTATCAAGATTTACCTGGGGAAGATTATCTCTGTCCAGAGAATTTATTTTTTTAACGGTTAATTGCACGGGTGAACACCTGTTGCTATTGCGTAATTAACCTTGCGTGACATTTCCGTTACAAAACTAATCGATGATAGGGATATGGCTTCATTAAAAAGGTGTCAAAGGCTATTTAATATTTAAATCTTCAAATATTTCAGAAAATTATTGGCTTAATTACAAGTGTGTTAAGATTGAAGCGGCACATCTGAAATAGGATAATTACCGAAAATCGGTCTAATGTAAATAATCATAACTTACAATTAATTTTGTTAAAAAAAAAAGAAAAAAATGGGTTTTTAATTAAATATCGGCAAGAAAACAAGCATTTTATTATTTTTTTGTTATTAAGCTTGGATATTGAGCAGACTTGAACGATTTTCAATAGACGCAAATAAAAAAGGGAGATAATCAAAGTACAAAAATACAAATTCATTATAACAACAAATTCAGTTTAACGTCAATAATGGCCGGAAACTAACATGGTCGTTGTAAAGAGGGTTGACTGTATTTAGAAATACTGTTACTTAATGCACTCTAGTCCTAGTAGATGCAGCCCAATTCGAAGCTTAGTAGCAAATTATCTTGCCAGTTTAAAAGTAGAACCAGACAGCAAAACTTTGATAAATGTGTAAGGTAAAAGGGCAATAACAATTACTTTTCAATTTGTTTTTTTCTTTCTGCACATAAACAATACATGAAAATTCACAACCTTTTCCAAAGCCAAACAGGGAAAAGAAAAAAAAAACAATTTACTGGTCTTTTCCTAGTTTTTAAGGTTGTGGTTTTTACCCATTACGAAAATTTCTATCAATTAAGGTGGCAGAGACTGTTTCTTTTCAAGAAAATAACATGGACCAGCACCAAGTCGTGCTAAGTATAACCCCACTCGACCATTTTTCGGCTCGGAAAACAGGAAGAAGATAACTGGCATGGTACAACTCATCATGCTAAAGCTGTGCACCAAATTTTAAAATCAATCCCTTAATAGAAGCAGAGAGATCTAGTTACGAAAAATTTTCCTATTGTGACCCTTGAAACAGTCTAAGCTGGCTCAGAAAATAGGAAGTAGATTCACCTGGAAAAGGGAGGCAAGATACAACTCCTCATACTAAAGCTGTGCACCAAATTTGAAATCAATCCCTTTAGTAGAAGCCTAGAAATCTGTTACAAAGTTTGCACCGGACGGACAATGTGATTACAATATAGCCCCCTCTCTTACGAGTGGGGGTATAAATACAAAATTATCAATTGGGCTGCTTACTTCCAGTTGAATAATGAGATGGACTTAGTAAAATCAAAAAGTAATATGTCTATCGCTGTTTTGTAGAATTGTGACAACATGCTTTTTATTTAACAACGTCCTAAGAATTGATTGATTGATTAATGGTGTTTAACGCCCGAACAGCAATATTTCAGCTATATTCAGGCAATCCTAAGAATTGATGATAATTATTCAAATCATGATTGAATGATCACAAGAAAATTGAACCAAATAGAGGTAAAATCATTTATTTTAAAATATTTTAATTTCGTTTAAATACTCAATACATGAGCAAAGTTGGTTATTTTTTTTTTTTTTTTACAACAGAATATATCTTTATTCAAATAATCTGCTTGTTACAATATCACCTAAAATCCAAGCTTTTCTAGGTGTTTCCTATAGATTCCACTAATTACCCAGGACAGTAATTAGCTGAAATATTATACACAGTTTATACATGTACATACTACATTTGTACAAATATTAGGTAATACATAACAATTTCAAATCATCTAAGTATTTTCTGAATTTTCGAAAAAAATCATGATTAAAGGTATCTATTCGCTTGTCAAACTCTTTTATGAAAATAGCTAATACATTAACTTGTTTTTGTTTCTGTTCAGAAATATAGTATGCTTTGTATATTGAAAAGCTTACAATTGTCAAAAAATAATTAAAATAATAGTATTCTTTGTAAACAATTTTATATCCAAATATCAAATGTTTTAAAGTTATATTAAAATTCATTTTGCATTTGGATAATAAAATGTGTATTTTTTCCCAAAATTCTTTTAAATATGAGCATTCTATAAAATAGTGTAGATATGTTTCATCTTGCATACAAGCGTTACACTTTGGATTTATAACTTGTTTCCATTGAAACAGAAGCATTTTTGTTGGAACAATATATTGTATTAACTTCCATCTGAAAACTTTTAGTTTATTTTCTTTCAAAATATTAAAAATAAAAAAGTATAGGTTCTCTTGAAAATCTATATTATCGATTTCAAAAATATTCACCCATTTAATACAGGGTTGCCACTCTTTTCTTGACACAAAATTCAAGGACTTTTCAAGGGTTTTTCAAGGGTTTTCATAATGATTTCATGAAACCCGCCATATTGTCTGGATCAATTTGACGATCACATAATGCTCTTCAAATACCTTAGTGTCAAACGCTGGAAAGACTCAGAATCTTATAAATCTCGACCCATACATTTCGCCCCAAAACTTCCATTATTTTCAATGTAAAGGACGATCTTCCGTATGGAGCGAACTGTTCTACTTAAGCAAGGGGAAGACAACTCGTGCCAAACTTACTAATCACGATCAAAATTAAGGATATTTCCCGGATTTGTTCGTTTTTTCGCGTTTTCACGGATGTTTCCCGACCTGGAACGCAAATTTCGAAATTCAAGGACTTTTCCCGTTTTCCCGGGTCCGTGGCAACCCTGTTAATAAAACCTACAGACGATTCACATTTTAAGTTGATCAACGAGTTATATAGAAATTTATTGGTTAAAGATTCCAACCCTATATACTTTGCTTTCCATATAAATTTCTTGACATTGGTGTTTACTATTGATTTTGTTGATATGTGTGTTTTTAGGATTTCACACCAATGTTTAGGAATAGCTTTTTTGATAATATTTATTTCAGATATCCAGTTAGAAGTTTTCTTTAATTTATTCATAACAACTTCTTGCGATATCTGACCTGTATTATCAATTATATCATTGACATATAATAAATTGGATTCTATCCAATTCTGGAAATATAGTGATTTGTTTTCAAATTGAATAAATTTATTTAACCACAAAAATTGTTTTCTAATATCTAAAAAAGTCGATGGTTTGTTAACCTGTCCACCTCCTGTTTTCACCCAGCATATAATAACTTCTTTGTAAAAATCAGGCAGCTTATTTAGTAATTCTTTTGAATTTGATATATCTATATTTGTCTTAAATATAAGCCAATCTTTTCCTAAAGTGCCAAAGTATTTTAAAGGAATCAATTTCCAAGATTCTAGACCTGTATCAGCAAACCTTTTAACCCATGTTGCTTTTAAGGCCTGAAAATAACTTCTGATATCTACCATATTAATACCACCTTTTTCATATGGATTAATAATAAAGTTTCTTTTCACTTTGTCTGGCTTTTCATCCCAAATAAATCTATAGCACTGTTTTTCTATTTCTTTAATATATATTTCTGGTACTACAGTAGATATTCCAATGAATGTAAATATTGGTAAAACTAAAGACTTAATTATCAAAATTTTACCAATTAACGTAAGTTTTCTCTTTTTCCATGCATTGAACAATTTATTCATTTTTTCAATTTTATTATTCCAATTTAGTTTTTCACATTTGTTTTTATCGTGCCCAAAGTAGATTCCAAGTGCTTTAACAGCTTCATTACCCCAGGTAATTCCAGCAATTTTATCTCTGCTCGATTTTAATTTTTGTTGGTTATTTCATATAACCTAACTTGTTATTTCAGCACATGACTGATTGTGATGTCATAATAAGATGTATTGATGATGTTGACTATACATGAATTATTCTGCAAACAACAAGTGACCACACGAACAATTCTGATTTGCAAATATTATGATTACCTGTAAAATATTGTTCTTGTTACTTCATTTTTACTATAGAATTTACTAGACAAAGTCGATCTGGCGATCGCTGATACCCCCGCTTTTGTGAAAATTTCTAACGTTTTTCGTGGACTGCGACCTTGAAATTTAATGGATTTCCCCCAAAATCAAAAGGCTTTTTACCAACCTGATATATAACAATATCCCAAAGTTTCATTCAAATCGGATGCAAACTTTTTGAGTTATTGTCCAGAAACAACTTTTATGTTAAAATTTCTAACGTTTTTTGTGGACTGTGACCTTGAAATTTGACGGATTTCCCCCAAAATCGATAGGCTTCTTACCAACCTGATATATGACAATATCCCAAAGTTTCATTCAAATCGGATGTAAACTTTTTGAGTTATTGTCCGGAAACAACTTTTTTGTTAAAATTTCTAACGTTTTTCGTGGACTGTGACCTTCAAATTTGACGGATTTCCCCCAAAATCGATAGGCTTCTTACCAACCTGATATATAACAATATCCCAAAGTTTTACCAACCTGATATATAACAATATCCCAAAGTTTCATTCAAATCGGATGCAAACTTTTTGAGTTATTGTCCGGAAACAACTTTTATGTTAAAATTTTTAACGTTTTTCGTGGACTGTGACCTTGAAATTTGACGGATTTCCCCCAAAATCGATAGGCTTCTTACCAACCTGATATATGACAATATTCCAAGGTTTCATTCAAATTGGATGTAAACTTTTTGAGTTATTGTCCGGAAACAACTTTTTTGTTAAAATTTCTAACGTTTTTCGTGGATTGTGACCTTGAAATTTGACGGATTTCCCCCAAAATCGATAGGCTTCTTACCAACCTGATATATAACAATATCCCAAAGTTTCATTCAAATCGGATGTAAACTTTTTGAATTATCATCCGGAAACCAAATGTGGACGGACGAACGGACGGACATGAGGACCACTATATACCCCCGACTCTGTCGAGCGGGGGTATAAAAATATAAGGTTTGTTTTCAATTGTTGGTTAGATTATTGGATATAAACGACTTTGGTTTGATTTACGCTGCAACATAAATTTCGCAGTTTATTCAGCGTAAATCGACCCAAAGTCGTTTATATCCAATAATCTAACCAGCAATTGATTTGTTTTTTGTTTAAATTGTGTTTCAGCAATTTTTCAGCTATTTCATGGCATCCAGTTTTTATTGGGGGAGGAAGCCAGAGTACCAGGAGAGAACCCCCGACCTGCGGGAGGAAAACTGGCAATCCTTGTCAATTAAGATTAAAGTCGAGTACACCCTGCCTGCAGTGAGAATCGAACCCGCAATCTCAGTGTTGACAGACCACGTGATCAATAGTAAACGAACTACCTTGACCACTCGGCCACCGAGGTCCCAACCAGCAATTGAAAACAATCCTTAAATAACATACTTATCCTGATTTTACCACTGAACGAAAACAACTGTTTCACAAAGATCTTTACATGTTATGTGACAAATATGTCTTCTTATAACATAAATAATTTTATGAAATTATGTTGTGTGGTTCCAAAGAAATTACGCTAGACAAAGTTTTCAAAAATTTAGTTCAAAATATTGTGTTCAAAGGGGCATAAATGTTAGAAAAATATGGAATCACAAGTCCATGTTCATCTACATACATGTAGTATGTTCTTATTAACGATGAAATCTCACTGAACTCTGTTGTGTGGTTACATAAAGCTGCACAGACAAGAACATGACTGACAGACGGAAGGACAGATGGGTCAAAAGTATTGTTTCATATGGTATAACTATTTCTCTTGGTAATAACCAAAATTATCATATACTTATAGTAAATAACTTATATTTTTTACTGTATGATAAAAGGAATAAATGGGCAAAAATTTGATATTTTACCAGATTGGCAAAGTGGGCTGATATCAAAATGTTATTAACTGCTTCCGAATGTTATTACACGCTTTTCCGTAAGTGTTATCACATGCCTTTCTGTAAATGATCGGAGATTACCGGAATTGTTTACAAATATGACGTCGAACGATAAAGCAGATGACATGCATGATACGAATGCAAGGATATGGACAATTCTTTGGATTATCTTAAGTCAATGAAAACTAACACACAAAAAGAAACAAACCGTGAGTGATCTGAAAATATTATCTAAATTACTTAAAAACTAATTCGGAGCACATTTCATTTTCCCCTGCTGAAGCATATGATAAAAAGACCATTACATGACATTTTTGATATCATATGCATTATAAGCCCTCGGTTGATATTAGCCCTCGAGCCTGCGGCTCTTGGGCCAATATCAAACCTTGGGCTAATAATGCATATGATATCAAAAATGCCATGTAATAATCTGATATTATTACATGAATAGAATTTTGTGTGTTTTTGATGGTCAAATAACAACTTTCGGGTCAAGATAAATCGTAACTGTACTAAAATTAGATAAAAATATGGAAATTTTGGTCTGCTGCACCAATCAGCTGCACAGTAGTCAAGCAGAATTCAATATTGACCAGGTTTTGACCAGATAAAGCCTGACTGTTCCAACTTAATAATAAATTTACATTTTAGAGGTCATTAAAATCATCTGTAATTATAAAATATACTGTTGAAAAATGTAAGAATAAAATTATTGATTTATTTATCAATATTTGAAATGTGATGAAAATGAATTTCAGGGATTATCAGCAAATCATTAATAATTAAAAATCATTAAAAATGCAGTATTAACAGAAAATATTAAGAGTAACCAGCATCACAACAATTATAAAATGTAAGCATCCTTTTTTCCTGATGAAGGAAGATGGTGATTTTATTCATGTAATAGAAACAATTATTGACTTTGATATATGTTCACTATCAGGATATCTAACCCCGCAAAAATGTATATTCCACTTGCCTAGGGTCTATGGGTAATATTACATTTTCGCTGGCTGATAATTCCTTATAGCAACCTATTATGTCTGAGTTTAACACATATTTATAATTATCCAAATTTCATGTAACACACCTGTTAAAGGTTTTGTTGATTTTTCTGGAATAAACGGTTCTCTTTTTAAAACTTCTGGTGGTCTGGCTTTAAACTGAATCTTTGGGTTCAGCTCGTCCTCTAACTACAAGGTGATAAGAGATAAGTTTAAATGGTTCACACATATAAATTGATTTCTATCAAATATTATATTGATAAAATATGAAGAATCACTGCATGGATAGTGCAAACAACAGCAGAGTATCCAATTAACATACTGCTAATATGTCATTGTAACTACTTTGGATTTGGCAATAAAAAGAATTGATTTTCAACATTTTGAGAATTTTTTTCTGAGACTTTTAATGTTCATTCCATGAGTTTCTTGTTTAATGTCAACATCGTCAAGATTACTACTGACATACCTGTCTTTTGCGTTCGTCGCTCTTATTCAATCTATAGTCTGTATCCATGTGGAAAGGTTCTGGAACAGTAGCTGGTTTAACTTGTTTTTGGGGCAGCTGATCAGCAGTTGGACTGGGAAGAGGATTTGCTTTAAATTCTCTGGCCTGAGAACAAGCAAAAGCTAATATGAAATTTTAACAGTATAAAATTGCCTAAACCAAAATTTACATTGGAAAATCTAAAATCTAATGACAATAAAAAACTGACTTTTTTTCTTTCAGGAATGGTTCACCTTTTATCAGTACATTCCTTCAATCATGGTTTACATGCAGGACATGCATTCTTTCTATTGCCATATATGGCACTAAGCACTTTTTAACAAGAAAGCGTCCCTTTCATTATTAAATAATATGCAGTTTAGAATCTCCATGCAAAATCAAAGTACAGTAAAACCTCGTTCCTTCAAAATATCTACGCGTTTAGTATGATTGGCCCATTTTTCTTTTAGTACTCATTACTATTTTTACAACGATTCAAATTTATCTAATTTTTGCAAAATGAGATAAACATCTTGTATTTATCCCCCCTTTCCTGCTAAACATGCACCCTACCAAAATATTATTTGAATTTTTTTTTTATCAGTCAAAGCTTTTTATTGATCGATAAATAAAAACTTAATACAAAATCAGATACCGTACTTCCTTTCCCTATGTGGAAGAAGTATATGTTTTGTTATGGTAAAACACAAATATCTCAGGTACAGAATGACACAATGTCACAAATATACCGTCAAAGGTTCATCAAATTCTATTCAGGGGTGTAGGTGGAGCTGCAGATAAAAGTTGGGTACCCCAAAGTGTAATGGAACAGATGGCCACCGCCATCAGTATACACCCCCCAACTTTCAAGCTTTTAAGAAGATGAAATCTAGGTAGGAGAAAGGGAATCAAAAATATTTTAACAAGGGCTCAAATAAATTATGAAGTGCGTTCACAATATAATTCCCAATTATGGCAAGGTTCCAAGGTTTTACTGTAAAACAAGCCTGCATAAAGTTCTACCTGGCGCTCTTCCTCTAAAATCACTGCAATTTTCTCCTCTTTTCTATGTAACCTTTCCTTATCCCGCTCTTCGAAAGTGAAGGGAACAGGAACAGTTCGTTTATGATCAAGCTTGGGCTGAAATGGCACACCTACATGAGGAATCGGATGGCTCTTCACTATTTCTTCCTGGTCATAAAAATTATTTTAAGTGAGAAATCTGAGGCGGGTGAAATTATATGTATAAAACACCACATGAGATTAAAGTGTTGTTATATGAGTGTGCCTAATATTCCACCAAATATTCTCGGGCTAATCCAGTTAGCCACATAATGAGATGTAATAATTACTGTATTTATGAGAAGAAAAAAGCAATTTTGTAATATTTGTATGGTTTTAAGAAATCCTTAACCACAACACTTTAATCTCAAACACTAAAGACAAACCACTACAATAAAGGTAGAGACAAAACTTCCCACAAACCAATATGTCAATCAAATTTTCCACAATCCAAAATGCCAGTATTAGCAAAAATTTATAGAAGAATAGATATCGAAATTTCATAATATTATTTAAAAAATACATATTTCAAAAATTTCCCCACCAACCACTAATTAATCATAAGACATTTT
Organism: Limnoperna fortunei; assembly: GCA_944474755.1. NCBI lineage: Eukaryota > Metazoa > Mollusca > Bivalvia > Mytilida > Modiolidae > Limnoperna > Limnoperna fortunei. The sequence continues at coordinate 19,442,858 of OX104112.1, read as the reverse complement.
GATTGACCAATCGGTTCTTTTAAGGACTTAAATATTGCAGAGCCTTAGAACAGATTCCACATGTTTCATAACAAAGCCTTGTCTCTGCCTTTGACAATTATTGTCGTTTATAACCTAACCATTTGTTCCTCTTGAAGAATCTGCTCTGTTTTTGCAGCTTTTTGAGCCAAGCGCATTTTATCTCTTTCGTCAAATCCAAATGGTTCTGGTACAGTACTTTTATGACTAAGAGCAGGTTGAAATGGAATACCACTGTGAGGAACTTTTCTTCTGGAGTAAGATTTGCTGTCCTGAAATTTCACTTATCATGGTGAACACACAATTGTTTGGTTTATTTATCAGAACCCTTCTCTTCTTTTCTGCTTGTATACATGTAGTTAAATTAATCATACACTTTGCAAAATTTATTTATTACTAAATATTTGTTGACCTGTTGTTGTTTTTGCAAGGGTAGATGTAATATGATATTAAAAAGAAAGGGATTCATCAAATTCCAGAATAACAGTGCTGATATCTTGATTTCTTTTCAAAGTTAGGTCATAACACCCATACTACTGTTAATACCTCCGGTGAGGAAAAAAAAGGCATTTATCATCAAGAACAAGTGTGGACACAGAAAAATGTCTCGCCTGCATTCTGCATCAGTTATGAAAAACAGTACTTCATAAGCAACATGTTAAAATACAGAGGAACTGAACTAATCCAAAAACTTGTGAAATTAAGGTCAAGGTCAGGTGACACGTACCAATCATCAATCTATAAACCAAATATTGTCATACCACCTACCATTCATGGTTCGAGGAACTGCCCTAGACCAAAAACTTGAACATTGAGGTCCAGGTCAGCTGACAGGTGACTGACTGGCAAGTTAGCTAACACTGAACCAATTTTTATGGATCTCGGGCTTAAGCTTACAAAGATAAACATATAATTTCATGTGTTTATGCTGCCGCCGCTGGACTCACATACATGTATATCTCGCCAGGGACTATCGTACAGTCCGAGACAAAAATCATAGAATGATATACAGAAACAAGGAAGATAACTTGTACACCATTAATGAACAATACCAATTTTGTCACTAATTTTTCAAGGTGAACAGACCTTGCTAAATAAATAAACTTAGGTATTTAAAAAAAAAAATGTTACAATTACATGGGTTATTCAAACTTAATCTAAATCCCAGGGAGGTAGTAAAAAGGCAAAATTCAAAGAAAAGAGACATAAATTAAATCACCTTTACCAAATAGAAACAAACTGGATAATATACATCTGTGGGCCCAGCTGACCTTGATTTCTACCAATATACCAAATATCAAAAGCTTACCGTTACAGCCCAGACAAAATTACTTTCGGACGGACAAACAGACTGATCACTATAAGGCTCTGATTAGATACCTGTGCTTTAACTGAATATAAATCACACAATGAAAAGCTTATGCCAAATTTCCTATTAAAGCGACACAGACCAGGTGTACAGACAATACTATTAGCAACATGTATTTAAAGTACAAAAGTACCATACCTCTGGCTCATCTGGAACCTCAATTGGCATCCTTACTCTGTGTTTTAATGCAAAGGCAGGAGACATAGGAACTGTAACAGGTTTAACCTTGGGTTGTTTGATTCCCTGAAAGTAGTTTCACCTTCATATAGTATGTTATAGTTTGTTGTACATTTGCACTATTTTTTTGCAATAATTTATTCCTAGGATTTTGTACTATAGATTATGTCTACGGTTCTTGTATATTTAAGACACTATAAATTCATATAATTTATAAATATATTTAAGCATTATCTTAAATACATGGCATTGTTGAGACATATCAACTCGGTAGATTTCTACAGTTATACATGGTATTGTTGAGACATATCAATTCCGTAGACTTCTACAGTTATACATGGTATTGTTGAGACATATCAACTCGGTACACTTCTACAGTTATACATGATTTTGTTGAGACATATCACCTCCGTAGACTTCTACAGTTATACATGGTATTGTTGAGACATATCAACTCGGTAGACTTCTACAGTTATACATGGTATTGTTGAGACATATCAAATCGGTAGACGTCTACAGTTATACATGGTATTGTTAAGACATATCAACTCGGTAAACTTCTACAGTTATACATGGTATTGTTGAGACATATCGCCTCGGTAGACTTCTACAGTTATACATGGTTTTGTTGAGACATATCAACTCGGTTGACTTCTACAGTTATACATGGTATTGTTGAGACATATCAACTCGGTAGAGTTCTACAGTTATACATGGTATTGTTGAGACATATCAACTCAGTAGACTTGTACAGTTTTCTCTATTTACTTACATACCAAACCTATATGATCTAATTTACAGTATCGGTAAAATTTATCTGCTTTATACATAATAAATTTCATGCCACATATCTATTTTTCAAGCTTTGATCAAATGGTGATCTGTTTATCTCAGAACTGATGGATTATTCATTTTTTATTGCTTTCCATATTGGGGCTGGTGTAAACATTAACTGTTTTAGGGGTCATCCATAAATGTCAACCATGTTCCAAAGCATGCAATGAAAGGTTAAAAATATTAACGTTTTTGTGTACACTTTCTAAATTTCATGTGTTAACAGAGTTCATTCCTTACCGTAAGTATGAAATGATTGTGTTTTGAAAAAGTGTGTTTTTTTGCAAACTTTGAACAATGGCGGACAATTAATATGACCCTCAGAGAAATGAACACATTAGTTACCACAGGTCCCTCTAGTATATCTTTAGGAACAGGCTGTGCATGAAACTCATATTTTTCTTCCTTCTTCTCTATCGACTTGTTATGGTGACGTTTGAGTCCCTCCAAGTTAAACTCCTCAACCTGTGTAGGTGGCTTAGAGGCTACTTTTTTCACACCTGTTGCTGGGTTCTGTAATATTTTTGTGTTCACTGGGTGGGCTTTAAACTGGTTTCTAAAAAAAATTATTATTATCAAAAACTTATGCTTGAGATTTTGCTCTTTCAAGCACCCTGGTAAATAAAATAAGACTCATTCTCATGCTGGCTCACCATGAAGCACATACCTAAAAATAGTAAATACAAATTATTTTTCAAGTGTTAATGGGGGTGGTAAGGGGGTGGGATTGTTGTTGCTGTTACTTGAACGACATAACTCAATAATATAGGTGGGGGCTAATCTTAAGCTTAAGATTTCAGCTTTATAGGGAATAAGTATTTTATTAGCCATATTTATTACTAGTAATAGGGGTAATAAAAAAAATCATGGGACACAGATGCCCCCGCTTAATGGAAGTCCCAAACAGGAAGTAGTTGTCAGACAGGTCTGAAAGTTGCTTAGGACTTACAACTTGTTATACTGAACCACCCTGCCAAATTTCAAATTGTTCTTATGTACGGTTTCTGAGAAAAGCTTGATGGAAATTTGTACATACGGACAGACGAATTTACATACAAATGAAGTCCCAAACAGGAAGTAGTTGTCCTACAGGTCTGAAAGTTGCCTAGGACGTACAACTTGTGATACTGAACCACCCTGCCAAATTTCAAATTGTTCTTATGTACGGTTTCAGAGAAAAGCTGGACGTTAATTCGTACATACGGACGGACGTATTTACGTACAAATGAAGTCCCAAACAGGAAGTAGTTGTCCGACAGGTGTGAAAGTCGCAAAGGACATACAACTTATGATACTGAACCACCCTGCCAAATTTCAAATTGTTCTCATGTACTGTTTCTGAGAAAAGCTGGACGTTAATTCGTACATACGGACGGACGTATTTACGTACAAATGAAGTCCCAAACAGGAAGTAGTTGTCTGACAGGTGTGAAAGTCGCAAAGGACATACAACTTATGATACTGAACCACCCTGCCAAATTTCAAATTGTTCTCATGTACTGTTTCTGAGAAAAGCTTGACGGAAGTTCGTACATACATACATACAAATGAAGTCCCATTACAGGAATTTTTTGTTCGACAGGTCTGAAAGTCACATAGGACGTACAACTTGTGATACTGAACCACCCTGCCAAATTTCAAATTGTTCTTATGTACGGTTTCAGAGAAAAGCTGGACGTTAATTCGTACATACGGACGGACGTATTTACGTACAAATGAAGTCCCAAACAGGAAGTAGTTGTCCGACAGGTGTGAAAGTTGCAAAGGACATACAACTTATGATACTGAACCACCCTGCCAAATTTCAAATTGTTCTCATTTACTGTTTCTGAGAAAAGCATGACGGAAGTTCGTACATACATACATACAAATAAAGTCCCATTACAGGAATTTTTTGTTCAACAGGTCTGGAAGTCACATAGGACGTACAACTTGTGATATTGAACCACCCTGCCAAATTTCAAATTGTTCTCATGTTTGGTTTCTGAGAAAAGTTTCATGGAAAATCGTACGGATGTAGGGACGGACATGAGTAAAACTTAATGGCCCCCGGACATGTCGTCGCTGGGGCATAAAATACCCCAGGTCTTCGATGATTTTGATACTAAACTACAAATTGGATTTTGCTGAAAATTGAAATTGATCATCATTTTATCATACTTAACAGCTATGCTAAGTTTTAACAAAATCTAATGACACATTTTTAAGTTACCACCTGGAAACCACTAATTGTTGACCAAACAAAATTTTGAATTTGCCTCAGTCAAAAACTACAAATTGGATTGTGCGGAAAATCTAACTTGATCTTCATTTAAAGTACTTAACAGCTGTGCAAAATTTAAACAACGTCTGTTGACACATATCTGAGTTATCTAGAAACCTGAGGTATGGACAGACGGACTCTCATATCCATGGGGAGGGTATAAAAACAATAAATATAAATGAATAAAGTACAGTCTCTTTTTGAACTTAACTGCTCTGTATGTCTCAGTCTATGTTATGATGTACAGGTCCAATATGCAAATCAGCAGGTCCCGAACCTAGGACCAGTGAATTATTTAACCTAGGAAACTACTACAAAAGAAAGGGAAACAAACAATTAATATACTTTTTCATTTCTTCAATCTCTTGTTCCTCTAGTTCTTGTTGACTAGGTATATGTTGTGGTCGTGATCTTGATCTTGTCTCCAACTGTGGTGTTATTGGAACCGTCACAGCTGGTAATGGCCCCTTTTTGGGTGCAGGTTCTTTCAAATGAAATAAAGGAAATACATGTAAAATATATATAAAATAAAGCTCTTTTCCAAAACTTATTACACAGTAGAGACCAAAGATATTTGATAGTCTGCATCTCTTAAGTGCTTGATATAGAGAGAAAATAACAACATGTCTGAATTTTTATAACTTTATATTGAAATCCAAATATGGAATGTTTCCTGAAAAACAATTATGCAATAAAAGCAGGCAAACAAAACACAAACTTCACAATGAAATCAATCACTAAAACAATAAATCACCATACTATGGAAAAACAACAAAAAGGACCAATACAACGGCATAAACATTATGTGACAGTATGTGTAATACCCAATTTTTTATAGTAATGAAAACATACTTCAGCAAAACAGAAAAATCCAAATCTAAATAAAGAAAAAACCCCACTTTAGCTGAAGTATCAAATGAAAATCTGCAAAAGTTTTTATGCAATTGGTAGCTAATAAACAATTGAAAAAGTCAATGAACTGGGCCACATTTGATAAGAGGCTGCATGAATTGCCCTGAAGCGGGCCACTAAATGAGTTTGTTATATGGAAGGAGTGCATACAACACTGTGTCAAACAGAACATCTATGTGCTTTCTTTTAATGTTACCTCTAGGTTTTGATCTGTATCTATCAGGTGTTTGTTTTTCAAATGCTCTAACTTTCTCTGCCGTGGAGTGGTAGGATTCATCCAGAGTATCTGAAGAATTACCTATCTTTCTTTTCCTGCTCTCTGTTAGGTTGAAAGGTTTCGGACAAGTCAAACCTTTGTTGGTCTGAGCCTACAAGTAATCGGGAACATTTACTAAATTTATGTTTGAATGTTTGAAGGAATTACCAAATTATATGTTACAAAAATAGTGCCTTTGATTGTTTGTTTGTATGACTGGTGTTTCATGCTACTTTTAGAAATTTTTCAGATATGATATAGTATCACACATTTTATTAGGAGAATAGGCTGGAGTACCTGGTGAAAATGCTTGACATTTGGTGAGAAAACTGGCAACCCTTTTAAATTAAGGTTGGAGTCTGCACACAATATCGTTTGTCATTTTTTGTAAATTAAAAAATTTTACTACATCAATTGAGGACAACTAAAATTGTATATGTATTTAAGCAACTATTGTATAAACTCACTGCAGCTTTGTTTGTATCCGACCTCAACATTCTTACATAATCTACAGGACTGGTCGAGGTAGCTTCTACTGGCTGGCTCTTTATTCTATCATCCGTCAAAAACTTGAACTCTTGTGGTTGTGTTGGTTTACTTTTTGACTGAACAGGAACATAGCTTGGTGCCACAACAGCTTTTTTGAAACTCTCCTGGTTTTGTTTAAGTTGTTTAGAAAGCTTTTGTCTAAACTGTGCAATTGTTTCCAGTTCTTTCTCCTCAGTATTTTTCACCAAAGCAGCCTTGATAGTTGGGTTTCGTCTGTAAAATGTAAGATGTACAAAATAGGAGAATCATACATGGTTAAATGACATATCAAATGGTATACTTTGTTTAAATGGTGGTTAATGTAACTTTTAACACTTTTTCATTTTCATCACGGCATCAAATTCTTTCAGATCTTAAAATTGAAACAATTTGATTACTGATCACATTAATTGAAGCCACAATTATTCAAGATAATTGTGAGTGTTTTCTGAATTCTTAAGATTTAATGTTGTTATTTGTGTCGCATTTCTCATCTTAACAGTTAACCTTTATATAATTAAATCAATTTACATTAGAATAGAACTATTTCAATTTACTAGAAAAAAATCATAACGTTATATGGATAAATATTATAAACAGGACTATCGCATTTTAATGACAGTATAAGAAATAAATGCAGTCCGAGTTTCCTATTTTTACGGGCTGAGCTGTCCTTACTACGGTCCGAGTTGTTGTACGGTTACCAATTGCAGTACATATATCAAAAAGAAGACGACACATATGTATACAAAAAGTTGGTTTAAATTTCCCATTAAAACGGAATTCTTCCATTTCTTGTTTTATATACCAGTATATAAGAACAGATGCTATATTTTAATAATTCAGACATGATGAAAGTTTCCACAAGTACATGCCAGAAAAAAAAAGAGCCACCCTGTCTCATTAATAAATTTGAAAAATGGCTTGAGAAGCAACAATTTTTTCAAGAAAAAACAAGGAAAAAAAAACAAAAAAAAACAAGACTCCTCCCTGCCTCATCAAATAATTTGAAAAGTGGCCTGAGAAGCTAATGATTATTTTTACATGACCTTAACATTATTTTTGTAAGATTACTTACTAATAGTTTTGAGGCTATATAAGGTAAAGTGTGAAAAACGACCCCCTTGCCAAGATGAATTAAAACATATGTATACTTCTCAAAGCTCTTACTTTAAACAAGTAGGTGTAGTTGGCATAGTTAATTTAGGTCTGTGCTCCGTTTCCTTCTTTTCATTTTCAGTTGTCTTGGGACTATTAGGAACAGGAATGGAAGAAACTGATCTTGCTCTCTGTGGTACTCTCCTAGCCCCTAAACTGGTGTTGAGGGATGGGTTAGCAGCTTTGCCAATCACCTGCTTGCCATTGTTGACTGGTAACCTTGAGAATGACCCTGACCTTTTTATATTCCCATTCTGCAAATTTCCTGCTGATCTTCGTAGTTTCTTTATTTCTGTGTCAGTTCTGAAAATTTATTAAAAAAAAGGAATTAAATTTGTCAACACACTACCACCTAACATTCAATAAATTCTGATGATACCCGTGGGGGTCTATCCCATTTTTGAAACTTTCAGCAATTCTTATGAATTTTGTCAGTAATTTGGGCCATTTATCCATAATCTCAAATTTTAAACATAACATTTTAACTTGACTTGATTTCACATATGATACCTTTGAAATGTTTCTCAAATTGGCAGACATGATTACTGCCTGCCCACCACCATACATCACATAACTCCAAGGAAAGTCTAGAGAGGATCCAAATATATAAATTATCTGAGTCACAATGGCGATTTTTTGAAAACACCAAAATGAATGATATTGAGAAAGAAAAAAATAATTTTTGGCATAAAACCGAGAGGCATAATTTCAGACATATTTTTAGACTTAAATTATGGATAAATTATGTTATTTCTGGGACAGTAATCACCTATGTGATATATATATATATATATATATATATATATATATATATAAACTGTTTGCCGGATTAGTCTTAAATGGATGGTTTAAAAATACTTATTTTGTATCCATTAAAATTAGTTCAGACCTCAACAAGAGACTAATTACTCCACACCTGTCAGAAGTCCAGAACGAAATACTGTGTATAATACATTACAGTTATCATACATGTACAATTAGCCATGTCTCTAGACATTAATTTCTTACTTCTGTTCGGGCTCTAATGATCTGTTATTTCTTTTCACTGCCTTTTGTTTTGATTCTTGTAATCCTTTCTTTAGCTGAGGTGGAGATCTCCTGTAAAATATATTTACTACATAATTTTGTAAACCAAGTTTTACACCATTAGATGAAAAAAGGAAAGAAACCGACCGAAAAAACAAAGAGTAATATGAATCAGATCTTTGGGCAAGATTTGTGATACGTTGAAACCCTTACCACGAGGTTAATAGAAAGACTGTCTAAATTTCAAAATTAAGTCATCTAGCAGTTATTTTTTCATGTTTCATGACTTGGTGTGTATTTGGTTTATCTTTTTTTTAATCAAATTATATAATTTGGTTCACAAATTAGAATTTTGTGAACGCAGTTTCACTTACCTGATGAATTACCCTCCTCCTCCCCTCAATAATTTATATTAAATATATATTATATATTTATATTTAGTATATTTTTCTTTCCGGCGAGATATGACCTAAAGCCGGAAAGATTTCCATATAGCAGAACACCATCAGGTAAGTGAAACAAGTGATATCAAACTGGATTTTTACCACCAGTAATACACAATCCATATCCAATGCATTAAATAAAACTATTTTTTCTGGTGTCATGTCAACAGTATTTTCATGCATTTACACGTAGTATAATATTTGTCCACTTTTAATAGGTCTTTTACCTTTTCAGTCACGGATTCAGTTACAACATTACCATAACAGGGTTTTTCTTTCTCACCTTTTAGCAACTGGCTCCTCTGTTTCATGAGTGGTTCTTGACTTTGTTCTTCTCTTCCATTCACTCATCGATTTGCACAAATTTGTCGGCAAGGATTCATTTAAGTTTTTCTTTTTTCCTTCTAAAATAGAAATATAAGTAAATGTGGAAGCTCTTTTCATTGAAAAAATGACTGATTCATGCAAGTTCATCTGTGAATACAGACGGAAAACGTAGATTGACATCGAATCCAGTGAATATCTTCACATGTGCACAACAAGAATATACAGACATTGGTGTTGATCTGCATTTCAAAATATACCCGACTACAAGGTGTGTGCACAATTTTGCCTTTGATCAAATGTCTGGTTCTCAAATGTCAAGTCTAGATAGATACAATTGCATTTAGTTGCATCTGGTTTGTGGTAAAAATATGCTTTTATATAGGCTTCACCAAATAGGTGTCAGCTTTCAGGAAGTCGGGGCCATTTTCACTATTTATGAAAAAGATGTGAAAATGATACAAATATTTATGTATATTTGTTCCAGAGATTAACATTACCATAAAAGTAAAAGTCACTATTTTTATCTATTTATTATTATATAGATAGAGATGAAATATCCAATTTTCCGAGTGACAGAAATCACGGTAAATCACATGTGAAAATTATCGCTTATTTTCACTCTCGAGTTTTTCCCCGTCAAAATGTTTTTAGGTTTTGTACTTTACAGATATTCATCTGCCGTTCATAAAATTTAGGATTAAGCATTAACATTTTACGAAAACAATTTTGATCTATATAATAAATAGGATAATCAATTTTAATCAACAAGTTCCGCAAACTCGTTTAAGCAGATACGTTATGCGGCACTCGTGATCATATTTTGGATATTCACTCCGCCCAATTAATTATCCTATAAATACATGTAACTGACCTTTTTCTTGTTCCTCTGGCTGTGCATCATCTGAAAAATAAACTTTAACAAATAAGATCCTCTGAACAACAGTAACTGACTTAGCTACAGCTCATAAATAACACAACTATATATTAACTGTACACAAATCAGAAATAGAGTTAAATTCTTTAATTTCAGTTTAAAAATTTATTTAAGTCAAAAGAAAAGATCAAAAACATCTGTCAAACAAACAGTGTAAAATATAACTGAGGTATTTTATTCCCACAAAAACAGTAAAGTAAAAACAAATTAAAAAATTTAATAAACTCTGTTTTAACAACAATATTTCATGCTCATGTCATTTTATTTAACATGATTTAATCAATGCTGATTGTGTATGTGAAAAAAAAAAGTTTATGTGACAGTATGTTCTGGAAACTTATAATTGTTGTACTGTTCCTTACAAGGCTTCGTCAGTACCATTGTTACTAGGCTGTATCAGCACCACTGTTACGAGGCTTTGTCAGTACCATTGGTGATCGGTTGGCACATACATATCAATTCTGCACTCTTTAAAGTGAATACCAAAATTACCATATAACAAATACTGTATCCCACATTGCTTGTAGGAAGAGAATGGACGCATAAAAAGAGATGGCTTATAGTTTAGACATGTCTGAAAATGAGAGTTCAGTTACTGGAGATTTTCCATATTATATAAAATTTATGTCCTAATATAACTATTGAGTCTACCTGAAGCCACTGGCAGACCTTTACTGTTTACTGGAGTGAGGCACATTGACCTTGTTAGTCTTCTAGTTTCCTGTTGAGGTGTCACTTCACTTTTTTCTATTTCTTCTTCAGCATCTTCTATCACATCAACACCACTGCATATGTCTTGTGTTTCTGTCTCTCCATTTTCATGATCAACATCTGAATTTTACAATATTAACACTTACATTACTGGATTTTTTTTCCACGACTTTATAGTGCCAATTTAAATTTTCAAGTGCTGTTTGCCTGACCTGAATTAATTTGATATTTGCACGAAAAAAAATCAACTTCTATATCTATATGCAGGGGTCACCACACTCTAAAAAAGTAGGGAGGTGACTTCTCCCTGGCAGCCAAACAGGGAGAAGTCAGGCTCTGATAGGGAGACTTCAGGAGTCAGGGGGACTGTACAAATAATTAATTTCGCAGTTTTTCATTGTTTACATCAATTTCCAGGATTATTTCTATTGTGTTGTTTTCATTGATTAATGATAAAGGTTATGTACTCTTTGATATTGCATACCATGAATAATAATGAAAAAGAAAAAAAAACTTAATTTAAGTGTTATGGTTTTAAAACATGATAATTATCTATTTAATTATCTTAGGTTTAATGATTGGTTTTGTTTGTAAGATCATCACAGTTAATTAACAAAACTAATTTCTTTTAATCATAAATCATTATTATCAATACAAGACAATATATTACAAAATTTAAACAATATAATACAAAGTTGAATTAATACGATATTGACAAATATAAGAATATCTTCTCAGTACCGAAGTGACCAACACCTAGTACCGAAGTGTCCAGGTCGGATGTTGGAGACTTCGTACCACTACAACTTCGTACCAAGTAGATTTCGTACCATTCTTGGAGACTTCGTACCACACATGTCAAATTAATTTAATAAATAACAAATTTGTACAATATTATTTTATTAGTTATTTATTTACATATAAATAACAAATTTTGTACAAAATAAACAAAAACAATGTTATTTATATAGTAAAATTCATTATAATGATTACAGAATGTGTTTACATTGTTATACATGTTATACATTATTTAAAATGCAGGTTTTCAAACTATAGAAGTCAGTCAGCAGAATGTATTATAAATTTAATCGTCAACATAATCCACAGATGTTGTAACGGGACCCAATCCTGTTATGTGGCTCACAGTTTTCAGCAGCTGGTTTGTGGTCATCGAGTCTTCTTCGTATGCCTCCCATGCCTTAAATAGCGCCTCGTGAGTCTTCTTATACTGTTTCCTGTGTATTCTGTTCAGGACATGTGCGGATACCAGCCTTACTTGCATGTCGACGTATTTTGACTCACCATAAAGAAGGGGCACCTGAGCTGACCTGAGCACCTCCAGCTCTGGTGTTAAGGCGCCGGTGCCAGCCTTCTACGTCGTTGTTAGTGCGGACTGTCTCCAAGAAGACAGACCAGTTGACTGGAGACCACATGCGTCCGTTGATCCAAGTTGTGTCCACGTAGTTTATCAGGCTAACTACACGCTGGCTTCCAGATTCTTCTGCTTGGTCACGCAAGCTGTCGAAGGCGGATCGAATGTGTTCTGCCGGAAGGTATGGAAGTGCCATGATCTTTCTCAGAAAGTGATACACACCCTGCCTTTCCATGTAAGCTGTGGCTAGGCCCAACTGAGTTACCTTGCGATATATACGTTGGCCCCAGTGGAAGGCACACCCTTTCACAACTGTGTGCGGAAACACTTCACGGAAGGCTTGCCAAGCAGCAGCTTCAAAGTCCAACATGACCCACTCGACCATGAGATGACCCAGGCGCTCCTTTAATGAGGTTAGGACAGCAACATAATCCTGCTTCCTTCGACTGGACATCATTGCGAAGAGTAGTGGAACCTGTTTGGCATTATCGCCACTCCGGACAAAGGCATGTATTGAGAGGAGCTGGTAGAACGGACGTCGGACAACCTTGAAAGTGCCGTCCATGAACCAACGGCGAGCTATTTTCAGGTGTTGTAGTTGACTAGGCCGGGCGAACATAATATGGCGCTGATTATCAATACGAATGTCGTCAACAAGGAACTCATCTGCATGGATGTAGCCTTCTTGTAATGGAAAGAATAAATCGTCATCTCCTGGTTCGGTCGGACGCAGCTTCTGTCGGTGTAAATTTGCAGCTCTGATAATATTGTCCGGCTTCGGTGGGTTCGGTTGTTGGTTATCAAACTAAACCATAGCCTCCTCCACTATTTTCGATGCTGGTAGATGAAGTTGCTCCCGTGCTACCTTCTTGGCCTTGGTGTTTACTTTGATCTTGGTACCGATACCAGGTTTTGCAGCGTGGATGTGTCCCTGGCTACTTTCAACAAATGAGTCACCATACTGCTTGACCCAGGCTGGACATCGCATTTGCTTGTTTCTTACTGCACATACCCAGTATGTGAAGTCATTCTTCGCACGCCTCACTGTGAAGTTGTAGCCGTGGCTACTTATCAACATACGTCCACCGCGTACTGTACCTCCCGTTACGACCTCATATTTTGGGCTATCATCCACAGTAATGCCGTCGTCATCTATGATCGTTTCAGACAGATACTCATCAGTGATTTGAGCAGGACGCTGAAAATTTCTATCCGAAATATCGAACGTTGTGTCAGGTAGTGATGGAACGATTATCGCCTACAATCGATAAACTGTCGTTTTTCACCCGCCGATCTTACTAATCGATGTTCAAAATAAAAATCGGATGTCGCAGACATCGCCGATCAAAATACGGAAATTCAATTCTGTCCGGTTTTGTTCTGTAATTAACCTGTCTGATCCGTTTCCGGGTATAGTAAAATGGATGACAAGGTCGAAGCGGTCGATCATGACCCAAATAACAACAACTACGAGACTAAAAGCCCAAAAATTTAAAAATTGTTTTATTAAGCAGAAAAAAACAATGTTTTAGTAAAGAGACAATTTAAGCAATGTTAATTGATACACTAAAAAAGATTTTCCGATTATTAATCGATTATGTCTTTTCGATTATTTCAGATAATCGATTATGAAAATTTTCCGATTCCCCAACACTAGTGTCAGGTATACTAGTTGTTGCGGTGGATTCATTGGCTTCTTCATTGACCGCATCAATAGTATAAGTTGTGTCCGAGACATTGAACGTTGTGTCATGTATACTGGATGCGTCAGTTTCTTCAATAGCTCGGACTTCGACATTCATCGCTTCTTCTAAGAAGGACTGTTCCTGACTGACTGTATTGCATGGAACGCATGTCCATTGCAACTCCTGCAAGCCCTTCACAATTCTTCGATACGTGTCTTGGCTGATGCCAGTTCCACATACTCTGTGTTGCCAACGCATACATTTATCACATTCTATTGCTTGTTGTCGTGGTCTGACTTCGTTACCGCATGCGATGCATTTGCTTGCATCATCCATTTTTAGAATGATTATTTCGAAAAGTTCTTGCAATTATATACGTTTGTGTAGCTTGTGTTTGCGAATATGCTTTATGAGTTAATTGCTTTTGTGAACACAATTCATGTTATAATTAAATTATATTAATTAATAATTATGTCATTATTGGTGATTAGTGTTTACAGGTTAAAAGACAATTATTTATTTTTTAATTAAAAATATTAACTGTACCAAGTGGATTATGCAAATCATAAAATCAAAAAGAAAACATTATTATTAAAGGTCATTAACGAATTTGATATTAATTGGCATGGTTAAGATAATTATACATAATAAAAAAAAGTAAATAACATGTATTTTTATTTTAGCTTTATAAAAGAACATGTTTTGTTCACAATACTCAACAATATTACACAAAAAACTACTTTATTCCTGGCAATTCCAGGGCTTTTCCTCCCTTTTATTTAGTGCCGAATATCGGCACCTTTCCCAATGGCAAAAACTGCCTCTTTTTTCCCAATTTTGACTTAAATTTCCCAATCGTAAATTTCCGGATATTTTTCGGGTTTTTTCCGACATCGTACCGCATATTTTCACACTTATGCTCTCTAAAATGGAGGGAGAATTATGATCATCGATATCATTTTTGCGCTTTAATCAATACAATTGCATAACTGTTTGCATACGCTCAACTTTGAAACGTGATTTAGTGATTGCAAAGTTTCCCAAAATCACAGAAAATGTCGATAAATTTTCCCAAAATCAGCGGAGAAGGACATTCCCAAAAAGGCCAGGAAAAGCCCTGAATTCATTATAATAATTACACATGATTACAAATGTGTTGTATATATATATGTGGTACGAACTCTCCAGGTAAATGGTACGAAGTCTCCTGGTACGACTTCTCCATGGTACGAAGTCTCCATAATTCTCCAGGTCAGTACCGAGGTGTCCTTGTAGTTGTACCAGGTGACCAGGTACCGAAGTGACTATCATTCCGTCTGATTGTATATGCAACTTTTTTCGACATCAAAGTGCCGGGAGTGATTCACTCTGCTGCATTACGAGTAATGGGACTAAAAAAAATAGCCAGTTTACGATTATTCGGTCTAACAATAACATGACAAGTGTCAGGTGTTAAGTGGAAGTGACAGTGTGTGTTTGACTTTGAGGAAAGTAGATGAGGTACAACATATCGTATGAATTTACCAAAATAACGATCAATGTGTTCATCATCTTCATTTGCAGTACTAAAATCAACAAACTGTGGGGCGTTGAACTCCCAACTACAATCATTATTTTGTGGATCCTCCATCATGTTTTGTTTTGCTCAGCATAGATTTTCAATCTACCCGCACTTTGAATTTAAACCAATCAAATGATTCGTAACAAAGCTGAAAACTGAAATAACATAAGATTTGATTGGATTGTCTTATACGTATCTTATTTTAAGTTTTTCAGTAAAACAATATGTAATTAGCATTTAAAATAGCAACAGTTGAAAGTAAAAGCAGAAACTTTATGAAATAGTAAAATGAAATGGTAAAATAAAGTTTATTCGAAACTATTTTACAATAAAATACTTTCTGCTTCCGGCTGTAAAGTAAAGGTCGATAACCCTGGGGAACAGAAAGTACTCGAACCAAGAATAGGTTGGTAGCCCATATGATATATTTATTGAATAATAAATTAAATGATTATTTCGTACAATAACCAGTTGGTATCATTGCCAATAAAAATTGGACGATATTGCAGATTACATAGAAATAGATTTACTCTAAATTTAACTTTCTTGCGAAACTTATTTTTGAAAGTTGAATAATAAAATACTCAAAAGTCACATTTTAAGCCCAGTAATAGGTTTTATTGATGAAACATATTTGCTTAAAATCAACTGACTAAAACAAGCCAATGTATTGACCTTTTCGTAAGGTATGGGGTCCGTTCGCCGTGGCCTGGGTCCGTTCGACCCTGAGTCCATTCGCTCGGTCAGTGGGTCCGTTCGCCCTACATTATTTTTTAATTTGAATGTAGGCACAGCCTTAAATGCGAGCATCGCACATTGTTCATGTCGTTACTTCAGATCCCCCTAACAGTGCCTTCCATTGATGACGTGACGTAATAATGTGTTTGTGACGTCACAAAACTCAAATACAGCGTTTCAGATTGAAAAAATTGTCTGGCATTTTTGTGGTAATTTCAAAAATAAGCACTTTAATTTAGCCGTTTGTAAAAAAAAGAAGTGAAAATACTGGAGTAAATGGCTTAGAACTATATATTATTGTGTCTTGTATTCCTTTTATCTGCATTTTCAGTGTAAGCATGTTGAGAAAATACAAAACATTAGTTTAATACAATACCGTGTAAAATTTCTATAACACAAATTCGGTAAGCCTGTTTCATATCATTACATTTATCAATTATATATTAAATGTATATCAAACATATGGTGAACTGCCTTAAATAACAAACAAAACAGTGGTTAATTTTTTGTTTTGTTTAATATTTTACTTAACTTTACAGATTTTTGTTTAGATATTTATGTTGCAATGGCATTAGACTTTGTATCTCCTGGAAACAGTGTGTTGTTGTTGTGGTCTGAAAGTCAGGGGGCAGATAATTTGAAAGAAATTGTTCAGAATTTATCACAGAAGGTTGGAGATTCTGGGCATGTCAAAGTAGAGAATATTGACAGAGTACATTTATGTAAGTACATTACAATTCATAGCCGAAATACAAATTACTGTAGTAATCAGGGCTCGCGTTGGAGGGTGACTTGGGCGAAGAAGTCGCCTTATCGTGGTCCCACTTCGCCGTCGATCATCTTCAAAGGCGAAGTGCCGAAGTCGCCCTTTCATTTTGTAGAATCGCCTAATGTCGCCTTTCAAATTTGATTCCCATTTTGGTAAGAAATCTTCATATTTTTGATACCGCGTCATGTTAATTATGTTTATGCGCCAAAGTTGAACTGGTACCCTTTTAACTTTAATTTATGTAAGTACATTACAATTCATAGCCGAAATACAAATAACTGTAGTAATACACAAATATATTTATGGTTATTGATGCTTTTTTTTAAATTATGCAAGTTAAACTTTACTTATACAATTTCTAAGTATTACAGGCACCAAAAAGACACCAATCATTGGTCAAGTAATAAAAAAATATGAATGAACAATCAAATAATTAGATATAAAAGAAAGTCTTCTGTACAGTAGTTATATCTTAACAAATAAATTCATTTTAATCCATTTTCAGAATATTTAATACTTTTTTATTTAAATGTGCCTTTACTATTTAAATATAATTTGTTTAAATTATTTGTTTTCAGCTTCTCACACAAACTCATCATTCGATACAGCTATATCTGGTACAGTCCCACCGTTCACAGCACAATACAGCATAGAAATCCTAGGAGAAATATGTCGTTTATTGAAACCTGGCGGAATGTTTCTAGTGCAAGAAGCTGTAAAAGAACAGTCAAATGGACAACAAGAGGATAAATTGGTATCTTTGCTAAAGATGTCTGGGTTTGTTGATATTGAAAAGGTTTGTACATGTATATATTTAATTGAATTAAAATAAATTTTGTTTGTATGTTTATATTCTATTAAGATTGTGCTCGTTTGCATTTGACCAAACGATTGTGTTTTTTGCAATATCACACTCTGGGTGATATGATTTGAAAAAGTGATATAAAAAAAACTTGTCTGATTGGATGATCGTAGAATTGTGTATCACTTTTAAAACATTATCTTTAGTTGTGTCTGTTGGTGTATCTGTTGTGCAAAGTTTTTCACCTCTTGACGCCATAATGGAATGCAAGAAAAATCTCTGCACAAGTTGGTGCTGTTGCAATGCTTTAGAAATAATCTGTATGGAATCGACATTAGAAAAAAATGTGTTATTAGTTAACTCGTGAGGGTTTGAAATCGCTTTGTATCAATTCTCTTGATGTAATTTTGATATTATATCAAGCCCTTCTGAATTTGGTTGTTATAATATTAAAATTACATAACATAAGTTTATATTTTGCTATTTTCAGCTCTCTCATTATGAAACCTATAAGTTCAGTCTAGCAAAACCTCTCATTATCTGGGTTTGTAATTTTGTCCCCAAAAATCCCAGTGCTTATATCCAAACATTTTTTCTACAGCAGGACGGGGTTTTCTCCGGGTACTCCGGCTTCCTCCACCAATAGAAACTAGACGCCATGATATAGCTGAAAATGGTGTTAATCATCATTCAAACAAACAGAACCAAACATCAAAACATTTATTCAATCATTTACCCTATTTCGCTTAATATCACAGGATTTTGTTTAATTCCTTATACGTATTATGTTGTGACCTTGCTATACCCTGTAGTACATGTTTGTTTGTTATGCCACTTTTTTTAAGCTATATTATGGCATACAGTTTTTATTGGGGAGCAAGCTATACTACCCTGTGAAAACCATCAACCTTCAATGGGACAACTGGCAATCACTGTCAGTTAAGGATGTAGTTGAGTACATCCTGCCCACAGTTAAATTCAAGTCCACAATTTAGTATTGACAGGCACATGATCAATATCATAGTAGACAACTAATTACCTTAACCTCATACTGACAAAACAAGAGGACAATGAAGAACAATATGGTATATGCATATATTTTACTCTTTACGGAAAACGTTTATTTATCTTCTAACAGGTCTAAATGTTTACTTTACAATTAAGTTAATATCTGTATGTATTAAATGGATTTCTGTTTCTTCAAACTTCATGTTGCTCTGAGAGTTTTAGGTTGATTCTTTCAGGATTTTTGTTTGGTTACATAATGAAGAATCAATATTTTTACTAAGTTGTATGTGACTTTTCCAAAGCTGTTGTTTATGCCCTCATATTTGTCTTTTCTGTTATTTTGTGTGTGTGTGTAAACTTGTGATTTGTTATGTATTTTTTATGTACCTGAATATTTCAGCCAACAAGAGTTGTTATATCTGACAGCACAGTTTTTAGATGCCAGTGTAAAAAGCCAAATTACGAGGTGGGGACATCAACTCAGTTAAAATTGTCCTTTGGAAAGAAAAAAATAGGTAACAATACATCTTATTGATAAACTCTAAATATTTGTTCTTATTACAAATTTTTTATTAAAAAAATTAATGATGAGCATTATCATACAATTATGAACTTCTAAAGAGGTGGACATCATGAATTGTCAACTTTTGGGGTTTGTTTTTCCCGAGGGCATTAGCGAATATTATGTAATATAGTTTAATGAATTTTATCAAACCTTGATCAGTCGAGACCATATATATAATTTGTAGAACCATCCAAGGTAGAGGACAATGTGGCCACAGTTTGGAAGTTATCAGCATCAGATATGTTAGATAATGAAGTTGAATTGGTAGATGATGATGCTCTTTTAGATGAAGAAGATTTTAAAAAGCCAGATCCCTCAACTTTAAAAGGTTAGAAGGAATTTCTTAAATATCAATACAATATATCTCTTCGTGGATGCATTTGCAGTATCATTAGTGTGTGGACAATACATTGTTTTAGGAGCTTGTTCTTTGCAGTTGATTCACAAAGCATAAAAACAGCCACCATTAGAATTATAATAAACAAAATATACTTTCCCATTAGAATAAATATTTCTAAAGGTCCTTCAAAATTACAACAAGTATTATTTGTGATAAGATAGCTGATTTTCAATAAGTACTATAAATACTATAATTTTAATTTTATGTCAACAGGTTAGCATGCAGTAAACTTGCTTCATTAACTGTTTTATGTTGTTTTAAATTTATTCCAATGGTCTAAGTGCTAAGGTATAGCTTTTTTCTATATAAACACAAGGAATTGCAAAAATTGGTGTGATTGAATTTACCCTCTTTTATATACAATATGCATTTAAAATACTTGACAATCTTTGGGCTTATGTTCCACATTGGCAGCCTCTAGAAGGATAAACAATATATTCCTTACTATTAATTGCAAATTGTACAATTTTATTTATATTCATTAGCTGATTGTGGAACTGGTTCAAAAAAGAAAAAGGCATGTAAAAATTGTACATGTGGATTGGCAGAGGAACTTGAAAATGAAAAGCCAAAGACGAAAGCTCCAACATCTTCGTGTGGTAGTGTAAGTATAAGACAGTTAAGTCTGTCATACATGTACCATATACCTTATCATGTCCCTTATCTAGAAAATAGGACCATAGTAGGTAACTTAGTTTTAAGTCTATGTTGACCATTTCTCCATAGGCTTATAATGGAAAATACAACCATATACTTTGAAAAAGTCATTGTGAACATCAATATATGGAGAGGACTGTATTTCCTTAAACCTGTCTAATACTACCCCATAATGCTATATGTAGTTTCTTGTATTTTTTCTTTATTTTGTTATACCCCTGCTTGTGCATTTGTTCGTCCCTTCGTCTGTCCTAACAAAAACTCTGAAGCAAACACAGAATTTCTGCATTCTTTTTTCCTCACAATTAGCTTCCAATGATCACACTCTACACAATTTTGTTTACACACATTTTCTCCATAACATTGTAAAATAAATTCAATAATTTGTATTGCAGTGTTACCTTGGCGATGCATTCCGATGTTCCAGTTGTCCATATTTAGGTATGCCTGCCTTCAAGCCGGGAGAAAAGGTTGTGCTTAGTGAAAGACAGTTACAGGCTGACCAATGAGAATGGAAGACATTTTAACCTTCTGGGGTTCAAGAACAAAACAATGAGAATAAAGATCTATTGTGATAGTGCAATTACAGATATATGTTTTATGAAACATGTGATAATTATATTGTAAATGGTGTTACACGTGTTTTAATGAATCAGATTGTTCATATAACAGCTGTCCATTTTAAGACTGGAATGGACAACCAGCAATAAATAAATTTTTAAAATCTTGACAGGTTTTACTAACTTAAATTTTTAAGAACAAAAATTATTAAAAGTCTGTATTTTTTCACAAAAAAAAATTAAAAGACAAGCCTAACAAAGAACAATTTAAAAATAATGCTAACTTGTTTCACGTAATGTTTTCTTTAACATGACATCTTTTAATAATGTAAATGTTTGAATTAAAATGTACGTACCATGATGAGATATAATAAACTTACTGTCATAAAGCATAGAATTTCTTATCTTTCAGACTATTAGTCTGTTCATTTAGGATTCCGTGTAGTTTCCAGCATCTTCCTGTATTTGTCCGTCCATCTGTCCATAACAAATCATGTCAGGGTTATAAAATTGGTCAAGGTCAGCAGGGCCAACAGAGATGGATACCATTTGACTGATGTCTAGTGTTGTCTTTAGTTGACTGTGTTTCAGTTCATTCCTTAAACTTTGTAAATGTTTCTATATACTTGAAACATGTTTACTTCCTATTAGGGATACATCTAACACATTTGTACCTTTCAGAATTTCCAGGTTGAGTTATTAGGTCATTTTAAACAACATTCATTATGCAGGGTAACCAATTTGCATAATAACAATCTAAGTAAAATTTATCTCTCATGGCTCCAGTTTGACTGAATTGTTGTGTAGGAGATCATACAACATAAAAATCAGCTTTACCAATTACCTGATGTGTTGGATTCTCTGTTACTATTCCCCATTTATAAAAACTAACCATTTTACAAACAAGATGTCAGTGCCAATCGAAAATTGAAATCGTGCTGACAAATACTTAATGTCCTCAATAGATTCGTGACAAAGAGTTTACCACGTGGATTCACTTTATACAAAACACTAAATATCAATATCAAACAGTTGTGCAGTTCTTATTTCAATTCAGTGATATATACATCTAAAATGCTAGGGATTTTCCATATCCAGTCATCTTTTTCATTTGTGGATTTTTTTATGGATAATATTGATATTAAAAGATAATGAATCTGAAATGACCTTTATGGGATGCTGTAAGATCTCCCACATGTCATACCAGTAAAACAAGGTGATGAGAGATCAATCTTCAATTAGATGGTTGTAATAAATTCTTACAGTTTTTAACCATGAGAGTTTTTTTATGCCCCCGCGATGACATGTCGGGGGCATTAAGTTTTACTCATGTCCGTCTGTCTGTCTGTACGTCCGTACGAATTTCCATCAAGCTTTTCTCAGAAACCGTACATGAGAACAATTTGAAAGTTGCAGGGTGGTTCAGTATCACAAGTTGTACGTCCTAAGCGACTTTCAGACCTGTCGGACAACTACTTCCTGTGTGGGACTTCATTTAGCGGGGGCATCCGTGTCCCATGGACACATTCTTCAATTTTTATACATATTGTCATTAATTTGGCATCCCCTATTGCAGACGCACGAGTAGAAAGTGCTTGGAGAATTTCAGTGTTTTTCTTGTTTTCAGCAACATTGTTGAATATATCAAATGCAAGACATACCTTATATGGAAACATTTTTTGACTCCGTTGTACAATTCCCAGTTACAGCAATTAATGTTTTATCATACTGCGGGTATACCTTGGAGAATTCCTTTTTTAAGTACATATATATTAAGCTTTTCAGCGGTTGCCATACACTATATCCTTTTGAGAAATGTCCACAATTCTTCTTTAAATATTTCTGCAGCATCAAGGATGTACCATCAACAACCACATATACACATTCTGGTTTGTCCGATTTGTTTGTTTGAATGTTGTTTAAAGCCACTTTCAGCAATTTTTCAGCTATATCATGGCGTCCAGTTTTTATTGAGAAGGAAGCCAGAGTACCAGGAGAAAACCCCGGACCTTCGGTAGGAAAAACTGGCAATCCTTGTAAATTCTGGTTTGTCTGAAATAATATAACTCGGCTATTGTGTAATTTGGCCAATATTTTGATTTTATGTCAATTTTATGCTGACTGCTTATAGTTTTGTTGGTTAGTATTGTAGCTTTTTTTGGTTTTTATAACCCTTGATGATTGGTGTCCAGTTGTTTGTTTGTGTTTTTGTTTTTGTAGCCCAGTTCTGTACATTTTATGTTGTCAAGTAGTCTGACAATAACTTATAAGGTATGATTGGATCAAAACTGATGGACCAAAGGCTTACACTATTTTAAGATAGCAAAATGTCAATTGTAAATAAAGCCTAGGGGAAACCCACACCTCTTGCCTTCAGTGACATTCATTGTAAGTGCAACAAAATATACCCACACCTCTTGCCTTCAGCGACATTCGTCGCAGGTGCAACAAAATATACCCACACCTTTTGCCTTCAACGACATTCATCGCAGGTGCAACAAAATATACCCACACCTCTTGCCTTCAGCGACATTCGTCGCAGGTGCAACAAACTATACCCACACCTCTTGCCTTCAACGACATTCATCGTAGGTGCAACAAAATATACCCACACCTCTTGCCTTTAGTGACATTCATCGTAAGTGCAACAAATATAAACCGTACAATACAGATTTATATTCCGAAGCATGGGTTGTAATTCTAATTTAATTTTTTTTTTTCAAAAACTGGTATAAAATATTAGTGATGCCACTTTGATGAAAGCTGCAAATATAAGCAAGTAATCAGCTGAAAATGTTGTGTTGCAACTGATTGTTTCCCAATAGAATAAAAGTTGCAATCTAGCACCATTGGGGTGATATGTTGACATTTTCCAACATAATGGCCGAGGTAAAACAACCAAATGAGATTCACAACTTTTATTATAATGCAATGTTAAACAGATTGTCAACATAAAACATATAAATCACAACCATAAAAATAATAATACCAATATAAATTCCTTTCAGTATTATCAGAAAACAGGAAATTTTAACAGTGCACAATTGCTACATTTCTTGAATACATTTTTCAACAACATCCTCTGTACTCCCCTTGTACCTTTTTGTAGATAAATAACAAGTTAACCAATGGCTCGGACATGGACTCAAACTCCAAAGTAATTCTATCAAAAACTTGTTCACTTTGATCCAACATAAAACATAAAAACATTTTAGCACTAGATAAACATGGTTTTATATTTTGACACATATTTACAAGACATAATGTGGCCCTTTATTGGTCTGGTAGTTGTGAAAATCTAAAATTGTGAAAGGACAAAAATTTGACAATGGGCCACGTAGTCTTAAATTAAGGTCAGGTCAGGATGCATGTTTATATTGTTGAAAGCACTTTTAAAGTGGAAAACACTAACACAAATTCACAAATAAAATCTGATTAAAAATTAAAACTGCACATTGTTAAAAAAAAACACAAAGTTGGCTCTTTTGCCCTCTTACCTCCAAAAACAGTTTGCTTAGTAGATGACCAATTACTTCACCAATCGTCCATCAATAAAAGACTAATTTGTAAACAAACTAGTGAATGCTCATCAAGTCAAAATAATGCCACACTTTTTGTTTTAAAATATCTCCATTCAAAGAGGACATTTACACCTTTAAAAAATGGTCCAATCACATAGGACATTTACACCTTAAAAATGGTCGAATCAACTTGCTGAATGGTTTAGATGCAAATATCCATAAAAGAGCAAGCATATAAAATGTGTGTGTCAATACCATATACAATGCATACTTTCTGATGAAATAATTCACAGCAAAATGGGCAATAACTTCTTCAAACATTTTCCAGTATGAGAATCTCCATATGGTAACATGAGGAATTGATAAAATGTTGTAAAATCTATGTGTACAAATTTGTGTGACTGACGGATGGACATATAAAGGGGAGACATTGTTACAGAAAGATTTGGCCCATAAGAAAGAACAAGAATGAATGCAAATTAAGACCATCCAACCTCCCAAAAAAAACCCCTAAACCCTCCTGAAGACTGTTGTTACATATAAATGAGATTGTCTATGATATCAAACTTGTACTAAATCAGACCCTTTAAGTGAAGGGTTAGAAAAAATCCCAAGACAACATCATGATCAGGAATTTGTACTGATGTGTATATAAAGTATATAAATTTTTAAGTATGCAGAAGCAGAAGAGATCTGAGAGTAAGGACAACACAGAATTTTGTTGTGCAGTTTTTTGTTGTACAAAGCAGGTGTATAAAACTGTTTTCAACCGAAAATATTAATGTCAAGCATCACGCAATAAACAATGAAAATTTAAAGACATATATAACATATAAAGTACTATTACAAAACTACATGCTGCCATATAAGGTCAACACATTGCACTTTTCTTCATTGCATTTTAATTTAGTACAAAGTTAAATACATCATGCAAAATTAAAACAAACCATCAAATTGAGTGGATTTTCAAATAGACTAGCATATTTTTGTTTTTCATTTACATAATGTCCCTAAATCATCCCAATTTCCATTCGAAAATATTGAACAAGTTGTTCAGTTACAAAAGTAAATATAGCAATATAACAAAAAGTATTTCTTTATTATTTTTGTAATATCTTCATAAATTTGGATAAGAAACAGAACCTCGCACATTTTCACTTTCCAGTGTACAAAATAAGTTGGAACATTTTTGTGTCAAATATACTGGTCCAAATTATGGATCACATGAGATTTACTAGCATTATTTAGCTTTTAAACTTAAGTTTAAACAAGTACTAAGGATTAACATAAAAAATTCTCTTAAGATTTTTGGTATTTTTTGCACAAACTGTTATAATGTAGAAAATCCTATCATAAGATGCATGCCTTTGGAGGAAAAAACATAAATAACTTTAGAATTTGAATTTTGTCATTTTCATATATGAAATGCATTTTATGCCCTTCATCTAAATAATTTGAACAAAAATTTAACTGACTTCTGTTTCCTCAGTTCCTAGAAAATTCCGTCTTTTTTATAATAAATAATGCTTTACATATATCAAACTGTACACTACACTGTACTGTTAATCGTTATTCTACAATAGAATCTCATGTAATATTGCAACATTGGGAGCCACTTGAACAATAGACTACAATATTAATACAATGATTCTCATATCTAATTAATTAAATGATACAAAAATAAATTTTATGCCCAACTCTTAACTAAAATGGAACACAATAACTGCACTGAAAATACGTCAAGAAAAGGAACTGAAACACTTACATAACCCCTATCTACTGTTAAATGGTGACATCTTCCCTAATTTTGTGATCATTGAATATGCTTGATAAGTACCCCCCCCCCTTTTCCACTGTTGAGTTGAAATTGTAATGCCAAAGTCTTAGCATCAACATCACCAACATTTTCCACAAACAAAATGTCTTCGCCAAATTAACCCCATTTACAGTATGTGATTTCTAAACAAATCAGTTTACATGTTTCGTACGGTATCACTAACTTCCTGTAAAGCAGATTGTCTCCATCAACTTTCACACATTCCTTTAAAGTAAAATCACGCCAGGACTGATAATTAATCACACTGATACAAGTATCTTATACATGAGTGGGGAATTGCATCTTAACACGCCAGGACTGATAATTAATCACACTGATACAAGTATCTTATACATGAGTGGGGAATTGCATCTTAACACGCCAGGACTGATAATTAATCACACTGATACAATTATCTTAAACATGAGTGGGGAATTGCATCTTAACACGCCAGGACTGATAATTAATCACACTGATACAAGTATCTTATACATGAGTGGGGAATTGCATCTTAACACGCCAGGACTGATAATTAATCACACTGATACAATTACCTTAAACATGAGTGGGGAATTGCATCTTAACTCTCTGACTGACAGTAAACACAGGGTAAATGACATCATTCTGTACAAAGTCCATCAACACCTTTTTACAACTGAGGGTGTCCCCCCAACTTGAATTTGTAATTGTGAATGAAAGTATCACACTTTCTGATTGGTCATTTGTTACACACACTGTAATTGACAGAGGTAAACCATCCAATGACATCAACTGTTCTAGCTTGCTGTTGTGACAATACACAAGATTTCCGTTGGAACAGATGATTCCATAAGATTTCCCATTCATTCCGACTAGTTCCTTGTTGCTCAGTGGTTCTGAAGCTATTCCCACTCCAAATAAATAACCCGACTTTATATCTCCTACATGACTGGAATTTTTCTCAATTGTCACAGACCATAAAGAGTTTGAGTCTAAAGATTCTGCTGTAAAGCTAGTTGAGTTGAATCCCCATGTTGTCAAACATTTGTTTGGGACACGAGGGGCTTCCTTCCCAGCTGACGTAGGAGATTTAATAAGAGGTATTATGCTCTGGCACTTCCCTGGCTCATCAGCTGAAAAAAAAACAATGCCTTCAATTAGATAGATTCTTAATTAAAATTCTTAAATCAAATTGTTTTTACGTCCCAACTTTCCCGATCATTTTCCCAGTAAGCTGCACATGCCCAGGTGCATAGACGAAACCCTCTTGTAGAGGGCAGTTGACAGGTCATAATATAGAAAGCCTGACAATAGTTGGTAAAGTGTGCCATTCTACTTACAGATCAAGAAAAATAGGTGTGCTGACAAACGAATGTTTTAAAATTGCATTTTATTTATATTTTTTTAAATACAGTTTTGTTAACTAGATATCAATGCCATGGTACCCATCTCTATGGGTCCTGCCGACCTTGAGGTCAAGGTTAAAGGTCATCAACCATGGTATGCGACACATCACCTTGGTATTATCTTCCCACAAACCAAATATCAAAAGCCTACCTCAAAAGATAAAAAAGCTATAGCTCTGAGACGATTATCTTCGGATAGGCGGACAGACGCACAGACGTTCTGAACACTATAGGGTGTCTAACACAAATTTGCAGAGCCCTTATAAACAGTCAATGCACAATCATAACTGTATGTTACGGTTGATAAAGAGCCCTGGTCCAACAAGTGGAAAAATACTTGATTTAAATATTGTTTGTTTGCTTGAATGTAATTTAATGCCTCTTTCAGCTTTTTTGCAACTTAATCATTGCATCCAGTGTTGATTGGGTGTGGAATCCAAAGTACTTGGAGAAACTCCGACTTCGGTAGGAAAACTGGCCAGCCCTGATTGGAGTCTAGCACACCCTGCCTGCAGTGACACTTGAACAGTAACCTTAGTGTTGACAGGCAAATGATTAATAGTAGATGATTTACTACCTAACCACTCGTCCAAGAAGACGCCATGTTAAATATGGTTGCTGCTATATTATATGCAAAATTTGTGAAATGACATTACAACATCATTACATGTTTTTATCCAGCAGGCTTACCCATAACTTTCTACTTACTGGCCATGACTTGTAGACAGAACATGGAGGCACTTCTAAATTTAGTAACAGATCGCTTCAAATCTTGCTGAATGTTACAGCTTGTGATCAGCTCACAGAATTGTTGTCTGGATTTCTGTATACTAAAAAAACAATTTAATGTAGGTTATGTATTTGTGTAAAATTTGAAAAACCCAATAAACAGTCAAACTTGATAGCTCAAATTTAAAGGGGCCGAGGAAAAGTGTAAGTGAAATCTGGAGTTCAAGAAACTGGGGTTTGTGATTTCCGGAAACAGTTCATTAGAGCATGGGCATAGATATCCGTTTATATATTTCAATTAATTTCCTGTCAAATTGGATCAATACACTTGTGTTTATTGTATTGGATCAGGGGTTGAAAATTCCTAAAGCCCGATGCCCGGGGCTTAAAAAACTGAAACCTCGGGCATGCCGATTTTCTATGAAAAAAGCCTGTCGGGCTCGATCTTTCTTCAAAAAATAAAATGTTTTTATTTTCAATGTTTCTTAAAGTATATACCGTCAGAACTGTCCTATAAATACTCATAAATCTATTTTAAATTCTAAAACAAATTGATTTAAGATAGATCTTAATCTTATCGGCGCTTTAGCAACGTTGATCAATAAAAATTCAAGTTTGTTTCCTTTCCCTGTACAAAATAACCCCCAATTAATTTTGGTTACGAATTCGAGAAATGTTGTTGTTAAACTTTAATTTTCAGGGCTCAACACTTGGCGAAGTGGACGACTTTGTCGCCCTACTGTACGGGACCTGAAGTTGCCCTACGGCACCTCAAAAACGAAATCGATGTTGCCCGGTTATTTCCCTCAAGTTCACCGTTCTAAGATACTTGTATATGATCTAGTCCAAATAATTAATCTCTAGACTACAAATTTAGCAGTAAATGTGTAATTCCAATAAAAAACGAAAAACAATATGCGTATTTAACATTATTTCAATGGATTCACGTCTTTAAACTGGATTACGCGCCATTTGTTTATTTACCAGATATGACTAATTACCGGAAGTCAACAACGAAGAAAAGTAAAGTACAACGGCCCATACTGAAAAATCGTATTTTTTTCATAAACAAACACTTTAAATTGGTTTCAAACTCAGTTCTTTCAAAGTGTATTGTATTTTAACAATTTTCTTTGATAAATAGGTGAGCTGCACTTGAAAGAATAAAGATGTAGAGTAATTATTGACATTTCATCTACATGTATCTTCTTTAAAAATTTTGCTCAGATAAACATGGCATGTTCATAACAAACTGTTAGAAATATATGTATACAAGAACTCAAGGAATGATGTTTATGTCTCAACCTATACAAATATTTTTAGTTGACCTATTTATATTTGTGAATACCTTGTATGACTACAAGTACTGAAGTAGATAGAAAATGGGCACTATAACTGTTCCTTCTTTTCATTGATTTTATAATGATAAAGGTTATGTGCTATTTGATATTGCATACCACAAATAATAATGAAAAAGAAAGAAGAAAAAACAACCTAAGTGTGTTATGGTTTAAAAACACTAGAGAAATAATCCTGGAAATCCACAATTATTAAAAAAAGATGTAAATAATGAAAAATGTAGGTAAATACTGCTAAAAATTAATTATTTGTACAGTCCTCCTGACTTCTCCCTAATGTCTTCTTAAAGTCTCTCTATCAGGGCCTCACTTCTCCCTACTTTTTTAGAGCATGGGACCCCTGAACTTTACGGTTAAGAAAAAGCAAAAAATTAAAGTGAATGACGAGTCAGAAGCATCGTTAGACCAAACGGGGTCAAATATTGATCTAATCCCCCACAAAATAAAGACCTCACATATAGACAAACGGGAAAGAACATCACGTCGATAATTTTTAGGGCTTGGTTAATTAATGTTGGGGCTTAGGGTTTCAAAGTTAAAAAAGCCCAGGGCTTAGGCTTGCCCAAAGAAATGTTCAACCCCTGTGGATATGTAAACCTTGATGTTACATGTATGTTTTTTTTATAGTTTAATTATAATTAAAAATATTTCCTGTTATTTTTCTTGTTTAATTTTTTGCAAACGTTTAAATAGGTATTATTGCAGTATGTAAGCATTTCAGCGACCTCGATTTTCAATTTCATTTCAATTATCTTTTCGTATATTGTAATTTATAAAAACAAATATTAACAAATTTACAGACAAAGGCATAAATAAACACAAATTAATGACAATAAGGTCGTAAAGACATCATTGTTAGGGATTATATCAATAAAGATCAGACTTTACAGGTATGGCTTCGATCTTCACACCTTTATGACCCAAGCCGTTAATAATTTAATTTGAGTTATTCATGGTTTTTACAATGGATTTTACAATTGGAACTGCTAATTTAGTTTGAGTTTTTGAGAAATCAGTGTTCAAGAAATCAAGGCATTTTAAACATTGATTATACAGGAGAAAAGTTCCTTACTTTTATAGGTGGTAGAGAAATCCTGGGTGTTTGAGCGATCCCAGTTTGAGCTTATGAAGTTCGACTGTAATGTATATGTAGATTATGTATTTTTACACTAAAATATTCAATCAAAGCAGTTTATTTCACTTCGATAGTTTAAAAAGGTAGCTGGTCAAATCGCCCCACGGTAAAATCGCCCCCGTCAAAAACGCCCCCACTTTATGCAAAATCGCCCCACTTAACAAAATCGCCCCCAACAAAACGGCCCCATCTTCAACACTTTTAAAAATTACTATAGCATAAAATTGTCAAGTTGTTCAAATATTTTCTACTTTAAGGAGTTAATTGTAGCTGATTAAAATGTAGAAAATGTTTTGTTAATAATGATCGATTATGTCGTTATTTTGTTAATAATTATACAATTATGATAATTACCATAATGAACTATATTAGTAATTATTCTTTTGTAATTACGATTAAATAATCAAAAATTTGTTAATCTTAATAAACACATATGAAAATATAAACAAGAAGTCTTCAGTCAGCCAACACGCACTAACAACAGTTGTGGTCTCAAAGCCTTTAAAGCACGTCACATTAGAATTATGTGTTTACCTCTTGTTTAAATAGTGCAAATTAAAAAACAATAGTGCATAATGTGTTGTTTGTACACATTGTTATCTTGTTATCTGATAAAATAAAAAAGTTGAAATTGTTGTTGTCGTGTCTTCGTCTTTTCATATAATAAGAAGAACGATTAAATACTGTAAACATACATAACCAACAAACAAGACCGAAGAAAGAGCACAAATTTATCATTTATCTTCACTGAGATCATAACATTTAATCACAGAAAAATGAAATTATGACCTAATAAGCGATTTGTGTAAGTGTTTTGCTTAATGTGGGGGCGTTTTTACACGAGGTGAATTCAGTGGAGCGATTTTGCAAAAATTGGGGGCGTTTTTGACGGGGGCGATTTTGTCAAGTGGGGCGATTTTGCTTCAGGTGGGGGCGTTTTTACAGGGGGCGATTTTACAGTGGGGGCGATTTTGCAAAAAGTGGGGGCGTTTTTGACGGGGGCGATTTTACCGTGGGGCGATTTGACTTGTATTCTTTAAAAAGAGCACACACAAAAGTTTGATGTAAGTGCACTTATTTTATATAGAGAGAGCTGTCGGCATTTTTGATATTTTGTAATGCCTTATCCCAAACATTATAGATAGCTGGATGGAATTAAGGACCAAATTATTATCAAGCTTAAATAATTAACATGCCAAAATATCTTTTACTTGTTCTTATTTAATTATCATGACAATATATTAATACGATGATTGCATTAAAAAAATTGGGTACTTACAGCTGCCCCTCAGTGTTGACTTGTGTTATTATTTTCGTGCTCTCTTTTATTTATGTGATTTTGATTGGTTTGGATGCTTGAATATTTAAAAGGAATACCAGACAATTTAGATAAAGGTCATGACTTAATTTTTAAAATGACTAAATATTTTTTTGTAGTTTGTCTATTATGTCTGTTTAATTTTTATATGCCTTACCCATCTTCAATTTCCTGAGTTTTTTCTGCAATAGGAGTTACTTCGGCTGCTCTGCTGAGAAATCCCTTTGCGTGATCCTCGTCCAAAATTTTCTTGCAGGACTCCATCAAGTCTTCGACGCTTTTAGATGTTTTACTATTGATATCGAGCTGTTTTTGAAGTTGAGATACAGACTTTGATTTTGCTGCGGTAAGAGCTTGCAGGAGAACTTGTTTCTGCTGACGTAAAGCACTAGTGGTATCTTCTAACATTCTACGGTACTGATTTTCCACTTTTTGGCATGCCTGTCTATGTACATCCTACAACATGTTTCAAACAATCAAATGACCAGTGGTCAGTTTCACAAAAAGTCTTCAGTTCAAGATTAGTCTTAAGTGTAAGTTTTAACCAATCAAAATTTCTGAAATAACACATATTACTACAGTTATGACAGTTATAAAGGTTTGGCACAATTATAGACATTCCTCAAATTTACACCTTTATAACCACAAATCAGATTCCTTACAAGAGCACAAATGAGAGACAAGTTCCCTGTCAATATTAATAATGAACAACACATTCCTACCTTAAGCTACTAATACCATACAATGTAATGTAAAAAAAATAACAAATTTCATTCTAAGCTTATTTAAGTACCTCTATCTCTTCACACAGCTCCTCCATTTTCTGACTCTGCTCTTGTACTGTTGTAGACATGGATTCAAGCGATTTCTTTGTAGATTCAACAGCATCCTTAAATGTTCATGAACACAATTAATATATTTTGCATTTTAACAGCTTGCACATTTATTGGTATAATTTAATAGTTTTGAAATTCTCCCTTATGTTGGGATTCCTACTGGACACATGATATAGCTAAAAAAAATTCTGCAAGTAGGAAAAATATCATTTTTATTAGCAAACTCAAAATAAAATATATGCAGTGCAGTACTAGGACAAAAACAAAGGTTATGGTAGTCCGTCTTAATTAACAAGTATTGCCAGTTTTGCTACTAAATGTTGGGGGTTTTCTCCTGGAACTCCAGCTTCCTCCCCATAAAAACTGGATGCCATAATACTAGTATAGCTGAACAATTGCTGAAAGTGGTGCTGAATAAAACATTTAAACAAAAAACAATAGAAAAACTGTGAGCAATGCTCATCTATTGATACACCCTACTAATGTCACAGAATGGCAACACTATGTTTTGCTTTATCGGAAAACCAAAATATATATTCTGATTAAAATCAAAATATTAGTCTGACAAAGATTAAGTGAAATTCTCATCAAATTCCATCTTGGGGTGCAGGTGGAACTGCTGATAAGAGATGGCTTTTCCAAAATAGTCCATGTTGGAAACCATAAATATTGTTTCAATAAAATATAAAATACCAATCAGGTGCACAATCACACTATTTGCAAAAGATTCCATGAAAGTTTCATCAAATTCCATTATGTGGTGTGGAGTTGTAGATAAGAGATAGTGTACAAGAAGAAAGGAGGGACACACACCATCATCACTCTACACCCCATTTTTCAATGTAAACATGGAACATTGACAATGATGATATACATGTATGATTTGTAGTTATGAATGTGAGACAAAAGGAGACTTCTGTGTCACATTAAGTATACAGGAGTCAATAGTGTTTGGGAATTCAAAAAGTAAAAATTAAATTGTCTGTGAGGTCTGACATGTCACAAGAAGACGTGTCTACTGTGTTACTGGTACTGGGAAGTACTAGCACATAAACTTGAGACAAACAAATACAGCTTGACACAGTTCTTCAGAAATCTAAGTCAAAATTATGTAAATAAATCCATTAGGACAGGTGATAAATCTTTTGGTTTATCATACAGTATGTTGTCTATCATGATTGAAGGGAAAAAAATGTAAACATACCTGGAGGGAAAATAAAGACATACTTTTCATCACGATTATTCAGACAGGTGTCAAATTTTTATTCTTGTTTTATCATGATATTGTGTAAGATTATTTCACAGCTTAAGATACTTAGAATATTATGTCTGTCCCCCACCCATGTATATGTACAATATGTATGGAGTCAGTTTTAAAACAAAAATTGGTTGGTAAAGTAAAATGCATATATTTTGTATGTAACATGCAAATGCAATATTACTTATTTTTGTACATAAGTGGTGGGGGTTAACAACATTATTTGTATCCGTGGTATCTTGAAAATATTTATTTAAAAAAGCATAAATAATTATAAACTTCAACATACACTGTATAAGTACATACTTAAAGATTGATCCAGTTAATTTTTATCAGCCATCAGAAATTTAAGTTTTACAATCCGAAAATCAAGCAGAGATGATATCTAGTGCAGTGTTATGGAGTATAGAACAGAGCGAATAAGACGTCTGCTTTGGAGAATAAAAATTTAGATTGCAAGTCATAACATTAGTAACAATCCATTCAACATGTTCAAGAATCTTTAAATTTAATTTTTAAAAATAAGTAAATGTAATACATCCAATAAAATGATGAATATTTTAATTCTAGGAGTGTCCTTTTATTATATATTTTTTTTCTTTCCTTTGCACAGGTAAATGAAGGTAAATTGAATCTTTACTCTTATTCAATAAAATGCTGAATATTTTTAATTCTGGAAGACTTTTTATTATTATATTCTTTCCCTTGCACATGAAGGTAAATTGAATCGTTACACTTACATAATTAGCAGTAAAATTTCTTAATTTGTGTGACAGAAAACATTGATACTAACTACAAAACCAATTCAAACAGTTTCTAAATTATCTCCCTTTAATTTTCCTTCCTTTTGAATTTGTGTCTCCTATGAACATGGTATTCATGAAACATCATATTGAAATATTTTGTTTGACTTATGAATTTTAAACTAACTACATGTATCTGAAGTAACAAATATGTACATGTATACAAATAGGCTTTCTTACAAATACTAGTAAATGTATGGTTCGTATAGTTGATGGACTTAATTGTAGTTTTTTTAAATGACTTATTAAAACCAAATATTTTGTTCGTTTGATTTTTGTTTGAGTGGCGTTTTAGCGCCACTTTCAGCAATTTTTTCAGCTATTTCATGGCGTCCAGTTTTTATTGGGGGAGGAAGCCGGAGTACCCGGAGAGAACCCCCGACCTGCAGTAGGAAAACTGGCAATCCTTGTCAATTAAGATTGGAGTCGAGAACACCCTGCCTGCAGTGAGAATCGAACCCCCAATCTCAGTGTTGACAGACCACGTGAACAATGGTAGACGAACTACCTAGACCACTCGGCCACTGAGGCCGCCCAAATATTTTGAAAATCATGGATAAAAATTAGAACAGATGTTTACCTGCATCAGTTACATAAATTAAAAGATGTATATCATTTTAATTTGATAAATTCTTCCTTAAACGGTCACTGGATTTAAAATGACAATGTACCAATTATAGTGTCTGGAAAGAGTCAAATGTAAA
This sequence comes from Limnoperna fortunei, assembly GCA_944474755.1. Taxonomy (NCBI): domain Eukaryota; kingdom Metazoa; phylum Mollusca; class Bivalvia; order Mytilida; family Modiolidae; genus Limnoperna; species Limnoperna fortunei. The sequence continues at coordinate 19,406,922 of OX104112.1, read as the reverse complement.
CGTGAAAACTGTAAAGACATGACAGAAATTAGCATCAGTCTCTAATGATGTCGAGACCATAAAAACTGGAATTGCTAATTAACTGTAAGGTTTATTTTATAACCTGGATATCTTCAATGATCTTTATTTAAAACCACTGAGATGATGGCTGTTTGCATATTGTTATTCTCCAGGGATAGTAACACAGTAGCCACACCTCAGTGCTGGCATAAAAGGGGATCAACATATCCTTTCATTGACATATATTTTGTTACTGCTTAAATTTAAAGCCTTTAAATTGTAAACATTTGAAATTCAAATTTTCTAAATTTTTCTATTCCCATGATAATGATTGCCTAAACCAGAACAGGCATACTTTTTTGTAACAAAAAATAAAAAACATGCTCGTTACCTTAATTTGTTGACAGGCTGAGTCCTTGGCCAGAACTTTGTGTCCTGTATGTTGGCCTAATCCATCACACAGGCATAAATGGCACACTAACACCTTACACTGATCACAAAACACAGTTGCTTGTTCAGTGGAGTGATCCTCACAAAAAGAAGGTTTAGATTCACCTTCCATATGACTAGGTTTTCGAATCCGATGGTGACAGAGAGTTCCCCTCCGAGGATGAAATTTATCCAGACACCTATCGCAGTAAAGTACAGAGCATTGCTCACAATACCAGGTAGCTTTGTTTTGAGATTTTTTGTCACACAAGCCACAAAGTTCGTTCACATCTTCAGTAAACACCGGACTGTCACGGTCAGAGGACTGACTACCAAGAGATGAGTTCAAGGACAAACTAAGGTTTTTGCACTGTGAAATGCTAGCACATTGGATTTCCTGAAATCTGAACACAATATTTTCCAAGGCAAGATTTTTTGGCAAGTTTGCTATCTGCTCTTTGGTGACCTTTAGACTCTTCCTACATGATGGACAATCCAGACCTGAAACAAATACAAATTCTGCAATTTAGCTGATCATTTGAACCAAAATGTATTATATTCGTACATAAGCAATACAAAATCCAACAAACTTTATCAAGGAACAATACCTACATGTATCTAAATGAGTGAACAAAATGAAATAAACAAGTGAACAAACATTACTAAGCCAATATTTCCTTGGAAGCTGGAGTACCAGAGAAAAACCCAGAACTTCGATAGGAAAACTGGCAATCCTTGTCAAGTAAGAATGGAGTCAATAGTAGTTGAACTACCTTAACCATTTGGCCACTGAGGGCCCTTTTCTATAATGAAGCTGGTTCAGCTGTAAATTATATGACATCCGAGACAACTTCATTTTTTCAGCATAATATTCCTGAAGCATCCGTTATATTGTATGAATTAGTTTTGTAGAATCTTCGTTTCACAGAAATGTTGACGGGTAAAATTAAACTTTAACATGTGACTCATGTACATTTTATTCCTTGCTTTTTAATAAACAAAATAGCTAAAAATCTGAAAAATTACACCTTAGAAATGTACATGTAAATCACCTTAGTAAGAACATTTACCAACACCACTCATCTACCAAGGACTTCTAATTTAAACAAAAGAAGACATCTAAACATTTACAGAAACCTAGTAGCATACCTTCCGCACCAGATTTGACTCTGGATTGTACAATATCCTCCAGACATTTCTTACAAAGACTATGGGAACATGGTAACATCAGTGGGTCTGCGTACAATTCCAGGCATACGGGACAAGTAAGCTCCTCCTCCATTCTACTGTACGGCTCATCTGTATAAAATACCAATAAATATAACGTACATAAAAAAACTAATAAATAACAAAACAAAATGTTAAAGACATATGAATACATCTATGAGTTTTTGTCCAAATGTGTTTATTAAAAAGGTCATTCAAGGGAAATAAATAGTTTTTTTTAATGGTGCTTAACACTGATTTCACAGAATTTTTAGCTATACTAGTATCTCGGCATCAAGTTTTTATTGGTAAGGAGACTGGAGTACACAGAGAAAACCTCCAACTTTCAGTCGGAAAACTGGCAATACTTGTCAATTTAAATTGGAGCAGAGAACTCGAATCAACAACTTCAAGTGCTGACAAGCACATGATCAATAGTGGATGACTAAGAACATTAATCACTCACCCATGATGACAAAAATGTGTAAAATGATAAAATAACATAAACAAATGTTCAAAATGGCACTGGGATCAGCCACATTGAATCCATTATACATGTATGTATGAAATCTGCACAATATGGATGTATGAATTTCTATCTCTGCTGGTCTCTGTAAACAACTACCTTTTCTATATTGATCTGTGAGTTTAAAGTCAACAATTCAGCAATCACATAAAGTTTTAGTGTCTAATAAGTACACAGAGTACTGTTTACTAAGTGTGTCCATAGTATATAGTCCTCATAGTTCCTAAGTTATGAAATCAATTACTTTATATAACATCGTATTTCATCTTATTATCATAACAATGACATGTTAACAGAATAGACCAATTTTGTTCTACAATAACTAAATAAAAAGTTAACAGTCAAATACGAGTAGTTCTGTCAATAATATGCTGCACACCTTTGTTACATTAACTAAACAATTATTGAACCGAGTACAAAAAATAGTACTTTGAACTTAATATTATTTTCAACAGACAAGAAATATTGACCATATATGCAAACAATATATTGACACAAAATAGGAAGCAAACATACAATTTTTATTGGAAAAATGTCTATTGTTACAGGAATAAAAATATTTACAAATTGCTCCAGTTCATCACAAATTATTGTAATGAAATCTTGGATTGGATAATAAAGTTAATCAATTTCTCTTGAGAGTTTTTTTTACAAATAACACCTACATAATTGTTATGAAATCAGCAATTTTAATCATGATCATAGGTCAGAGAGTCAGTTATAAATTACAATAAAAATCCATACTGAATATGATAAAAAATCTGTAACAATAAACTGCAAGCTTACCTGGTTTTCACCTTAACTAATCTATAAAGCCATTTCCTAATATGATAATTCCAAATAAAAATCTGCTAACATCAATTGTACAGAGCAATCAATTTCATCCGTTTCCTAACAAGACAAATGTTCATTTCCAGCGTAATCTACATGTTTGATTACACATAGCTATGGAGGTCAATTTGTACAACATAATTTCCCAATTAGTAAACATCGCTTGATTGACAACTTTAGTAAAATAATCATGGTCATCACCAGATGTAAGTAACACCTACAGCCTCAGGGGAGGTTACTCTGTTATTTACCTGACTCTTAATGAGGAGGCAATAAACCTGTCACTTTGATTGTGACATAAGGTCAAGTTGTTGTTATAGGACACTTTTCAAAGAGGGTTTTTATTAAGTTGAGCTGATATTTGTATTCAGCCACTAGAATAAACAAAATTGCCCATACCTAAGGATACAATAAACAATATTGCACACATTGAAGGAAACAATAAACAATATTACTGAATGATACATAGATTGCCTATTGCACAACAATTTTGTGTAATGCTGTTGATGACACTAGTATTTGTATTTTCCGCATAAGAAAACAAATCATAAAGCTCACTGACGCAGAAATGTAACACAAATTATAATGACATTATAATGTCTTTGTAAGGAAATCTGATTCTTCAATACTTGTATGGGTATCTTAAAGGTTAGTCTACTAGTATAAAAATACACCAATTTAAATATTTGTACATATATGTACAGGTAATTTATCTAATCTGTTTAATCTGTTTCTTTAAAAGAAGGTCTATCAAAGTATTTGATTTCTTTACCAGAGGGCAATATAAAAAAGGGTAATTTATACTCTATCAAAACTGTTGAAAATGCTTCATTAGTAGACCTATACAATCAATCCCTAACTGATTACCTAAAGGCAGTATAAAACTAGAGGCTCTTAAGAGCCTGTATCGCTCACCTGACTTTAAAAAATTTTTTAAGAGACATTGCTTTTCTTACAAATTTTGATATTAAATGCTAAAGAGTTTACATGATGGTGCTGTTTCTAATCAATCTGCATGCAGTTTGTAAAAAGAAGATTTTGGAAATTTCAGCCAATCAGAACTAACTAAGTCCTGCAATGGCAGCCATCTTAGATCTTGGATCGACACTAACATCTCAAACTTTGTAGAGGACAATCTAAGGTACATACCTGCAATATTTTAAATCAATCAAACCTTTTATGAGAAGAAGAATTTAGAAATTCAGCCAATCAGAACGCATTAGTGGCCCTGGAAGCCATGTTCAATTTGGAATTGCCTCGAAACTCAAATTATTAAGATAACTATCCAACCATCATTTCTTTATAATTAGGCTTCATTGTGTGGAAGTCAGTTTCAGAAAAGAAGTTGTTTTTATGTTTTTCCCATAGGATCCTATTTTAAATTATCTCCCGGGATGGTGGCCTTCTTGGATTTTGGATTGGCACAAAAAACTCAAACTTTGTAGAGGACCATCTAAGGTATATTTCTGCAATATTGCAAATCAATCTGACAAGCGGTTTATTGAAATTCAGCCAATCAGAATGCATTAAAGGCTCTGGCAGCTATGTTTAATATTTGATCAGCACCAAAATCTAAATTTGTAAAGAACCACCCAATAAACATTCCTGCCGAGTTTGGTTCAAAGTAGCAAAGTGGATTTGGAGAATAAGATTGAATTGTGAAAAGTTTATGGACGACGACCACGGACACAAAGTGATGAGAATAGCTCACACTGACCCTATGGTTCAGCTGAGCTACTAGTAAAAACTAAGGGATTGTTAAACATATGGAGTTTAATCTTTTATGGTCACTTTATCATTCAACTGAATCAGATGTTATCCATTTTCAGACAAATGCATTTAAAGAAAAAATGTCCTCCTGCAAAAAAAAAAAAATCAATTTTACACAATACCTAGAATTGAATCTGTTATCAAATCTATAGTAAGTAGAATCGGACATTGCTGATAATTATAGATTATTTGCGTTTTTTTAAACGAGATGCGTTTTCTCGTCCATATCTCATCGACAGACCTGAGATGAGATGACGAGAAAATGCATCGAGTTTCAAAATACGTAAATAATCTGTTTATCGCTGTTTTGTAACATTGTGACGTCACAGTGGTTACTTAACGACGTCTTGACAGCGAGCTGAGATGGGCCTATCTCACGTAAGTAGAGTGAGATGGAATAATATCGCACAAAACGATCAAAGGAAAATACTGCAAAATAGCGATAAAGATCATTAAAAGATTGTTAAATGCATTTAAATATTTATTTTTAATGTTTGTTTGTTTGAATGTTGTTTAACGCCACTTTCAGAAATTATTGAACTATCATGGCATTTATGGGGGGGGGGGGGGGGGGGGGGGGGAGGAAGCCGGAGTAACCGAAGGAGACCCATGACCTTCTGTAAGAAAACAGACAATCCTTGAATTTTTAATGTCAATATAATAAAAAAGAATACAATAAAGCCATTGATTTCACCATTTTCCAAACTGCAAATAAATGTGACACAATTCAAACTTGATTTTTTTAATCATATTGGTTTGTACAATGTATCCTTTAGGCAAAGTTCTTGTAAATTTTACGCATTTTTAAGAATCCTACCTTAATAATAAACAACAAACCCATAGAGGTGTATAAATGTAACTCTTGTGACATTTTTATAGGTATGAAATAACACTAATAAATTTCATGTAAGAGCAGTTATACAGATAGTAAAGCTGAAGGGGTCATTGTCGACCTGGGTACTATATCAGCGTACCCAGGGTACTTAAAATTTGAGAAATGGTACCCAGGGTACTGTCGCTTAACGTAAACGTACCCAGACCAATATTGTTGAATCAAATCCATTATTATTCAACAGTGTTCATAAACATGAACATAATCAAAACAAACTTAACTCTAAACTGTAACAAACCGCCATTCTTCTATTTATAATTGTGGACCAAATACAGGAAGGAAATGAACGTAATCTCTCGATACTTACCACACCGGGTACGTTTATGTTAAGCGACAGTACCCTGGGTACCATTTCTCAAATTTTAAGTACCCTGGGTACGCTGATATAGTACCCAGGTCGACAATGACCCCTTCAGCGATAGTAAAACAAGAAAATGGCCGTAAAAGTCTGTCAGTGATGTTGTACATCATGAGTCTTAAAGTATTCGAATGAATGCAAATTAGACATGTTAGATGAAGATGGACACAATTTGCATTCTTAATCAGAATTAATAGGGCCAATAGACTTATATATCACTTGTATGTTTCTATCAAGATATTTAAATTTATGCAAATTAATATAAGTGAAATACTGTGATGGAGCATAAATAATGCTGAAGACATCTGCAATACACAGAAACTTGGTCACTTAGTGACCTTGACCTAATTAGAGGCATTATAAGACAATGAATACAAGGAAATAACAAAATAAATCTCAGATTCTGGCTGACCTGAATTTTTATTTCTAAAATCACATTTTGAAAAAAAAATCGCTGACATCAATTCCTGAAACATCCCATGTGATGTCTTATTTCAGTTCTGTGATATTAGATTTTAATATAACTTCTAGTTTTAAACAATTTTTAAATTAAAAGATATTAAAAAGAAAACATAGTCATGTCATACTCCCCCCCTCCTATGCCCCAAATTTTAAGATGCAACAAAAATTAAAATCCAGACTTTATTTACTTCCTAAAATATATGCTCAGCTGTTTTATGTTATGGAAGAAGATAAACCTGTTCACAAAAAGATCCTAATCTGTGTAATAGATGCTGGACAAAGGAGTTTTGTGAAAAGAACTTTGTGAAAAGAAAGTACACTGTATCTACATCTACAACATAGATATTATACTGATCCAAATACAACCAATTTGTTTCATTTGATTATGGTTATGTTTTTTTCCTTATTCCTATGTTGTTTATCGGTACAGGCTACAATGCTGTGTATTTTTCAGATAAATGTTGTTTTTAAATATTGATACTCAAATAAATGCAATTACTTTGGAATAATATTTAAGTTGTAAATAAAGTTTATTATCAAGATTAATCTTGTTTAAAACCTGTAATGGAATTACAATGTACATTGGCAGACCATCTAATGTATTATTAAAAAAAATATTCAGGGCTAAATTCACAAAAATGGATTAAGTTAAACAACTCCCAATCAATCAATCAATCAATCAAAATCTGATAATCTGACAAATATACACCATTTGACTTGATAACAAAATTTAGTTGACTAGTCAAATAGGAACATGTAGTTTTTTTGTTTCTTTTGACTTATTCTTATCAATATGTTAGTTCACCTGCTTACAGATAGTTTTTTTACATTGCAGAAGGAGGATGCACTCAACTCACAAAAGATATATCTGATAAAATTACAGTTTTTTAAACATTAAACATCCTATGAACTTACCTTTTGTGCTAAGTTGAGAGCTCACTGATGAAATAGAAACATTCTGTACTTTCTCTGTCATTCTGTAGACCACGGACCAATAATAAAACTCACATGTTCACTTTACAACAATGTACTTTTCTATAAATCCCTGAAAATAATTAAAAGCTGCGATGTAATTATTCCTGTCAATTTCCATAATCACATTTCACACTAGCTTAAGACCTAATTACAGCCTAGTTGAAGACGATCAATAGTTAATTTCTAAATTGGTAGTTATATTACTGCTAGCTATAGACATACCAGGATCCTGCCTGTTGCATGAAATAAACACCCCAATAACAATACAATTATAATAGTGATTTTTACACAGTTACATTGAATATCATCTATGTTTGATGTTCAAATTCTGATTAATTAGCAATTTATTATTACATGTGTAACAGTGATGTGGTATTAACTTTTGCCACACATGGTATTTCAATTAGAAAGGAGTTTGAATTAATTGCTGAGTAATTTAAGTACTCTACATTGAGTCTTAAGACTTGGATATACACATGTAGCCACTGTTGTTATTTGGTCCATTTTCTTAAAATTAGATTTGTAAAATTTCTATTATTAAAGATGATATGAACCAATCACAATCCTCACATCTGAATTCATCAATAAAAACAGAACAACAATCACCAAAAATTTAAAGAAGAAAGGACAAATGGCATGAACTATGGACTTTTTGTCCCACTCGTAACAGATTTTTGTGGTATATTTCATGACAGGTGCAAATTACTGATCAAAGTCTGTGTCAATTACTGATCTAAGTCTGTGTCAATTACAGTCTGTGTCAATTACTGATCTAAGTCTGTGTCAATTACTGATCTAATCTGTGTCAATTACTGATCGAAGTCTGTGTCAAATACTGATCTAAGTCTGTGTCAATTACTGATCTAAGTCTGTGTCAATTACTGATCAGTCTGTGTCAATTACTCATCTAAGTCTCTGTCAATCACCTATTGTATGTGAATTAACCATTATTTCCTCAAAAGTGTTTCTTCAGAATATTAAAATTACTTAGGTAATTTGTTACAAAAAATCTAAATGTACAATGTTTGTCAACTGGTTTATTGCAGATTTGTCTTACATAATTTGCAAGCTTTTTTTAAACATTTGATTCATACAACTATTTTTTGAGTGGAATGTGGGAAAATTAGTTCTGAAAATAGACTTAATAATATGAAGTTTCTATAAATGGATATTAAATTGAGATTAAATCAAAATAATCATCTCATCTCATTTTTGTAATCAAAGAAGTAACAGACAGACAAAATGACATGACAATGTGCTTAATTATATCGATCCTACTTTTATTTATAGTGACATTTACATGTAGCTATAAAAAGAACCTTTAAGAACCTTTTTTATTTTATCCAAGGCTAGGACAACTGCTAGGCATCCCTGTATTAGGCAGCATACATGTAAAGATACATTGTTTGGTGTTTGATTTGTTTGAATTGTGTTTAATGCCACTCAAAGTAGTTTTTCAGCTATATCATACTGACCAGTTTTTTGGGGGGAGGAAGCCAGAGTACCCCAGAGACAACACCCAACATTTGATAGGATGTCCGTTAAGATTGGAGTTCAACGCATCCTGTCTGCAGTGTCGTGAGATTAAAACTCACAATCAATGGTAGACGAATTACTACCTTAACCATTCAGCCATTGAGGCCCTTGCATACATGTACAACGTGCATGTATAAAGTACATTGATGTCAATATCCACCTGCAACATTGTTTATTCAGTCATTAAATAATTATGTAATAGTAACTTGTGTGTAGGGCTGTATCCAGAATAACGGACTGATGAAGGACCCGATACGGACCGTTTATCTTGTTACAGCCCGAGCCAAAGGCGAGGGCTGTAACAAATAAACGGTCCGTATCGGGTCCTTCAGAAGTCCGTAATTCTGATACAGCCATACACACAAGTTACTATTACTTTTATTTCATTGAAAATATTAGAAAACAAACAAGTTCAATAGTATACAAGACAAAATGAACTTTGTTTACCTGTAATTTTTTAGCATTTGTGCTAAATAATATGTTCTGTTGATATTTTACAAGTTTTACATTTTGTTTAGTAATTAGCAATCTATTTACATTTGTTTGTGGCACATGAAAATTGAAAATTCCAATAACCTTTTTTTGATCGGGCTGTATCGCCGTTACAGCCAGGGCTGTATCAAACTTAGGGCTGTAACAGTAGATTGGATACAGCCTGTTTGCTGATACAGCCCTGCTGAGTCTTTTATTCTTAAACACATTAACTGTAGCTGAAAATACAGACTGCAAATTATCCAATGGATTGGTTTGTTACATTATTGATATGAAATAATCATGAATAATACATGCTCTATTGATCCAACAAAGATCAAAGACTGAAATTAAAAGGAATCAATTACGTCACACAACACAGTACAAGATAGAGTTCTCCGAAGTAGAAAATCACTGACTACATTTTTACGCAAATATCAAAAACTTTGACCACGATATATTTTTTCGACACTGATGCAATCTTATTGGACATTTTAACATTCCTGTAGCAGATGTTCTCCAAACAACCTCTACATACATATATACACATTGAATCAGTTGTGTAAACCGTATCATTATGAGACACATCATGACAAGTAATGATGCAGTTCATACAAACCAACTTATGCTTAGTTTATCAATTTGGTAATAAAATTATGTTTTATATTTATTACTTTTTATGCAAACTTTTAATTACTTTAATTGTAAGGACTCTTTTTAACCTGGTGTTTGGAACTTTGCTTTCCATATTACTAGTATATTATTCCAAAAAAGCAAGGCATGCAGATTTATCATTTTTACCACAATAAGTTTAACTGTGGGTAATTAAAATATAATGTCAATCTTATGTGGGGAAAAAATATTGAAAAGTGAATTATTGTCAGACTGACAAAAATTTAGAAAATTTCTAATTATTCCACTAAATGCCCAGCAAAAAAAGATCTTGAAGTATAGTATGCACTGTTAAGTTTAAAAAAAACCATATTTTTTTTCCAAGTAATATAAAAGCAGTAGCACATGACCTTTAATTAAATTCCAGTGCTTTCATTTCTTTGCCGTAATGCATAGAATGCCGTACAGCCGGTACGGTTCCATTAAATTAAAATATAATGTCAATCTTATGTGGGGAAAAAATATTGAAAAGTGAATTATTGTCAGACTGACAAAAATTTAGAAAATTTCTAACTATTCCACTAAATGCCCAGCAAAAAAAGATCTTGAAGTATTGTATGCATTGTTAAGTTTAAAAAAAACCATATTTTTTTCCAAGTAATATAAAAGCAGTAACACATGACCTTTAATTAAATTCCAGTGCTTTCATTTCTTTTGCCGTAATGCATAGAATGCGGTACAGCCGGTACGGTTCCAACAGATACAGTACCACTTTAAATTGCTGGTACGGTAAATTGAAATAAAAAATGATAGAATTTCATTACATACTAGTATACGCTTCAACATAAATCTAATTTGTTTAAAATAACTTTCAATAAAGAACAATAATCTGGTACTTATGACAGTAGTTGATGACAGTATTTTAATAAACATTTCCAGTAAAAGTTTCATTAAGAACTCTTAGTGACTTACACTGTAGCTGATATATGTAAGTAACTGTGTATATGTTATTAGTAAAATTAATATAAGGTATAGTCTATACCTAGGACACACACTATCATACAGACCCTTGGAAGAGAGTCACTAAAGTATAGTCTAGGACACATTCTATCTGTACTACATGTAGGTATCTACATGTATACGTGTAGAATCCAATATTGGCTTTTAAACTATAGTACACTTAAGAGAGAGCAGCACCAATCATGGAGTGGTTGTAGAGCTTTCTCAAATTACTCTACTGCACTGCCTCTTCTGGGTGATTGTTTGCACACAAAAAAAACTTAAATTTTGCCATTTTAGCTTGTGGCATGTTTGTTTTTAGTATCTTTCAATTATGAATGATGTTTGGCAGTTCTCAGATGTTTTGGGTTTGATAAATCTTTTGTGCCATGTCAGGTTGACAAATGGTCTGGAGGCAATGCACCAGCCCAACAACCACTTGGTACAATGGTATTGATGCTGTATCTTTGTTCCTACAATGAGGACAGTTCCAAGTTCCTTTCTAATTTGTGTGATGAATCTAGGTTGTCTAGTTATTTAGTCCTTTTTATAAAATTTATTCCACGGTTTTGTATTCTTTCTAGTTTATCTTTGTCTCCTTGAAGTACATGTATGGTTCCATACTGTGGCTCAGTATTCCATGGTTGATCTTAGTGAAATGCATGCAGTTTTTTTTCTGCAGGCTTTAGGTACATGTGATAGATTTCTGATTTCTTCTTAGGAAGCCTTTCATGCCTATAGCAGCATTAGCTTTCCCACGTACTAGTAGATTTCTTGAGAAAGAGGCATGGGTGGATAGGCGATATTTCTGTGATGTAATTGTATATTAGATAATTAAATATGCCCTGTTTATTCATTAAATACTTGTTTATTACCCAATGTTAAACTTTGATGAAAGGTGAAAATAAACCGCCAATAAAAGACAGACACCAACATACGGCTCTTTTTGTTTATTTTAAATAGTGAAGATTTAATTTTGTTCACTATTACATCAAATTAGTTTGACGTTTGGAATACATTAAATTGCAGACAGATAAGATATATAGGTTTTGAAACAATTTTTATTAAGGTGAACAAAGTTCAGCAACAATGTGCTGGTATATATTTCTTTTATCTTCCGATGATGATGGACGGAAAACACCAGAACTGCCAATCTTACCCCCCACCCCAAGAAGCACTTGCCCATAGGATTTGGTGAAGGGCAATGGGTCCCCTTTATTTCCTTTTGTATATATGTATTTTAGCTTTAAATCGCACCCCAAATGCAGTGATTCTGTGATATCACCTGTCACCTGTCATTACTTGCTTCCCTCACTCCCACCTCCATTTTGTTGCCACCCCTACTCTTTTAACCCTATCATGGCTCTATACATATAAAGTATTAAAAACATCCTTGACCTAACATCGATATTCCAAAGTCGTAATTATTATAACTTCATCAGTCAGTGTCTGTCGATATTTATCTAATGTCAAGAGTCCTATTAAGGTTAATGGTGATATTTATTACCATCCAATAGATAAAGCATGTGCTATAAATGATTATTTTGCTTTTGTGTCTACCCTGGAGACAGAACCTGAATTGCCAGATATTCCTCCACTGTCGCCATGTGAGCTCTCTGATATAGCTGTCACTGAACAAGAGGTCATAGACCAATTTGAGATACTCAACACCTCTAAACCAGGTGGTCCAGATAATTTACCCCCGAAGCTATTGAAGAGTATTTTTCAGACACTGGTAAAGCCCCTTACTATTCTGTTCAATAAAAGTTTATACTATGGTGTTGTGCCAAGTGGCTGGAAAATGGCAAATGTTACAGCTATATATAAGGGTAAGGGGGGTAGTGAAAGTGCTTGTAATTATAGACCGATATCTGTTACCAACGTCTTCGGTAAGATGTTGGAAAAGATAATTTTCAAGCATCTTCATAATTATATCCATCAGAATAATATTCTGACAGACGAGCAGTCAGGGTTTCGCCATAAAGATTCAACCGTGAATCAACTGCTTATTATATACGACGAGATTATTAAGAATTTAGATACTGGAAAAGATGTCCGTTTTATATTTTGCGATGTATCTAAGGCATTTGACCGAGTATGGCATTCTGGTCTTCTATATAAACTTCGAAAATATGGTATTAAGGATAATTTACTGAACTGGTTTCATAGCTATCTTTCTGAAAGAAAACAGCGTGTATGTATGGATGGATACAGCTCAACATGGAAATCCATTAATGCTGGAGTCCCTCAGGGATCTATATTGGGACCTTATCTATTTCTGGTGTTTGTCAATGACATAGTAGATCAGGTCACTAATAAAATAAAGTTATTTGCAGATGATACTTCGCTCTATTGTGTTGTTGATAACCAAGAAATTGCTTCAGAGTCTCTTAATTCTGATCTTGATAGCTTATATTCATGGTCCACTGACTGGGGAATTACTTTTAATTCCAGCAAGACAAAATCTATGCTATGTACAAGAAAAAGACATGTAGATATACCTACGTTATACCTAAACAACATTGCACTTGAAAATACGGTGACGCATAAGCATTTAGGTTTAAACTTTAATTCGAAAGGTACGTGGAAGGACCATGTGAATGATCTATATTCAAAAGCCTGCTCTCGGTTGAATGTCTTACGATTACTTAAGCATAGCCTCCATAGGACTTCCCTTGAGAAGCTCTACTTTGGATTTATTAGACCTATTTTAGAATATGGTAACTTGATTTGGGATAATTGTACTAACGAAGAATCTGACCTAATTGAGTCTGTCCAATATGAGGCCGCAAGGATAGTGACTGGTATGCGTAGAGGCACTTCTAGACTTAAACTATATAATGAACTTGGATGGGATTCGCTCAGGGAGAGGCGCAAAAAACAAAAGCTTATTTTTGTGTACAAATCCCTGAATGGATACCTACCAAGCTATATTTCTGAGCATATCATATCATGTATTAATACTGATGATAATTATAATATCAGAAATCCGAGATTTTTTAATATTCCGAGGTCCAATACAGAATCATATAAGAATAGTTTTTTCCCGAGCGCCTTACATTTATGGAACAACTTGGACCAAACTATGCAAAATGTGACGTCTCTTGCATTATTCAAGAAAAAACTCAATGAAAATATAGTGAAGCCTCCTGGTCACTTTTCCTTAGGCCCACAAAGCTCAATGTTATTCTCTGTCAACTGCGTAACGAAACAAGTAATCTAAATCACCATCTTTTTCGGTCTCACTTGTCTGAGAGCTCTCAATGTGCATGTGGATATGACATTGAAGACAGTTATCACTATTTCTATATTTGTCCACTATTTGCTCAAGAGCGAGCAACTCTTTTTCATGAACTCCGTGGTTACCACCAGCTGCCCATTTTAGAGTTTCTTCTTAGTGGTTCGACTGATCTGTCTCCAGGGGAAAATACAGATGTTGTTAACTCTGTCTTACAATATATACATGATACTAAGAGATTTGAATAATACATGTATGTTTCATTATAATAAAAAAAAAATGCTCAAGTATTTTATGGTGAGTGTTCATGCTAGTAATTATGTATTTTGTAAGTGAATTAAACTTATCTTGTATATTTCATGATCAATATATGTTGTTGCTGGTCCATCGTTCCATCATGCTAGCCGTACTGCTCCTAATCGTGTATTCCTTTCTTTGTATCCTACTTTTTTTTTTTTTTTTTTGTATTATTTAATAACTTCCCACATTAAAACTAATTTCACAATTAGATATTTTAAAATAAGAACTGCTAAGATATATATATTTATTTATTTATTTACTTTTTTTTTTACATCTTTAATTTTTGATCTTTTCATCTGTTAAACACCATATTTTTGTTTGTTTTTCCTTCAAAAAGTAACTTTATATATTATGTCTGTATCCACAGAGAATAATTTAATATGCCTGGTGGAATCGATGATCATACTAAATGCAACACATAAAGAGTATAAATATTCACGATAATTAAACATTCCTCTTAACCTACAGTACACTCATTTTGTAAATAATTGCTCTTAACTATATTAAACAGATATATCATGTCTGGGAGGGGTATTTGTGAAAAATACCAGTCGAGAGATGAAATATTTCCCGAGCCGTTAGGCGAGGGAAATTTGATTCTCGAGACTGGTATTTTTCACAAATACCCCTCCCAGACATGATTTATCTGTTTAATTACACCGAATATCATGATTTCAAAGAGCGGTGAATACTAGACCACTTTCGTGCTGTTTGTTGACTCTGTACTATCGGAACGTTTCTGGTTTTCAAAATCGATTACTCATGTTACGTTTACTTTGAGGTAAAAGTCAAAACTTCCGAATGAATATTTCCAGCATAAAAATATGCGAGGGTTATTTTAAGCAAATACCACGGCACAGAGGGTAATTTTTTGCCGAATACCCCGGTGATGACGAAATCGATGCAAAATGAGGAAATTTGCGAAAAATACACTGTCTATTGACCAATCAAAAGCCAGCATTTTTATATGAGGTGTAATTAAGAAAGATATCTTCGATCTAGCAATTGTTGAATACATTTCATTTTCATAGAATTAAATGAGTGTAGTGTGGGTTGACTGGCATGTTGTTCAACGATATTTGTAATATATGTTATGTTCTTGTTTGTATTTCCATCTTGTTTGGGAGAAGATGTATATAGGCCTAGCCTGTTATCTAATCCCTTTGATTTAATCAATAAAATATTTGAAATGAAATATTTATCTATACTACTAGTCATGCTAGTAGTTTTCACTAAAATAATAATTTGATTGTCCTCTAATTTATCAGTATAAAATATTCGGTATTTGATCACTTGGTCTTTGTATATATTATGCTACCGTTTTAAAACCCTTCGCCATTAGTTTACAAAAAATCAAAAACTTAAGATTATCATTACCTTGATTATCAAGCACCTGTCTCATTGTATGCTACCGTTTTAAAACCCTTCGCCATTAGTTTACAAAAAATCAAAAACTTAAGATTATCATTACCTTGATTATCAAGCACCTGTCTCATTGATTGAAAAAAAAATGTCAAACAAAAAATAGTTTCGTATATACAGTTTTTATAAGAAATAAAGAAATTAAATTAACAATATTCATGGAACATAATAATAATGAAATTCAAAAGTGTAAAAAAAGAATAAATTTTACGAAACTAAACAGTAATGGCGTCCTCCATTCGGCAAAATGTAAATGCCGGGAATTTTCAGTAAATAATAAAGATATTTTAGCATTCCATGCCCATGATAACCTAATACTTGTTGAAAAAAAAAGAAACTGGTAATCATCTTCCAAATCATGCTTATTTCTTTTTATATGTGTTGGAAAAAAGTGGTAAACATGTTCCAAACAGTGTATAGAATGCTATTTATATTTTCAAACACATTTCAATAAAATAAATATGTTAGGCTTCGTTGAATAGCTCATTATAATGAGTACAATCCATTCAGAAACACAAAATGTTAAACTACAAAACAATTGCTGTAACTACCCATACTGTACTATGAATAATGTGTTTGCATTAAGACAAGATATAATCAAACAACAATGCCATTCAATGCTTCTTTAAATTAATTAAGTTTATAATTGGTTGATGTTGGTACTGACATCTTCAAGTCATTTGTTTATGCTTTGAATAAAGATGGAGGTGGTCATCCAATTAAACACCGTTTTCAATGGATTTATCGGTATATCAACAAGACCAACTCGCTCACAAACAAAGAAAAGGACTTTTATGATATGTTTGTGAGTGAGTTGGTCTTGTTGATATACCGATAAATCCATTGAAAACGGTGTTTAATCCTTATAATTCTTTAAAATTGCATTAAGAAATTAATTTATCTAACGTGTTTCTCAACTTCATATTTCTTGTGTATTTGGTAGCGGGATTGACTGAACGTATGAATATTTTGTTTATTTTTAAACGTACGATTATTTCCAGAAACCATTTTCTGATTATAATAAACACAGTTTTTAGTTTAACATCAATCTGTAACCTTATTTTCTGTATCGAACACAAGGAAAGTTTTAAATTTAACAAATCATTAATGATAATTCATCAAACAAATAATTTGAAAGTTGATCGCTACTTTCGATATTGAAAGCCGCCATCTTTGTTTACATTGGTTACGCTAAAAATAGTTCGGTCAATGTCGTTTATCCTAAGATAAATGGAGTCAACTTCATTTATCAAAAAATATATTTCGTTAAAAACCTCAACCGGAAGTAATCTAGACCAATCAAATAAACGTATTTCTAAATATGCAAATCATATTAGAATTATATGTGGGTAAACATAGAAGTTCTTATTTTTTATTCATGATAGTATTGTACACATTTAAATATTCATTTGTGTACTATCACATTGTGTTTTATTTTTTTTTTTATCTTGCAATCTTTACATGTGTTGAACTCTAAAGGTAGCAGAGTTGATTTTGGCTTTATTCCCCAGATTTGAATGAAGTCTTCTCACTTTTCACTATTTAGTATTCTGTTCTGGTTAGCAACATGCTATCAAATATGATATATGGTGGTGACATCAGGCTATCACTAGAATGCTCCGCAGAGCCTCGCATTTCTATCTGTTTCTAAGGCTCATACAAATAAATTATATATTTTTTGACAATGTACAAATATGTTTTTTTTCAATTTACAACAATTGAATTAAAACAATAGCCATATGTTTCTAATCACATGCAGTCTTCTTTGTATAATTTTAATTTTTGGTTTGAATACATTTCTGTACTTAAAAGATTCGCCAAACAAAAATGTTACAAGACTGTGATAAATCTTAATTTATTATAGTGATAAGAATTTGAGCATACTTAAAAAATGGATAGTTTCACTAAATTATAAAGTACTTAGTAAATAATTTCTTTTTGCAGAGTGAAATATGTATTCTGTGTATAAACAAACTCATCCACCAACTGGTATAGAGCATTGTGTTTACTGCAACTTCTTCAACACTTCAGAAAGAAATCTTGTCATTGCTGCTGTCAATCAACTTTACGTTTACAGACTCAACCCCGATACTGAGGTGTGTACAGATATACTGTTACAATTTTCCAAAGCAACATTGTAGATATAAATTGATCACTATTTTGTTCTATTACTGCCAACAGAGAAAATCACATCTTGACCAGTTTGATATGGAAATTAATGTCAGTTTCTAAAAACATTGGTAAGAAACAGATTACTGTTTGTTTCACTTCCTTGGTCTCTTCATCCATCCAAGTGGATTGATTGATCATTTTGATATTGAAAATAAAACAAGCAGTAACATTTAAGTTGGTTTGCCTGTGCAGGTCATAATTTAAAGTGTATAGAAAATGTGTTGTTCAAAACAGAAAGACATAAAGAGATTATGGTCAAGGTAGTTCGTCTACTATTGATCACATGGTCTGTTAACACTGAGATTGCGGGTTTGATTCTCACTTCAGGAAGGGTGTATTAGACTCCAATCTTAATTGACAAGGATTTCCAGTTTTCCTACCGCAGGTGGGGGTTTTCTCCGGGTACTCCAGCTTCCTCCCCCAATACAAACTAAACGCCATGATATTGCTGAAAAATTGCTGAAAATGGCGTTAAACACCATCAAACAAACAAACAAACAAAACATAAAGAGATTAAAATCTATGTCAGAAGAACATAGAAGGAATAATGTCTGTGATGAAAATCTCTTACAAGATTATATGTCGTGACCGTGACAGCTCATATCCTGGACACTATTGTATAAACAATATAAATTTAATTGAACACCTTCTAAATTTTTCATAGATTCATCTGCTTTGTATTTTCTGAGAAGTGGTTCAAAAATTATATGCATGTAAGGTCTAAAACAGTTAAACATTCATATTGTCATATACTGGTCAGTTTACACTGAAAACACTGCTTGCTTGAATTAACATAGGGAAAAAAATCTGTTCTATTTTAGTATTTGATATTGCATACCTGATAAATGCTGTGCTGTATAAATACAAAATCTTTATATATTTGGAAGGCAAAATGTGGAAAATAAACAGTAAGGAACCAGGATAATTTGAATTAGGCACACTTGCCAGCTTGCCTCGACATCCATTGTGTTATTTAGCACACAGCGTGATATGTATTTATAGATATATTTGCTTTTGTAGGATGAGAATGGAAAGTCAACTGACCAAATACTGGGTAAGTAAGCCTTTGCTTTAGTTGATATTGCAAAGTAAACCCACTGATTCATTTTTTTAATGTTATTCAGAAGTATAAATAATGGCATGCATTATAAAAAATTGTCTTAGTGATAATTAAAAGAAATACATATAGCTAACTTTTTTGGCAGATTTTAAAACAAACACCAAAGTACATAAAAAGTATAGGCATTATTGAGGATAAGCGATAAGTACAGTTTGTGCACATAAAAACAAACTTGTTAAACAGTTGAATATTTACAGAATATGAACCTATTTGACAGACCACCTGTATTAGGCAAATAGCTACCTAATAAGACCATTATAATTATGTACAACAAGACTGGCTGCCTTATAAGGCTGCTTTTTAAGTGATTGCTGTAGTAAGGTCAAGATGAGTGACACAAACCATTAATATTGTAGTTAAAATACAATCAGTAACAGGGCAAATTGTTGCCAGGAATATCACCTCTGTAAGATTGCTGTTTTAGAAAGCCCTAAAATAATTATTGAATATACATTTTTACCTGCATTTTTTCAGGTAAGCAAAAAAGTTGTTTTGCATAATGGATGTTTTGCCGTAATTTCAGCTGAACTTTTTTTCGTGATAACTAAAAATTTCCTCTAAAACAATATACTGTTAATGGAGCACTATTATATCATATGAAAGCATTTTTTTCATTTTTAGACTCGAGAAGAAAACAAAAGCTAGAATGTTTAGCTACTTTCAGTTTGTTTGGAAACATAATGTCCCTGCAGTATGTCAAGTTACCAGGGGCAAACAGGGATGCAGTACTTCTCAGCTTCTCTGATGCAAAGGTATTTAAACAGAATTTTGGGTGCATTTTAAAAACAGATAATCAAAGTGATGTATTACAATGTAGTATATATTAAACTTTGCTCTTTGACAGTTGTGACCTTATTGGTGCAAGCTCAGTTAAATGTTGACATATCATAGATTGTGGTCACCTCAGTAGCTAAGTGGTCAAGATAGTCATATACAACTGTTGATTACTGGTCTATTAATCTGAGTCTGACTTCAATTTTTCTACAGAAGGTCTGGGGTTCTTACTATATTCCCCTTGGCTCCCTTCCCATTTACTCTGGATACTATAAAATAACTGAAAATTTCCTGAAAACGTTATATACCACGTGCAGTCAAACAAATTGAGCATTTTTAAGGTTTAAATTCAGTATGCACATTTCTGATCATTCAAAGAACTACATTTTGTATCAAATGTAGTTAAATTACAGTAGATAAATTCAGTTTTAACCAAGAACTCACCATGTCATTTCATTCAACTTATTCTAATATGACGTGCCCTAAACACTTTGAGGCCACACCAGGTGTAAAACGAGTATATGTTCCTAATCAATGCCATTAACAATCAACACTTTTAAAATATTGGACATGAAGGTCCAACCGGTGGTTAAATAAGTATATATTACAGCCTCAATGAATTATTTCTTAAATATATTACTAGGTGTGATCATTTTCAACTTAGAAACATTGTAACAAACTAGCATCCTGAAATAAAGGTCCCATACTTTGTCAATGGCAGAATTTCATTGTTCCATTGACAAACAAAATTGCATTGAAACTAACATTATTTTAGAATAACTTGTTGTAAAGTATCATAGTAGAATATATATTACAATTGAAAATTGATGTATTTTTTCAATTACTTGTCATATAGTGTCATGGTAGCTATGTTATTTCACTTTAAAATTAAAATGTTATGTTTTGCAGTTATCTGTTGTGGAATATGATCCAGGAACACATGATCTCCAGACAACATCACTACATTATTTTGAAGAGGCCGCCTTGAAGGTAACATTAAGCTTTTGGTCTGCAAATGAATTGTGCAGCATATTTTAAAGCCTTCATGCTACATACATATTGTTTGCAAAACATATGTTCATCTATCTTTATAGTGGTACATTTGACTATATTTCCTTTCTATTTCTCATAGCGTAAAAGTTTCTGGATGCTAAAATTTATAAAAATAACAATTGTCATAATTACTCTAACTGAAAGGCTCAGCACTACACTGGTACCTTTAGAATGATTATAAAATGTCTTTTTTGACTTGTCAGTTATTAATGGTAGTAAATCAGATCTTCCATTGATCATCTGTGTCAACACGGAGACTGCAAGTACAACCTGACTGCTGGCAGGGGGCGCTTAACTCCAACCATGTTTTGAAGAGGATTGGAAGGTTTCCTGCCAAATGTCAGGTTTTCTGCCAGGACTCTGGCTTTCTCACCCAACCCAAACTATTGTCACTTCGCGGATATAAATCTCTTTTTCTATCTTGTCTTAAAATTAATATGACTTTTGCTTATTGTAAAATCTGTACAATTTGAGTGATAGTTTATAAAACTCTGCATGATCACTGTGTTCAGTTGCCAGTATGTTAATTTATAATAAAGAAGCATTATAGTATAGGTGTGAAATGCCTTTTTATTGTTCAACCTGTCATAATAAAAAAAAACTGATAGTATACATCTGGATCAAAGGATCATATCCTCTTAAGAGGCCTAGGGATGCACAGTAAAGCATATAAATATATTGTGTTAAATATCTATAAATAAATTTTGCGAGAATACTGACTTTTGATTGGCTGGAAAATATTTTCTATGGATGGAAAACAAATTTGATCGTCATGGAGACACGCGCCATTTGACATCATATATTTCTCCACAGGAAGCTAACAGTTTTTGTGTTGATCTCTTTTTTCAAAAATGTCCAGTTACAAAAATAAAATTGTTGAGTTTATTCTATTGTTTGAATTTATTTATGAGTATTAACTACAAAAAATATTTTCTCCATCGAGGGATAACAAAATTTCCGTTGTGCACATTTAATATAATGCACTACGCGGATTATACAATGTGCAAAACGGAAATTTTGTTATCCCTTGATGTAGAAAATATTTTTTTAAGTTAATCCTTAAATAAAATAATTGTTTGATTTTTTCCTTTACGCAGGATGGATTTGCGGTCACATACTGTATACCAGAAATCAGAGTTGATCCAGACGGACGATGTGCGGCCATGTTAATTTATGGTACCAGGCTGGTTATTTTACCATTCCGTCGAGATATTATAGTAGAGGATACCGATATGTCTGGAGGCGGGAAATCTCCAATCATGTCCTCATATATTATAGATCTAAAAAGTTTTGATGAGAAAATTTCCAATGTGAAGGATTTCCAGTTTTTGCATGGTTATTATGAACCTACAGTCTTCATGTTGTACGAACCTTTACAGACCTGGGCTGGGTATGTGATATTTGTTATGGCTGAGTGATTATTTGTAGGGCTCTGGGATGGGTATTTTATATTTTGTTACGGCTGAGTGATTTTATGTAGAGCTCAGTTAACAAATATTAGTTAACTGTTTCCAAACTAACTTTATTGAGGTTTAAAACAAAACTTCTATTTTTAGCATGTTTTTGTTATGATGTATTACATCAACAGTCTTAACTAATGATTTAAGTAAAGGACAAATACACAGTTAAACCATGTAAACTGCAATATATTTACTGAAGATTTTGTGGCAATTTTATAATTTGGTTGTTTAAGTTCATATTCTTGTTTTAGGGTTTTCTGACCATTTATATTAAAATTGCTCGTATGCTGTTTTCTGTCAACTCTAAATTGACCATACACAAAAATTTTATTGGGCTCTTAATGTTTTCGTAATAAAATGTATCATTTAAAAAATTTACAAGAAGTAAAAAAAAATTTAACAACTGTCATTATCTAAAATTGTATTTTAGGATGTTCTTACTTTTATTCATATAATAATTTTGATAAATTTTATTGGGGATAATGAACTACAAATGTTTCACCATTTATACAAAAACATTTGTGTTCTAATTCTTAACTTCACAGTCTAGAAGTTTAAATTTACCACAAAATAAATCTATTAAATAGTAATGAAGAGTGAAAAATATTTCTTGTTTTCAGACGAACAGCTGTTAGAGCAGACACATGTTGCATCGCTGCTATTTCATTGAACATCCAAGAGAGGGTCCACCCTGTTATCTGGTCTTTGAACAATTTACCATTTGATTGCTGTAAAGTCATGGCGGTTCCTAAACCAATAGGTAAAGATGTGTGAGCAGGCTATATATCCAACCGACATGTATATAGGCTAAAGACCACAATGCTTCAGTAACTAACTGCACTATTTAATTTTTTTTAAACAAAGTTATCAAAGTTTGTATACTTGACAAACTGAATGTGTTTTTTTTTTGTCTTAATTATGATTTATTATAAACAGGCTTGTTTGAAATAGGTGTCCATTATTTCCCATCACGATTTTAATATTACATACATGTAGTATGAAGCTGAAAGTAAATGGTTTTCATTTGAATAATAATTGCAGTTTGTTTACAGAAAATGACCACACTGTCTTTCAAATTTTAATATTCATCATAATGCCCCGCTAAATAATATCCTTCCATTTAGAAAAATACAGTCTGAATTTTTACTCACTGAGAATTATCTATGTACATATAGCAATGCATTAACAATTAATAGGCATATAAGATGCATGGATTTATCAAATAAGACTTTGAAGAATAAAATTTTTTCTTACCACAATATCAACATAACAATTCTTGATTTTTAATTGGCTAATACAAGAATTTAAACTCGGAAGTCTGTTAAGATTTGTGCAAGAAATATGGGACCTTTTGTTAAAAATATATATTAACACATAAGGAATGAAAAAAATTCTGTCTGGTATGAACAAAAATGGTAGTGACATCATTCATGGTCATCTAACAGTTTTTTTCATTAAAACTGATGAAAAAAACATTTATTTTTGTATGATACATTTTAATTATTTATAACACTTTCATGTTGGTACAAACATGATCGAACCATTATATCTCGGAAGTAATCCATGTTCCAGTTTTGTCTTTAGTAGTACTCCTTATCAAACAGTAATTATTTACCCTGAAGTCTTGATTCAATGATTTACTGAAAAGATCCAAAATAACCACTATATATAATTTACATATACATTACACCCAATTAACCTTGATAATATTTATTTTTATTTTAGGTGGTGTTTTGGTACTGGCAGTTAATTCATTGTTGTACCTCAATCAGAGTGTCCCACCATACGGAGTAGCACTGAACAGTATAGCTACAGCCAGTACACTATTCCCATTGAGTAAGTTTCCGTTATGGTAATGATACTGATAAAAATTATTCAATAAACACCATTTAGACAAACAAATCCATTTTATTTTGACCTAGGGAAGCATTGTTTAAGGAGATAACTGCAGCCTTATTTAAATACCCCTGGTTGAGAATTTATGTCCTTAACACCATGTGCACTCAAATGATAAAAAATATAGAAGAAAGAGAACTTAGTAAAGAAATAAATGTAAAAGTTTTATTACTGAAGTATGATTGCAAGATAAAATTTAAAACATGTCATTATGGCTTTATTTTAATAGGAACTCAGGAAGGTATAAGAATTGCTTTGGATTGTGCCCAGGCAGCTTTTATGACAAATGATAGACTGGTTCTGTCTCTTAAAGGTGGAGAATTGTAAGTATTTGGTAACAGTAAGATGGGAACCAGTAGAACATTTAAGTATAATAAATGCACACAATACACATACATGCCAGTAAACACATGTAGAACAGAAATTGATCTGTCATGATGGTTGCTTCATATGACTAGTTTTCCATTGGCTGTCTTCCAAAAACAAGGTACCGTCTATGAGTGCATGCTTGATTATGTAATCAGTTTTCTCAGTACTTACTTACCAATATAATTCTGATTATTACAATTCTATCAGTTGATCAAGTAAATAATTGTTTTATAGGCAGCAAAGCTCTCAAAACAATGTAAGACTCAATAATCAATGCTATAGTTACTGTTTGTCATATGATTTCTACATTCATCAATCTTGAAACAACGGTTACTTCCCTTAGAATGCAAATTCAATGATTTTTTAATTTAAAAAAAGAGATGATTTACCAAACATCCCACTTCAGTTATACATGTACATTACACCATTTCCTTTGTTTCCTTCTGTGTTGATGATATTAATTATTACCATATCTGTATAGGTATGTGTTAACCCTGGTCGTGGATGGTATGAGAAGTGTGAGGAGTTTCCATTTTGACAAGTCGGCTGCCAGTGTCCTGACAACTTGTGTAAGTGGTGTTTTCTGGGATTTCCTTTTAAATTTGAACTAATATAACTGACATTATGCTTGTTGACATTAAAGATTGATTATTCAAAATTATATATTATTTGACAACAGCTCTGTAAATGAACTTTGACTGAGGAAAATAGTTCTTATTTTGATATTTGACTGCGCCAAACTGTAGCATAGACAGTGGATTTATTATTAAATGGAATTTTAATATTGGAGCTGTATTTAAAAAGCAGTTTCATATAGAATTTATAAATAAATTTATTCAGATAATTTATTAAATGTATTGGGTATTTTTTTATCTGATTGTTCAAAGCCTATTTCTGGACTATTTTATGGGTGTAAGGGAGTTTCCATGAGTACCCTTCGGATTTTCTAAATTTGCCAAAAATTTTATCTGACATGGCACCCCGAAAATTTATTGTGATATGCGTGAAATTATTCCAGTTGTTTTGAGGGGTCTCTCATTACTCAACGAAACTTGGAGCCTAAGTGAGAGCAAAAAATGTCAATAGTTTCCCCTATACAAAAATAATTAAGAGGCCGTTGTCATTTAATAAATAAATATCCTACTGCTGGTCAGTATCATCACAGGACAGTGTATGTAAGCCTGTCATGCTTTTGTCTGTATACATATGCATATTTGTGATTCTACAAGTAGAATAAATGGCAGGAGAAATTGTGAATGCTGTAGACCGTTATTGGGTCTAAGAATAGGAGTTTTCTTTTAAAGTGATTTCTTTAGAAGTGGTAAGGTCTTTGTTGTAGGCATTTTGCAGTAATGAAGATACTTAGCTAGCAAAAAGTTTAGCATTTGGAATTCTATTATAATGGCAACTGTTCAACATTAATCAAATTGATAAATAAAACACTCAGTTCTTGTTTGTTTCATCAAGACAACCTGTCAATCATTTTAAATAAAACTGGTAAGATAAACTTTAAATGGTGAAGTTAATTGGATTCATTTCAGATGTGTATTTGTGAAGAAGGATTCCTGTTCCTTGGTTCCAGACTGGGAAATTCATTGCTGTTGAAGTATATAGAGAAAGCACAAGATAAGGATGAAGTCAAAACGGATGAGGTTAAAAAGGTATAATGTTATCTGATATTGCCAGAAGCATTGTTCAATGTGGTAAACACCCTTATAAAACAGTTTATTTTTATGTCCTGCCAATGAAAGTTGGGTGACATAACTTTTTAGTCCGTTAAATCATCCTTCTGATGACCTGCCTAAGGTTTACCTCTGCATTGAAGCTTTTTTAATGAAGATGAATTCACATCATCATGAAACATGGTACACAGCTAAAACATGATTAGATCTTTTCACTGGCAAAAATTTGTTGGGCTGTGCCAAATATGTCATGGTTGATTGAACTAAGAAAAAGAGGGGGTGGGGGTGTCTTTACCAATATGTGGTGCCGAGTGGGAAATCAGTGTGGCCAAGACTAATTTTATTGTTATTATTAAGCTGCAGTTTGAAGCTTATGATACAACTGAACAATGAAATTCAAGATAACTAATACATACAACTGTATGTTATAGAATTTTCAATAATTTTTTATTTTATTTTACAAACCATATTCTTTTATATTCTTCACTTTAGCTTTCATTTATTTTAAAAACTCTGCTTTAACTATTAAATAATAATATAAAAATGAATATTTATAAGTATATTTACTTGTGTTTGTCTTTTCTTTTTACGGTTTTTAGTTATATCAAATTCCAGGCAGATAATTACATTTACATTTTCAAAAACATGTGAACACTAGTGTAAACAAACAACTTACGATAAATGACAAGCAATATTTAACTAAAAAAACACGAGAAACAAATAAAAAAGAAGTCTTACTGGTATAATGATTTTTATTCACAAATTTGGAATTTTTATTTGATTCTGATCTGATGTCAACATGCGTGTATTCCGACCGAGTTATACAAGGGTCAGCAGTAAAATACCAGATTTTAAAACCCCAAAAGACCCCCCACCCCCACCCCCGACTTATATGCAGACAGATTTTTAAGTGAGCATTTATGGTACACATGGAGTTAGCTACATTAAATATTTCCAATATCAGTTTCAAATTTCTCTGTTGGACTACTTAGTTAGAGGGATTAGCAATGTGTCATCAGTTTAACTATAAATTCAAATATGACACAAATTTGCATAAATGCAGTGTGATTAGAATTCTTAAGAAGTATATTGAAGCATGAAGGAGTCATTGCCCCCCCCCCCCCCCCAATCTGATGTCTCCCTTCCCTTGTCTTTATCTCAGACAGTCTATATGTTCTCCTGCTCAAATTGAGGCAAGTTGCACGAGCTAGGCCTTTTATATAGGGAGACCACATTATTGTCATGTGACATACTGTTATTGAAATTGACTGGGCTGTAAAAAGTGAGGCAACTCAAAGGTTCTGTGAGAAACTACATAATGACTCCAAAATGTGGAGATATACTGATTAAGAATCAGTAATTTTAAATTGTACTGTTGCAAATTTAGTTTTGGTCGCAAGGCATTATCCCACCTAGTGAAAAACACATATTTGCACAAGTAAAATCTTAGATTGATGTCAGCAAAATTATAATGTCAAGTTACATTCTAATACAAATACCTTACAAATATGTCAGAAGGTACATTTTCAGAAAAGGAAAAATGGATATTATTCCACCCCCTCATATTGTGGACTTTATCCAAACAGAATTGACAGTACTTATAGATTGAATATAATTAATATTTCCACTATTCAAAACATGTTTTTATGATTTCAAATAATATTTGTGTGATATTATTTAACAGGAAGAACCCCCAACAAAGAAGAAGAAAGTTACAGAATCTACAGAAGTTGGTAAGATATTTTGGTGCAGTTATCTTAGTTATATTTATACCCCCACTTCGAAGAAGAGGGGTATACTGTTTTACCTTTGTCTGTTCGTCACTAACGAAAATTTACATCACAGTTTTCTAAGCAACTATAGCATGTAGAAGCCTTATATTTTGTATATTGCTTTATCCTCTAGTCCATATGGTCTAGAGCGATTTTATGCTCCTTGGTCATCTACTTACTGTCTACAGAATACTTAAATTTTTACACATAGTTGACATACATGCACACTTTTTGGGAAAGCTTTGGTAAAAAAATCTTGCACTCTAGTTCTCAATAAATGTATATCATACATGTATGTTTAATTCTTTAGGCAGTTATCTCATTTTGTGTTGATTGGGTGAAAAACATGGCTGTCATAGTTAATTTTGGTTTCTGATTGGCTGAAATTTTAAAAGAGGTGTGCTCTAGAATTACATAAACAAATGGATAAAGGGATATGAGCATGAAATAGTAAAGAATGTTCTTAGATCTCCCACATGACATGGGAGAATGGGAGATAAGTTTTAAATATATTGTCTGCAAGGATTGCTTGCTTTGGTCAAAGTAGTATAAAACCTAATTTAAAGAAACAAGCAACCATTAATTGTCAGTTTATTACAAAATGAATCAATCTTTATTAAAAGCACAAAAAATCATTTATACAAACACATGACTTTTATTCACAATATTATACACTTGCACCCATTCAGCGCAAGTTACTTATACCATTTTATTAAACTTTGATAATAAACGCATATGTAAAATAGTTGTTTCCTGTTAACTTAACTTCTTGTTTTGTTTTGCACACACAGCTTCAGATGTCTCACAGATTGAAAACTTGTATGAATTAGAAGTCTATGGTAAGGCTGAAAACCCAAAAGGAACAACAATAGCCAGTTATTCTTTTGAGGTAAGAGACCATTGAGAGTTTCAGATTAATACACATTTTAGCTCAGTCATGAGCAGCAATGAAGACACTTTTATTAAGGTATCTGGACCACAATATACCCGGTGATCATATTTGGTGTCCCAGATGTCTATTGTTTTTCAATTGAACAGACCTCGGTAATATTCGGCAATAGTCGTCGGAAATACTATTTGAGTAATATTTTTTGCTCAAAACTATTAACATTGACTCAAAGTAAAACAATATATTTAATTTGTATCATTAACAAGTAATACATTGATTTAATGAAGTTGTATTTCTTATTAGAGAACTAAATTAAACAGTAACTTCAATTATGGGTCGGATACCTTAATGACAAATTTTTCTGATACTCGGGAAATGTCATCATGGAAAACTGTAATAACATTTTTATCAAAAAAAAAAGGACAGTAGAGTACAGTTCAGGTATTTCTTGAAACGTTTGCAGGTAGACATTATGTGTTTTTTTCATAATATAAATAATTTAATTTGTTTTGTAAGCTGAAATCTGATAGGCTACATCAAGTTGAGCAACCCATATTATACGATATAACTTGTGTTTGACACATGACCTATTCTTACATCGTTAAAATTAGAATAGTCCAAAAACCTCATCAATACCATTAAAATGATTAATATTTATAGTTAAAATTAAAATATAAGTAATATTTCAAATTTCTGAACAGGTTATACTTCGGGTCTGTTTACACCATTCATAAACCTCTTGGAGGTTTATTAGGTGTAAACAGACAGAAACCATGTTATATTGTATAACCTGTTCAGAAATTTGAAATACTCCTTAGTCATATTAAACTCATGAAGCCTGTTTTGTTAAATATTTGAAACTTTTTAATTGATAGTTTAATCAGTTCTGGTAAGAAGTCTGTCTACCCATGGACTTTTTCAGCATGTGTAACAGTAGGAACATTTTCATATTATGTACATGTGTATTAACATAAGTTAATATCCTGTCACCTGTTACAGGAAAACACTTTCACAGTGAATTTTCCAAAGTTTTGTTAGTATACTAATTAAAAGTTGTGCAGCCAACATTCAGGTCTGCATTTTGCTTTAAATTTTTGTAAATTTCCATAAACAATAAATTTGTTTGTATTGAACATGTAGGTCTGCGACAACATTTGGAATATTGCACCTTGTGCTAATATTGTGATGGGGGAACCAGCATTCCTATCGGAGGAATTCAGTGGAACAGACAATCCAGATATTGAACTTGTAACAACATCTGGTTATGGTAAAAATGGAGCTCTCTCTGTTCTACAGGTATTTAAAGCATATGTATGGCCTTCATTTTTTATTATGCCCCAATGATTAGCATTGGGGGCACATTGATTTGGTCCTGAATACAGGTACCAAATTTGTTTCTGCATGAATTGCCATTGAAATTTAGAATTGTTTTTTGGATCTTTTAACACAGATTGTGTTTAAATTTGCTTATTTCACTTATGGCGAGATGCAAATATTATGGTTTTTGCATGATAACTGAGAAGCTTACACTAAATCATTTGAAATATTTTTATGGACTAATAAACACCGAATATGTTCAAATTTGCACAAATTCACTTCCTTTATAATGCTGAAAATAGCAAAATTTGTGGTTTCTGAATGATAAATTGAAAAACCCTAGTCAAATCAATAGAAATGTGGAAATGTGTTTGGGTCCACTATAAAACACAGAAAAAGTTTAGTATTATACAGCTTTCACTTGTATCATTTAGGAGTTATGGCCCTTTAAAATGTTTTTGCTCAGGCAGGGGTATCTGTCTTTTAAACACATTTTCTTTTAGTTTAAAAGAAAAATATTTTTTTGCATATTGAAGATGACTTAAAATAAAAGACATATGTTTTATAAACCATGTAAATTTGGATCACTGCATTCTCGTTTTTTGTAAAGAATTATTTTTTTTACAAGCAAGAGTGGAATTTTGTAAATCAAGCAATACAGGTGTTTATCTAATTTCATACATACCAACTTTTGTGGTTTTAGAATGGTTTCTAATTTAAGGAAACTTAGTTGTTTGAGTTTGTTATTTGACCTTATCAGAACAGTTATAAAATTTGGTTTGGTAGTCT
Organism: Limnoperna fortunei; assembly: GCA_944474755.1. Classification (NCBI taxonomy): domain Eukaryota; kingdom Metazoa; phylum Mollusca; class Bivalvia; order Mytilida; family Modiolidae; genus Limnoperna; species Limnoperna fortunei. The sequence continues at coordinate 19,375,602 of OX104112.1, read as the reverse complement.
CCACGAAATCCGTGAAAACTAATATTCCATGAATAATATAATATGAATAAATACCAGTACAGAGTATTTTATTGAAGATATTTCAATCTGAATAAATAACATGTTATATTATCCTTAAATATCTGTTATATAAGAATAAAATTTGCTATGATATATAACAAAATGACATGTAATTTTATATTCCAGAGGACTATACGTCCACAGATAGTGACAACATTCGAGTTGCCAGGATGTATAGACATGTGGACAGTTAAAGGAGAACTTCCATCAGACGAGGCACAAAAAAGGGTATAATTTTGTTTATAATAGATCATTGTTGTAGTAAAATACTTCTTGGAAACTGTGTTCTGCTCTCTTTGCTTAATAAACAGATTTGTCTCATGGGTGATTTTTGTTTGTTTGAATGGTGTTTAAATGACACTTTCAGCAATTTTTCAGCTTAATCATGGCGTCCAGTTTTTATTGGGGGAGGAAGCCGGAGAACCCAGAGAAAACCCCTGACCTAGTTAGGAAAACTGGCAATCCTTGTCAATTAAGATTGGAGCCAAGTACACCCTGCCTGCTGTGAAAATCGAACTTGCAATCTCAGTGTTGACATACCATGTGAGCAATAGTAGAAGAACTACCTTAACCACTCGGCCACTGAGGCCCCTTCTTATGGATGATAGGCTGGGTGTGTTATTATGTGGTTGAACCAATTACCCACAAACTTACACTAGGTATTTCTTTGCTTAGCATGCAGCATAAGTAAGGTAATACTATATAGGTACAGGATAGGTAGACTTAAGTCATTTAAACAATATACACTTGTTCTCCTACCTGTGGTCAAGTAAAACCAAAGGCTAATGAAACTGATCACTGGTTCTTATAGCTTGTTCTAATACAACTATAACTCATTGTTTTAATTTAATGTTGTCACATAAAACAGTAGTGTTTGTCAACTGTAACTTTTATATTGTTTTACAGCAGAGGTAAAATTATCCTTTACACTTATTGTTATAATAATTATTTCATACACATACAAGTATTAATAATAATCTTAATAATCACCAGGTTAGTAAGTCCTATATTCCTTATACAATGCTTTCTGTCTCAACTTGCAAAATACATGCAGCGATTACAACTGTCATTCTCCATTAGTTGTTGTTTCTGGTATTTGTCAGTTTCTCAGACTTTCATTTGTGGATTGTCTTTTTTGACAGTTTCCTCTGTGTTCAGAATTTTGTTATTACCTTCATCTTCATTGCATAGCTCAAAATTTTACACTCTAGTTGAAGCACTAATGGTACAGGGTCTTGTCAATATGTTTATATGGTTCTCTTATTAATTTTAGACAAGTGTTGAAGGAGACGCAGCTAACACATCAGGTGATCAAGAAGACAAGGATGAAGTCAAAGACGGCCATGCTTTCCTCATTTTAAGTCGTGATGATTCCAGCATGGTAAGATAAGTTTTAATATATGCTTGTGGCAGAGTAGAATGTTTTACATGCATTTGTTTGCTTGGGTGGACTTTAAAAAAAAAAGATTTTCAAGACATGACCATGCAGATGTTAAGAACTTATACAACTATTTTTTATTTGTAGTGTAGTTTCTTGAATATTACAATTTATAATTTTTACTTATTGATTAAAATTATTGTGCAGGTGTTACAAACAGGTCAGGAAATCATGGAGTTGGATCACAGTGGGTTCAGCACCCAGACAGCAACTATATATGCAGGAAACATTGGGGATAATAAGTTCATTATACAGGTGTCGCCATCTGGTGTTAGACTCCTAGAGGGAGGTAACTACAGTTTTACAGACTTGTTATGTTTCTGTCTGATTTTATACCATCTTTTTATATGAGGTAGTATGAAGGATAGCTATTGATTTCCTGCTTTTTTGTATAAGAAGGGGAGATAGCGCAAACCAATACACCCCTTAATTGAGTCTACTAAAACAGTCCTCCGATTGACCTAATTTGTGTATTGGTGACTATATATTAAGAGTTGCCGATTGGTAACTTAAGCTATCAGGTTCTGGCTACTGCAAAATCCCAAATTAAACTATTTGTGGAACAGGGCCCAGCGCCATAAACATTTTCTTTGCTGAGAACTTTTTTATTCTCAATTTCATCCAATCAAATCTATCCTTTTCCCTTGTTGTCATGGTAGTTGAGTAAATTCTCATGCTTTGCAAAAATTGTTTAATGAAGTAGGTTTTATGGCGCTGGTCCCTGGTTGTGGATTTTATTCAACTGGCTGCAGAGTGTTTGTAAGGAACTAAATTTTACATCAATTTCAAGCATTCTCTGAACGAAATGGAACATGTATTCAACTAGACATTTTTCTCTCCCCTGAACAAAGATCGCTTGAGAACATTTGTGGTACAGCAAGGAAACAATTAACAAATATTTTAACACAACTTGTTTTCTGGTCCCTTAAAATATGTCAGTGAAATGTTATGCTTGGTGTCATTAGTCTTATATCAAAAGTTACTTTGAGGGCTGCACTAGCTTAGAACACTCACATAAAATTGTTTTGGCTGTGTTGAACTGTTTACAAATGGGGAGGAGGGGGACAGTACTCCCCTTTAACAGTTATACCCTTAAAATACAGCCATGCATAACATTTATAACACGAACATAAAACAAAAATGATCATAAAACCATTGTGCCAGAAATATTCCAATGCCTGTTTCACAGGGAAATACAAGTACATGTATATGACTTCTTGTTTTATTACAGTTAAACAGTTACAGTATGTAACAATAGAACAGGCTTCTACAATTTGTCACTGTAGTGTGTCTGATCCATATGCCTTACTTATGACAGAGGCAGGGCAAATTTTCTTGTTGACCTTGAAACAGGACACATTCAGTGGCAGCAGTCGACTTTCACTGACTAAGCCATTACTACCACAGGTAAATGATACATATTAATGATTTATTACGGTCAGAAAAACACTATCATTTCACTCAGAAAGCATCACTTTGTCAGTCACTGAGTTTTCATTAGACTATTACTAGATAAAAGAAATTAAATTTCTAGGCATTTTAGTGTTATTTAAAGACAAAAACATAATTTTTAGTTATCTTTGTAATTTTACATGCACAGTAAACATAATTTGCCTAAAACAAACGAAGGCTTTTTTGCTAGATCACAGTTTAACATTTATACACAATTTCCAAAATAAAACTGTAGTTTTCTAATTAACCTAGAAGGATAAAGAATGCTGTTTAAATACACAATCCTTATAGATTATTTACGTTTTTTGAACCGAGATGCATTTCTCGTCGTTTCTCATCAAAGTGCGAAAGCCCCGAGATGAGATGGCGAGAAAATGCATCGAGTGTCAAAAAACGTTAATGTTTATCACTGTTTTGTAACATTGTGATGTCACAGTGCTTACTTAACGACGTCTTGAGAGCGAGCCGAGATGTGCCCATCTCACGCTAGTAGAGTGAGATGGAATAATATCGCACATAAAGATCAAAGGAAAATACTGCAAAATAGCGATAATTAGGATTTCTCTCCTTGTTCTTGATCTGAAAATTTTATAAAAATGTGTCATCCTATTCTTTTTTTTACCAAACTATAATTTTGCTGCACTTTGTTTTCTGTAGCATTCCAAGATATTGACATTGTGTACATATAAGGACAAAAGTGGTTTATTTAGAACCAAACCAATCAGTGATATTGAGGTTCCAGCACCTGTGGACACCAAGCCATCCAGGAGTTCTTTAGAAAAAGTGTTCAATATGGACTCCAGGTAAAGAACAATGCATAGATTAGGAAGACGGAACAAAACTTAAGGTTATGTTTGTAATGTGGTTTAGTTTGATATAGTATCATTTTTTAAATGTAATAAAAGAGACCTTGGTCTTAACTTGAGATCTCTGTGGATGAGTGGTTTAAGTAATTAGTAATTAATCACGTAATTATAAATACTGAAATTTTGATGTCCTCGACTCAAATTTTTTGTTAGAACGATTTTTATGTTTCTTGCTCATGTTAAGATTCTTTTAAGGTAGTCAGTCTTTTTCTTCCAATATAACTAACTGCCATAATTTAGCTTCAATTTCCTGAAACAGGTAAAATTAACAAAAGTAATATAATTATTTATTACTTCTTGGTATTGTAGTAATGTTGATGATGAGGATGAGTTGTTATATGGAGACACAGATACGTCTGTTTTCTCAACAACAGCAATGGATACCTCACAGACAGAGACAAAAAGGTATATATTTGGATTTTATACAAGTTGAGTAACAGAGGAAGATACAGAGGAAGAGATTGGGGTTGTTGGGGTAGGGGGTGGATATCCATGTTTAATATTAGGCCAAGTATAGCCTGAGGTTTTTATCATTGCATGTTGTAAAGTAATAGGTATTGCTATGAAATACGTGATTGAAATGTCATGTTAGCATTGCTATTGTATTCATGATTATGGAATAACATATGTTTAAACTTTTTTATGTTTTTTTAGTCCTACAAAGTCTGTACGACTACAGAATGACATCAAACCTACATACTGGTCATTGATTTGTAGGGAGAATGGAGTATTAGAGGTATGTCATTTATTTATAATTATACCAAAGAAACATGCTTTGAAGAGATGCACCTAAACAAAGTATTGAACACTTCCTCACCAGGTACTACGGCTTCCTCCAACAATGATACCATGCTGAAAAAATGCTGACAGTGGTATTAAACTCCTTTCACATTATACATTGTAGTATATATATTTTCTTTTAGCTTTAAAGAAGTCTGATTATGTTTTTTAATGCCAGTATAACAGATACTTTGTAACAAGGCTAACTTTATATTACAGATTTACAGTATGCCAGACTTCAAACTGTCCTACTATGTTAAAAATTTCCCCATGGGACAAAAGATTTTGGTAGACAGTGTCCATGTCAAGGATAAAATGAGGTTTGAATTTTCTTTTAAACTTGAGGCCAGTTTTGCAGAATGAAATAAATGTGTTCAAAAATGGTGTTATGCATTGTCAGTACATTGACTGTGTGCCTATGTGACATGCATAATCATCATATTTTCTTAATATATAATGAGAAGATAATCCAAACACATTGCTCACAATTCACCTAATTACTAAAAAACTAAACAACAAATCACATAAAATTATGGAAAACCAGCAACATACATTACAAATATGTTGTAAGTGTAAAATCTATTGTAAGTATTAAAAGATCATGTGAAAAGTCATTGTGACTTCAACCCTTGAGATGTGTTTTACACTTACAACTCTTTGTGGAAAACACTGCAGGCTTGGAACAGTCACATAAGACATTTTTTTGTGACTTTCAACTGGTCAAAGATCAAAGCACATGTAGTTTTATCGCTAGGTTTAAGCATACTGTTTTATACTTACAGTACAGGAAGTTCGTCATCCTTTGGAGACAGGGGAGATAAGGTTATGGGGGAGATGCCTGTGCTGAGGGAAATACTGATGGTTGGTTTAGGATACAGAAACTCACGGCCGCACTTAATGGTTAGTACTCTGATTGGTCAGTTACTGTAAGTCTTGTCCATACTTAATGGTTAGTACTCTGATTGGTCAGTTGCTGTAAGTCTTGTCTATACTTAATGGTTAGTACTCTTATTGTTCAGTTACAGTAAGTCTTGTCCATACTTAATGGTTAGTACTCTGATTGGTCAGTTACAGTAAGTCTTGTCCATACTTAATGGTTAGTACTCTGATTGGTCAGTTACTGTAAGTCTTGTCCACACTTAATGGTTAGTACTCTGATTGGTCAGTTACAGTAAGTCTTGTCCATACTTAATGGTTAGTACTCTGATTGGTCAGTTACTGTAAGTCTTGTCCATACTTAATGGTTAGTACTCTGATTGGTCAGTTACTGTAAGTCTTGTCCATACTTAATGGTTAGTACTCTGATTGGTCAGTTACTGTAAGTCTTGTCCATACTTAATGGTTAGTACTCTGATTGGTCAGTTACTGTAAGTCTTGTCCACACTTAATGGTTAGTACTCTGATTGGTCAGTTACAGTAAGTCTTGTCCATACTTAATGGTTAGTAATCTGATTGGTCAGTTACTGTAAGTCTTGTCCACACTTAATGGTTAGTACTCTGATTGGTCAGTTACTGTAAGTCTTGTCCACACTTAATGGTTAGTACTCTGATTGGTCAGTTACTGTAAGTCTTGTCCACACTTAATGGTTAGTACTCTGATTGGTCAGTTACAGTAAGTCTTGTCCATACTTAATGGTTAGTACTCTGATTGGTCAGTTACTGTAAGTCTTGTCCATACTTAATGGTTAGTACTCTGGTCAGTTACTGTAAGTCTTGTCCACACTTAATGGTTAGTACTCTGATTGGTCAGTTACTGTAAGTCTTGTCCATACTTAATGGTTAGTACTCTGATTGGTCAGTTACAGTAAGTCTTGTCCATACTTAATGGTTAGTACTCTGATTGGTCAGTTACTGTAAGTCTTGTCCATACTTAATGGTTAGTACTCTGATTGGTCAGTTACAGTAAGTCTTGTCCACACTTAATGGTTAGTACTCTGATTGGTCAGTTACAGTAAGTCTTGTCCATACTTAATGGTTAGTACTCTGATTGGTCAGTTACTGTAAGTCTTGTCCACACTTAATGGTTAGTACTCTGATTGGTCAGTTACAGTAAGTCTTGTCCATACTTAATGGTTAGTACTCTGATTGGTCAGTTACTGTAAGTCTTGTCCATACTTAATGGTTAGTACTCTGGTCAGTTACTGTAAGTCTTGTCCACACTTAATGGTTAGTACTCTGATTGGTCAGTTACTGTAAGTCTTGTCCATACTTAATGGTTAGTACTCTGATTGGTCAGTTACTGTAAGTCTTGTTGGTCAGTTACTGTAAGTCTTGTCCACACTTAATGGTTAGTACTCTGATTGGTCAGTTACAGTAAGTCTTGTCCATACTTAATGGTTAGTACTCTGATTGGTCAGTTACTGTAAGTCTTGTCCATACTTAATGGTTAGTACTCTGATTGGTCAGTTACAGTAAGTCTTGTCCACACTTAATGGTTAGTACTCTGATTGGTCAGTTACAGTAAGTCTTGTCCATACTTAATGGTTAGTACTCTGATTGGTCAGTTACTGTAAGTCTTGTCCATACTTAATGGTTAGTACTCTGATTGGTCAGTTACTGCAAGTCTTGTCCATACTTAATGGTTAGTACTCTGATTGGTCAGTTACAGTAAGTCTTGTCCACACTTAATGGTTAGTACTCTGATTGGTCAGTTACAGTAAGTCTTGTCCATACTTAATGGTTAGTACTCTGATTGGTCAGTTACTGTAAGTCTTGTCCATACTTAATGGTTAGTACTCTGATTGGTCAGTTACAGTAAGTCTTGTCCACACTTAATGGTTAGTACTCTGATTGGTCAGTTACAGTAAGTCTTGTCCACACTTAATGGTTAGTACTCTGATTGGTCAGTTACAGTAAGTCTTGTCCATACTTAATGGTTAGTACTCTGATTGGTCAGTTACTGTAAGTCTTGTCCATACTTAATGGTTAGTACTCTGATTGGTCAGTTACTGTAAGTCTCATTCACACTTAATGGTTAGTACTCTGATTGGTCAGTTGCTGTAAGTCTTGTCCACACTTAATGGTTAGTACTCTGATTGGTCAGTTACAGTAAGTCTTGTCCATACTTAATGGTTAGTACTCTGATTGGTCAGTTACTGTAAGTCTCATTCACACTTAATGGTTAGTACTCTGATTGGTCAGTTGCTGTAAGTCCTGTCCACACTTAATGGTTAGTACTCTGATTGGTCAGTTACTGTAAGTCTTGTCCATACTTAATGGTTAGTACTTTGATTGGTCAGTTACAGTAAGTCTTGTCCACACTTAATGGTTAGTACTCTGATTGGTCAGTTACTGTAAGTCTCATTCACACTTAATGGTTAGTACTCTGATTGGTCAGTTACTGTAAGTCTTGTCCATACTTAATGGTTAGTACTCTGATTGGTCAGTTACAGTAAGTCTTGTCCATACTTAATGGTTAGTACTCTGATTGGTCAGTTACTGTAAGTCTCATTCACACTTAATGGTTAGTACTCTGATTGGTCAGTTGCTGTAAGTCTTGTCCACACTTAATGGTTAGTACTCTGATTGGTCAGTTACTGTAAGTCTTGTCCATACTTAATGGTTAGTACTTTGATTGGTCAGTTACAGTAAGTCTTGTCCATACTTAATGGTTAGTACTCTGATTGGTCAGTTACTGTAAGTCTCATTCACACTTAATGGTTAGTACTCTGATTGGTCAGTTACTGTAAGTCTTGTCCATACTTAATGGTTAGTACTCTGATTGGTCAGTTACTGTAAGTCTTGTCCACACTTAATGGTTAGTACTTTGATTGGTCAGTTACAGTAAGTCTTGTCCACACTTAATGGTTAGAACTCTGATTGGTCAGTTACTGTAAGTCTTGTCCACACTTAATGGTTAGTACTCTGATTGGTCAGTTACTGTAAGTCTTGTCCATACTTAATGGTTAGTACTCTGATTGGTCAGTTACTGTAAGTCTTGTCCACACTTAATGGTTAGTACTCTGATTGGTCAGTTACTGTAAGTCTTGTCCATACTTAATGGTTAGTACTTTGATTGGTCAGTTACAGTAAGTCTTGTCCATACTTAATGGTTAGTACTCTGATTGGTCAGTTACTGTAAGTCTTGTCCACACTTAATGGTTAGTACTCTGATTGGTCAGTTACTGTTAGTCTTGTCCATACTTAATGGTTAGTACTTTGATTGGTCAGTTACTGTAAGTCTTGTCCATACTTAATGGTTAGTACTTTGATTGGTCAGTTACTGTAAGTCTTGTCCATACTTAATGGTTAGTACTCTGATTGGTCAGTTACAGTAAGTCTTGTCCATACTTAATGGTTAGTACTCTGATTGGTCAGTTACTGTAAGTCTCATTCATACCTAATGGTATGTACTCTGATTGGTCAGTTACTGTAAGTCTTGTCCACACTTAATGGTTAGTACTCTGATTGGTCAGTTACTGTAAGTCTTGTCCATACTTAATGGTTAGTACTCTGATTGGTCAGTTACTGTAAGTCTTGTCCATACTTAATGGTTAGTACTCTGATTGGTCAGTTACTGTAAGTCTTGTCCACACTTAATGGTTAGTACTCTGATTGGTCAGTTACTGTAAGTCTCATTCATACCTAATGGTATGTACTCTGATTGGTCAGTTACTGTAAGTCTCATTCACACTTAATGGTTAGTACTCTGATTGGTCAGTTACTGTAAGTCTTGTCCACACTTAATGGTTAGTACTCTGATTGGTCAGTTACAGTAAGTCTTGTCCATACTTAATGGTTAGTAATCTGATTGGTCAGTTACAGTAAGTCTTGTCCATACTTAATGGTTAGTAATCTGATTGGTCAGTTACTGTAAGTCTTGTCCACACTTAATGGTTAGTAATCTGATTGGTCAGTTACTGTAAGTCTTGTTGGTCAGTTACTGAAAGTCTTGTCCATACTTAATGGTTAGTACTCTGATTGGTCAGTTACTGTAAGTCTTGTCCACACTTAATGGTTAGTACTCTGATTGGTCAGTTACTGTAAGTCTTGTCCACACTTAATGGTTAGTACTCTGATTGGTCAGTTACAGTAAGTCTTGTCCACACTTAATGGTTAGTACTCTGATTGGTCAGTTACAGTAAGTCTTGTCCATACTTAATGGTTAGTACTCTGATTGGTCAGTTACAGTAAGTCTTGTCCACACTTAATGGTTAGTACTCTGATTGGTCAGTTACAGTAAGTCTTGTCCATACTTAATGGTTAGTACTCTGATTGGTCAGTTACTGTAAGTCTTGTCCATACTTAATGGTTAGTACTCTGATTGGTCAGTTACTGTAAGTCTTGTCCACACTTAATGGTTAGTACTCTGATTGGTCAGTTACTGTAAGTCTTGTCCACACTTAATGGTTAGTACTCTGATTGGTCAGTTACAGTAAGTCTTGTCCATACTTAATGGTTAGTACTCTGATTGGTCAGTTACTGTAAGTCTTGTCCATACTTAATGGTTAGTACTCTGATTGGTCAGTTACTGTAAGTCTTGTCCACACTTAATGGTTAGTACTCTGATTGGTCAGTTACAGTAAGTCTTGTCCATACTTAATGGTTAGTACTCTGATTGGTCAGTTACTGTAAGTCTTGTCCATACTTAATGGTTAGTACTCTGATTGGTCAGTTACAGTAAGTCTTGTCCACACTTAATGGTTAGTACTCTGATTGGTCAGTTACTGTAAGTCTCATTCACACTTAATGGTTAGTACTCTGATTGGTCAGTTACTGTAAGTCTCATTCACACTTAATGGTTAGTACTCTGATTGGTCAGTTACTGTAAGTCTTGTCCACACTTAATGGTTAGTACTCTGATTGGTCAGTTACAGTAAGTCTTGTCCATACTTAATGGTTAGTAATCTGATTGGTCAGTTACTGTAAGTCTTGTCCACACTTAATGGTTAGTACTCTGATTGGTCAGTTACTGTAAGTCTTGTCCATACTTAATGGTTAGTACTCTGATTGGTCAGTTACAGTAAGTCTTGTCCATACTTAATGGTTAGTACTCTGATTGGTCAGTTACTGTAAGTCTTGTCCATACTTAATGGTTAGTACTCTGATTGGTCAGTTACTGTAAGTCTTGTTGGTCAGTTACTGAAAGTCTTGTCCATACTTAATGGTTAGTACTCTGATTGGTCAGTTACTGTAAGTCTTGTCCACACTTAATGGTTAGTACTCTGATTGGTCAGTTACTGTAAGTCTTGTCCACACTTAATGGTTAGTACTCTGATTGGTCAGTTACAGTAAGTCTTGTCCACACTTAATGGTTAGTACTCTGATTGGTCAGTTACAGTAAGTCTTGTCCATACTTAATGGTTAGTACTCTGATTGGTCAGTTACTGTAAGTCTTGTCCATACTTAATGGTTAGTACTCTGATTGGTCAGTTACAGTAAGTCTTGTCCACACTTAATGGTTAGTACTCTGATTGGTCAGTTACAGTAAGTCTTGTCCATACTTAATGGTTAGTACTCTGATTGGTCAGTTACTGTAAGTCTTGTCCATACTTAATGGTTAGTACTCTGATTGGTCAGTTACTGTAAGTCTTGTCCACACTTAATGGTTAGTACTCTGATTGGTCAGTTACTGTAAGTCTTGTCCACACTTAATGGTTAGTACTCTGATTGGTCAGTTACAGTAAGTCTTGTCCATACTTAATGGTTAGTACTCTGATTGGTCAGTTACTGTAAGTCTTGTCCATACTTAATGGTTAGTACTCTGATTGGTCAGTTACAGTAAGTCTTGTCCACACTTAATGGTTAGTACTCTGATTGGTCAGTTACAGTAAGTCTTGTCCATACTTAATGGTTAGTACTCTGATTGGTCAGTTACTGTAAGTCTTGTCCATACTTAATGGTTAGTACTCTGATTGGTCAGTTACTGTAAGTCTTGTCCATACTTAATGGTTAGTACTCTGATTGGTCAGTTACAGTAAGTCTTGTCCATACTTAATGGTTAGTACTCTGATTGGTCAGTTACTGTAAGTCTTGTCCACACTTAATGGTTAGTACTCTGATTGGTCAGTTACAGTAAGTCTTGTCCATACTTAATGGTTAGTACTCTGGTTGGTCAGTTACTGTAAGTCTTGTCCATACTTAATGGTTAGTACTCTGATTGGTCAGTTACTGTAAGTCTTGTCCACACTTAATGGTTAGTACTCTGATTGGTCAGTTACAGTAAGTCTTGTCCATACTTAATGGTTAGTACTCTGATTGGTCAGTTACTGTAAGTCTTGTCCATACTTAATGGTTAGTACTCTGATTGGTCAGTTACTGTAAGTCTTGTCCATACTTAATGGTTAGTACTCTGATTGGTCAGTTGCTGTAAGTCCTGTCCACACTTAATGGTTAGTACTCTGATTGGTCAGTTACTGTAAGTCTTGTCCATACTTAATGGTTAGTACTTTGATTGGTCAGTTACAGTAAGTCTTGTCCATACTTAATGGTTAGTACTCTGATTGGTCAGTTACTGTAAGTCTCATTCACACTTAATGGTTAGTACTCTGATTGGTCAGTTACTGTAAGTCTTGTCCATACTTAATGGTTAGTACTCTGATTGGTCAGTTACTGTAAGTCTTGTCCACACTTAATGGTTAGTACTCTGATTGGTCAGTTACTGTAAGTCTCATTCATACCTAATGGTATGTACTCTGATTGGTCAGTTACTGTAAGTCTCATTCACACTTAATGGTTAGTACTCTGATTGGTCAGTTACTGTAAGTCTTGTCCACACTTAATGGTTAGTACTCTGATTGGTCAGTTACAGTAAGTCTTGTCCATACTTAATGGTTAGTAATCTGATTGGTCAGTTACTGTAAGTCTTGTCCACACTTAATGGTTAGTACTCTGATTGGTCAGTTACTGTAAGTCTTGTCCACACTTAATGGTTAGTACTCTGATTGGTCAGTTACAGTAAGTCTTGTCCATACTTAATGGTTAGTACTCTGATTGGTCAGTTACTGTAAGTCTTGTTGGTCAGTTACTGAAAGTCTTGTCCATACTTAATGGTTAGTACTCTGATTGGTCAGTTACTGTAAGTCTTGTCCACACTTAATGGTTAGTACTCTGATTGGTCAGTTACTGTAAGTCTTGTCCACACTTAATGGTTAGTACTCTGATTGGTCAGTTACAGTAAGTCTTGTCCATACTTAATGGTTAGTACTCTGATTGGTCAGTTACTGTAAGTCTTGTCCATACTTAATGGTTAGTACTCTGATTGGTCAGTTACAGTAAGTCTTGTCCACACTTAATGGTTAGTACTCTGATTGGTCAGTTACAGTAAGTCTTGTCCATACTTAATGGTTAGTACTCTGATTGGTCAGTTACTGTAAGTCTTGTCCATACTTAATGGTTAGTACTCTGATTGGTCAGTTACTGTAAGTCTTGTCCACACTTAATGGTTAGTACTCTGATTGGTCAGTTACTGTAAGTCTTGTCCACACTTAATGGTTAGTACTCTGATTGGTCAGTTACAGTAAGTCTTGTCCACACTTAATGGTTAGTACTCTGATTGGTCAGTTACTGTAAGTCTTGTCCATACTTAATGGTTAGTACTCTGATTGGTCAGTTACAGTAAGTCTTGTCCACACTTAATGGTTAGTACTCTGATTGGTCAGTTACAGTAAGTCTTGTCCATACTTAATGGTTAGTACTCTGATTGGTCAGTTACTGTAAGTCTTGTCCATACTTAATGGTTAGTACTCTGATTGGTCAGTTACTGTAAGTCTTGTCCATACTTAATGGTTAGTACTCTGATTGGTCAGTTACAGTAAGTCTTGTCCATACTTAATGGTTAGTACTCTGATTCGTCAGTTACTGTAAGTCTTGTCCACACTTAATGGTTAGTACTCTGATTGGTCAGTTACAGTAAGTCTTGTCCATACTTAATGGTTAGTACTCTGGTTGGTCAGTTACTGTAAGTCTTGTCCATACTTAATGGTTAGTACTCTGATTGGTCAGTTACTGTAAGTCTTGTCCACACTTAATGGTTAGTACTCTGATTGGTCAGTTACAGTAAGTCTTGTCCATACTTAATGGTTAGTACTCTGATTGGTCAGTTACTGTAAGTCTTGTCCATACTTAATGGTTAGTACTCTGATTGGTCAGTTACTGTAAGTCTTGTCCATACTTAATGGTTAGTACTCTGATTGGTCAGTTACTGTAAGTCTTGTCCACACTTAATGGTTAGTACTCTGATTGGTCAGTTACTGTAAGTCTCATTCATACCTAATGGTATGTACTCTGATTGGTCAGTTACTGTAAGTCTCATTCACACTTAATGGTTAGTACTCTGATTGGTCAGTTACTGTAAGTCTTGTCCACACTTAATGGTTAGTACTCTGATTGGTCAGTTACAGTAAGTCTTGTCCATACTTAATGGTTAGTAATCTGATTGGTCAGTTACTGTAAGTCTTGTCCACACTTAATGGTTAGTACTCTGATTGGTCAGTTACTGTAAGTCTTGTTGGTCAGTTACTGAAAGTCTTGTCCATACTTAATGGTTAGTACTCTGATTGGTCAGTTACTGTAAGTCTTGTCCACACTTAATGGTTAGTACTCTGATTGGTCAGTTACTGTAAGTCTTGTCCACACTTAATGGTTAGTACTCTGATTGGTCAGTTACAGTAAGTCTTGTCCATACTTAATGGTTAGTACTCTGATTGGTCAGTTACTGTAAGTCTTGTCCATACTTAATGGTTAGTACTCTGATTGGTCAGTTACAGTAAGTCTTGTCCACACTTAATGGTTAGTACTCTGATTGGTCAGTTACAGTAAGTCTTGTCCATACTTAATGGTTAGTACTCTGATTGGTCAGTTACTGTAAGTCTTGTCCATACTTAATGGTTAGTACTCTGATTGGTCAGTTACTGTAAGTCTTGTCCACACTTAATGGTTAGTACTCTGATTGGTCAGTTACTGTAAGTCTTGTCCACACTTAATGGTTAGTACTCTGATTGGTCAGTTACAGTAAGTCTTGTCCATACTTAATGGTTAGTACTCTGATTGGTCAGTTACTGTAAGTCTTGTCCATACTTAATGGTTAGTACTCTGATTGGTCAGTTACAGTAAGTCTTGTCCACACTTAATGGTTAGTACTCTGATTGGTCAGTTACAGTAAGTCTTGTCCATACTTATTGGTTAGTACTCTGATTGGTCAGTTACTGTAAGTCTTGTCCATACTTAATGGTTAGTACTCTGATTGGTCAGTTACTGTAAGTCTTGTCCATACTTAATGGTTAGTACTCTGATTGGTCAGTTACAGTAAGTCTTGTCCATACTTAATGGTTAGTACTCTGATTGGTCAGTTACTGTAAGTCTTGTCCACACTTAATGGTTAGTACTCTGATTGGTCAGTTACAGTAAGTCTTGTCCACACTTAATGGTTAGTACTCTGGTTGGTCAGTTACTGTAAGTCTTGTCCATACTTAATGGTTAGTACTCTGATTGGTCAGTTACTGTAAGTCTTGTCCACACTTAATGGTTAATACTCTGATTGGTCAGTTACAGTAAGTCTTGTCCACACTTAATGGTTAGTACTCTGATTGGTCAGTTACTGTAAGTCTTGTCCATACTTAATGGTTAGTACTCTGATTGGTCAGTTACTGTAAGTCTTGTCCATACTTAATGGTTAGTACTCTGATTGGTCAGTTGCTGTAAGTCCTGTCCACACTTAATGGTTAGTACTCTGATTGGTCAGTTACTGTAAGTCTTGTCCACACTTAATGGTTAGTACTTTGATTGGTCAGTTACAGTAAGTCTTGTCCATACTTAATGGTTAGTACTCTGATTGGTCAGTTACTGTAAGTCTCATTCACACTTAATGGTTAGTACTCTGATTGGTCAGTTACTGTAAGTCTTGTCCATACTTAATGGTTAGTACTCTGATTGGTCAGTTACTGTAAGTCTTGTCCACACTTAATGGTTAGTACTTTGATTGGTCAGTTACAGTAAGTCTTGTCCACACTTAATGGTTAGAACTCTGATTGGTCAGTTACTGTAAGTCTTGTCCACACTTAATGGTTAGTACTCTGATTGGTCAGTTACTGTAAGTCTTGTCCATACTTAATGGTTAGTACTCTGATTGGTCAGTTACTGTAAGTCTTGTCCATACTTAA
Source organism: Limnoperna fortunei (assembly GCA_944474755.1). NCBI lineage: Eukaryota > Metazoa > Mollusca > Bivalvia > Mytilida > Modiolidae > Limnoperna > Limnoperna fortunei. The sequence goes on along the minus strand of OX104112.1, from coordinate 19,359,907 downwards.
TGGTTAGTACTCTGATTGGTCAGTTACTGTAAGTCTTGTCCATACTTAATGGTTAGTACTCTGATTGGTCAGTTACTGTAAGTCTTGTCCACACTTAATGGTTAGTACTCTGATTGGTCAGTTACTGTAAGTCTCATTCATACCTAATGGTATGTACTCTGATTGGTCAGTTACTGTAAGTCTTGTCCATACTTAATGGTTAGTACTCTGATTGGTCAGTTACTGTAAGTCTTGTCCATACTTAATGGTTAGTACTCTGATTGGTCAGTTACTGTAAGTCTTGTCCATACTTAATGGTTAGTACTCTGATTGGTCAGTTACTGTAAGTCTTGTCCACACTTAATGGTTAGTACTCTGATTGGTCAGTTACTGTAAGTCTCATTCATACCTAATGGTATGTACTCTGATTGGTCAGTTACTGTAAGTCTCATTCACACTTAATGGTTAGTACTCTGATTGGTCAGTTACTGTAAGTCTTGTCCATACTTAATGGTTAGTACTCTGGTCAGTTACTGTAAGTCTTGTCCACACTTAATGGTTAGTACTCTGATTGGTCAGTTACTGTAAGTCTCATTCACACTTAATGGTATGTACTCTGATTGGTCAGTTACTGTAAGTCTCATTCACACTTAATGGTTAGTACTCTTGATTGGTCAGTTACTGTAAGTCTTGTCCACACTTAATGGTTAGTACTATGATTGGTCAGTTACTGTAAGTCTTGTCCACACTTAATGGTTAGTACTCTGATTGGTCAGTTACTGTAAGTCTCATTCATACTTAATGGTTAGTACTCTGATTGGTCAGTTACTGTAAGTCTTGTCCACACTTAATGGTTAGTACTCTGATTGGTCAGTTACTGTAAGTCTTGTCCACACTTAATGGTTAGTACTCTAATTGGTCAGTTACTGTAAGTCTTGTCCACACTTAATGGTTAGTACTCTGATTGGTCAGTTACTGTAAGTCTCATTCACACTTAATGGTATGTACTCTGATTGGTCAGTTACTGTAAGTCTCATTCACACTTAATGGTTAGTACTCTTGATTGGTCAGTTACTGTAAGTCTTGTCCACACTTAATGGTTAGTACTATGATTGGTCAGTTACTGTAAGTCTTGTCCACACTTAATGGTTAGTACTCTGATTGGTCAGTTACTGTAAGTCTCATTCATACTTAATGGTTAGTACTCTGATTGGTCAGTTACTGTAAGTCTTGTCCACACTTAATGGTTAGTACTCTGATTGGTCAGTTACTGTAAGTCTTGTCCACACTTAATGGTTAGTACTCTAATTGGTCAGTTACTGTAAGTCTTGTCCACACTTAATGGTTAGTACTCTGATTGGTCAGTTACTGTAAGTCTTGTCCACACTTAATGGTTAGTACTCTGATTGGTCAGTTACTGTAAGTCTTGTCCACACTCAATGGTTAGTACTCTGATTGGTCAGTTACTGTAAGTCTCATTCATACTTAATGGTATGTACTCTGATTGGTCAGTTACTGTAAGTCTCATTCACACTTAATGGTTAGTACTCTGATTGGTCAGTTACTGTAAGTCTCATTCATACTTAATGGTATGTACTCTGATTGGTCAATTTCCATAAGTAAATCATCAAAAGGGTTCTCTGAGTTTTGATAAACAGGACAATTTTGTGTTCTTTATCAAATTGCTTATGATATACATATTATCATTCCTGTTTTAGTGAGTTTGATGATGATTGTTATACATGCATTAACTGTATTAATATGGTTTCTATCTGCCAGCGGGGCCTCGGTGGCGGAGTGGTTAAGGTAGTTCATCTACAATTGATCCTCCCCCAATAAAAACTGGACGCCATGATATAGCTGAAAAATTGCTGAAACAACATTCAAACACACAAACAATCTATCAGCCAGCACAGTCCCATTAACATTTATTGTTCTACATTGTTAATACTTGTGATTGGGTGTTCCATTAACTCAATTCACAAACTGGGCTTTCTTTTAACATTCAGGAGATTAAGATTTAAAGTTGATAATTTATCATCATTGATACCAAATGCCTGTCTCATATAGTATTCCTGAATTAGAAGTTTAGTGGGGGGAGGGGGGGGGAACATCATAATTAATACACAGGAATAATGTTTATAACTGTTTCTGACTTGGTTTTATAGGCAAGAGTTGAAGATGATTTTTACATCTATGAAGCATTCCCTTACTTCCAAGCAGCCATAGATAATCACATCAAACTTAGATTCAAGAAAATTCAGCACAACTTAATAATGAAGGACAGGAAGTCTCGAAAGAAGCGTATTGAAGATGAGGGCCTGCCTGATGAAACAGAAAGACAGCAGAGAGTTCCTCGTCTGAGATATTTTGAAGACGTTGCTGGTTATAGTGGGGTTTGTATTATATCTGGGAATCATAAGTCAGTGTAATAGATGTATTATGGACCAGCTGTTTCACTTCACACAATAGAATGCCTGTATAACCAAAAAAGTTTTTTTTAGTGTGTGTTGTATGAGTTATGGTAAAAACATCCACTCATTTAATATAAATGAATGTAGTTATGTTTAATTATGCTTAAATAAATTTATTTATTATTTTAGTATGTTTTGTACTGTATTTACTTGTCTTTAGTTTTTCACCTGATATAAAATTAACTTTTGATTGTTCCTTCAATTAGTTAATTTTCATTAAACTTTTAGTATCATTCATGTGGTTTATATATATTTACATCAATGAGATAAACATTAATAATGAATACTACTTTATTTTATTTTTTGTTTACAGGTGTTTGTATGTGGTCCCTATCCACACTGGATATTTATGACAACACGAGGCAGCTTGAGAATTCACCCCATGATTATAGATGGTCCAATTACTTGCTTCTCATCCTTCCATAATGTCAACTGTCCAAAGGGCTTCTTGTACTTCAATAAACTGGTATGTTAGGTATCCGAGAATTACCATGATAAGTTGTCTGTTGTTCATTGGTGGAATAATGTATCTAGGTTTTTTTTATCTGATATCTTGTCAGTTTTCCTACCGAAGGTCGGGGGTTTTCTCCTGGTACTCAGGCTTCCTCCCCCAATAAAAACTGGATGCCATGATATAGGTGAAAAATTGCTGAAAGTGGAGTTAAAAAACATTCAAATCAATTAAATTTATTTTGTATTTATGCAAAACAAAACAATTGTTGACAGTTCAGGAACATTAAAAATACAAGCATCAATAGACTAATTAGTAGTCAGACCTGAAAGTTAACTTAAATTGTTGACTGCAGTTGTTGCAATATAATTTATTTGGGACCATTTGACTTAAGCATGTAATTATGTAATGACATTTTGCAGATGATTACATCAACTTATCGAAAATAATTTATTATTTAAAAGTTAGTAATGATTATGTTTGGCTCCTGTGAGACCCGGTAAACACGTTGACAAGGTTGGCAGTGTTACCTTCCTCTAGTTTACTGTATAATACCTCTGCAGTGCAAGTGGGTTCAGCATTTCAGAAGAAAATGTGCACTTGACTTGTAATTGAATGTCATAACTACTTGCCAGCTGTCACTAGTTACTAACCAGCTGTCCCTAGTTACTAACCAGCTGTACCTAGTTAATCGCCAGCTGTTCCTAGTTAATTCCAGCTGTATCTAGTTACTTGCCAGCTGTCTTTTTGGGTGAGTGACTACCAAATTTTCATAATGAAAAACACGCTGAAGCCCATTCAGTCAAATCCACTTAAAATGCAAAAACTTGTTTATTATACACCCCCTGAAACGTAAAACGTTCCCGTACGAACGTTAAACGGACGAACCAAAAACGACATACGAACGGACGAAGAACGAACGAACGCTCTTATCGTCCAGACGAACCAGTTAAAAATTAACCAATCAGAGACAAACTATACGCTTCAATCGTTCGTATGTGGGAAAACGAATGGAGACGCCTATATCGTGCTTTGTAAAAATCAAGAAACGTTCGGTCATTTTAAATAAAATCTTGAGAATCAAGCTGGTTTATAAAAAATTGAAAAGGAATAAATAATAAAATAATTATACTTTATTTTCATTAAATCATCATTTAAATGATTTGTGACAGCTCAAACGGGTAATACACACATAAAAAACGTGATGTCCAACATAACAAGCCTACGAGAAAACTTGTGGGGTTGAGTATTTTTATTAAATATTCATGTTCGTGATTTATGCTAAACATGGAAATGTTTTAATAATGGACCTATAAATATTTTTTATCACACTGAACAAAGAAACGAGCTTAATCGTCCATTTTATTTTGATTACTTAATAACAGTAATTATTACACATTCCCGAGGAAGCTTTTATAATTGCATATAATGAAATGTACTAATCCAACTGTATATTTATTATGTGTTATATATTTGTTAAACCTTATAGTTTCATATAAATTAAGGGGTAATTTATTACAAAAATTCTCTATTGGAAAATGTTCATCAAGGTGGTGTATGAGTGGCCGTTCATGTCATAATTGCGTTATTTGTATCGCGTTACTTTTCCATCGCGTTACTTTTAACAAGTATCGCGATACTTTCAACTTCTATCACGTTACTTCTTCAAAGTATCGCGATACTTCTTACAAGTAACGGGATACTTTTTAAAAGTAACGCGTTACTTATGATTTTCATTTGTAATGCGATACTTTTCAAAAGTAACGCGATAGAAGTTGAAAGTATCGCAATACTTTTGAATTTCATCTCTTGAGAAAGAACCAATCAAAATACACCTACCAACGATTGTTGAGCGAACGAGATTTCATCCTCTTGTCAAATAAAATGTTTCGAAAGAACAATATCTATTTTTTTATTTTAATTGTTTTCATAAGTTGAACGTCGAAACAAAGTAGTATACCTAGTCTAAATGTGAAATAATAATCTAAATATTTACACATGACAATCACCTATTCATTAGTGCTACCCTAAAATATATATCTCCAGATTTGCCGACAATTGAATATCACATCTATAAGGCTTTTTCTGATTGGTTCTTTCTCAAGAGATGAAATTCAAAAGTATCGCGATACTTTCAACTTCTATCGCGTTACAAATGAAAAACAAAAGTAACGCGTTACAAATGAAAAACAAAAGTAACGCGTTACTTTTAAAAAGTATCGCGTTACTTTTAAGATAAAAAAAACTACTGAGACCTTCGAGATATAATTAAAAACTAAATTAAACATATAAAATCACTCCTGATACATCAGAAATGCAATCAAAAACCATAATACAAATATAAAATAAATCCTGAGACCTTAGCTATGCAGTTAAAAACCATATAACACATACAATTTCACTACTGAGACCTTAGCAATACAATTAAAAACCATATTTCACATACAAAATCACTCCTGAGACCTTAGCAATACAATTAAAAACCATATTACACATATAAAATCAGTCCTGAGACCCTAGCAATACAATTAAAAACTATATTTCTCATATAAAATCACCCCTGAGACCTTTGCGATACAATTAAAAACCATATTTCACATATAAAATCACTCCTAAGACCTTTGCGCTACAATTAAAAACCTTATTACACATATAAAATCACTCCTCAGACCTTTGCGATACAATTAAAAACCATATTACATATATAAAATCACTCCTGAGACCCTAGCAATACAATTAAAAACTATATTTTACATGCAAAATCACTCCTGAGACCTTTGTGATACAATTAAAACCAATATTTCACATACAAAATCACCCCTGAGACCTTTGCGATACAATTAAAAACCATATTTAAAAAAAAAATCACTCCTGAGACCTTTGCGATACAATTAAAAACCATATTACACATATAAAATCACTCCTGAGACCTTTGCGATACAATTAAAAACCATGTTACACATATAAAATCACTCCTGAGACCTTTGCGATACAATTAAAAACCATGTTACATATATAAAATCACTCCTGAGACCTTTGCGATACAATTAAAACCAATATTTCACATACAAAATCACTCCTGAGACCTTTGTGATACAATTAAAAACAATATTACACATATAAAATCACTCCTCAGACCTTTATGATACAATTAAAAACCATATTACATATATAAAATCACTCCTGAAATCCTAGCAATAGAATTAAAAACCATATTTCACATGCAAAATCACTCCTAAGACTTTTGCAATACAATTAAAAACCATATTTCACATACAAAATCACTCCTAAGACCCTAGCAATACAATTACAAACTATATTACACATATAAAGTCACTCCTGAGAACTTTGCGATACAATTAAAAACCATATTTCACATATAAAATCACTCCTAAGACCTTTGCGCTACAATTAAAAACCATATTACACATATAAAATCACTCCTCAGACCTTTGCGATACAATTAAAAACCATATTACATATATAAAATCACTCCTGAGACCCTAGCAATACAATTAAAAACTATATTTTACATGCAAAATCACTCCTGAGACCTTTGCGATACAATTAAAACCAATATTTCACATAAAAAATCACTCCTGAGACCCTAGCAATACAATTAAAAACCATATTTCACATACAAAATCACTCCTTAGACCCAGCTATACAATTCAAAACTTTATTACACATTTAAAATCACTCCTGAGACCTTTGCGATACAATTAAAAACAATATTTCACATACAAAATCACTCCTGAGACCTTACAAGATGCAATATTAAACCATAGCATACAATAATTAACTTCTTTGACCTAACTAAGAGATGCTAAATCAGTCGTTAAACATTATATATGCAATTTAAAACCTATGAAATGAAATGTCTGTATTTCCAAACAAATATTGTGCCATCAAATTAAGATTTTATGCAAGATTATTCAGTTTTATTAAGTTTGCTGTGTAAACAGATATTCAGTTTTTGTATCAAACGAAGACAATGTAGGGATGTTCAAAAACTTTAGGATAAAACATACATTTTTAAAAGGTTTTAGGTACTAAAATAGAAAAATTTCATATGTGTTTATAAAATTTGGAGAGTGTTCAAATAAATCATATTTATTTGTACAACCTGAATATTGTAGATTTACATATAACAAAGTAGACCAATAAAGTATTTCAAATTGTTTATTATATTTAATTTAAAACATGTTCATGGTTTTAATGAAGTTATAGTTTTAAAATAAATACAATTTATTTGACATTTTAATGTTCAGGTTATTTTAATTTGATAACAGAATGTAGTATTTTCTATCAGACTAACAAAGTGTAAAATATTTTCTTTTGCGAATGCTGACGAACGAATGAACCTTTATTTTTACCTGTACTGCGCGGTTTTATTTACTTGTTTTGCGCATGCGGACGAACGAACGAACGAACGGACGTACGGATGGACGAACGGAAAACGATATACGAATGAACGGAAAACGAAATACGAACGCATAAATGGGAACGTTTTACATTTCAGGGGGTGTAGATGGCTATGTTTTAAATAAAGTATGTCAGTAGCAGTAGAAATAAAATTGCTTTTGCAGAAGTTTTCTTATCTTATCTTATTTTGTTTTTCTTACACAGGGAGAATTACGAATTGCTGTTTTACCCACACACCTGACATATGATGCTCCTTGGGCAGTTAGAAAAATACCTTTGAGATGTACCCCACATTTTGTAGCATATCATCCAGATAGTAAGGTAAGCGTTTTAAAAAAAGCCCTAATAGATCAATCATCTAGTGTAATAATCAAGGTAATGTACTAGTAGCAGTCAGCTATATGAATACAATTTTGCTTTATTTTGCTAGTATACAAATAAAATCTCATGATACCACATCAACAATATTTTGTATACCATTTTGCCTCAAAACATGTTTTTGAATTAATTTGTATGCAAGGTGATGATGAGTGGTACATTTTAATAAAATACCTGCAGAAGTTAATTCTCTCAAAGTTAAATTTGAAGAGGAAAGTAAAAACACAATGTACCAAAAAATCTTATTGTATCGCCATTAGTGTATGTTAGATGTTAAATTGAAAGACTTCTATTTTAAAAAAAAATCATAAATTCCAAACTGTTTCTGAATCATTGGTAATATTTAAGAATAAGAAGTTACAAAATGTGTCGGTATTCTTTATGTAAAGGAATTCTTGTGTATTGACAGAACCCAATTTTCAATCACATTTGGTGATTTGTAGTAGAATATTCTAGTCCATTGACAATTCCCAGAGTTATGCCCTTTGAACAGAAATTTTGTGTCAGTATCTGGTGCACCTTCTTATCACATATCCTCTGGCTGTTGGAAGGATTTAAATGAAATTTGGTCTAGATAACTAGATCTTGAGTGCATATGCACATTTGGTTACAGATTTGATTCAGAAAGATGTATATTCTTATAATTTCAAGGTTTAAAGTATTGTCAATAAACATTGTCAATATTCTACTTAAGATTGTCATGTTATCAAACCTGTCAATTATTAATTATACCTCACACTTCGAAGAAGAGAAGGGTATGCTGGTTTTAGCCCTGTCTGTTTGTCATTCGGTATGCAACATACCTTTGGTAACACTGTTCTCAGCAACAACTTACCACAGCCACTTGAAGTTTTTATATGTGGCCTTACCATGTGGTCCTATATTGTGAGTACCAATTTGAGGTCTGTCGCATATCTACTTCCTGTTTACAGACTTGGTCAATTCAATGATGTGAACAGTGGGGTATACTGAGTGAGCAGTAGCTCACAGGTTTACTTGTTTAAAAAAAATGATCATTAGAAATCAGCAAACACCTGTGTTATCCATAAAGTTTTTGTTTCGATGGTAACTAAGAAAGACCATGCTCTCCCACATTTTATTCACTACATGGTCACTTATTTCAACATAAGTAGGTTTATCAGGCAGATTTTCTTGTTGTCTTGCACTTTGCTAACATAGAAGACATTTTCTTTGTAGACATATGCTGTAGTGACCAGTACACCAGAAAACTGTAATAAACTTCCAAAGACAACAACAGAGGAAAGAGATTGGGACACGCTAGAAAAAGGTGAATTTTCGTATGGTTATAATAATTATTACTAATTAAAACTAACTGAAAAGAAATGGATTAATCATCCCGGACTTGACAATATTTGTAATGGACAGTTATAATACAAAAACTTCTTGACAATGGTGTTAAGGTAAAAAATTATTTCAGATTTATATATAAATTTGGATATTGATAAATGTTATTTACATATAAACTTCCATTACTTTTCTATAGCATCAATTTGTGCTCAACTTTAATTCTGTTGACACAGTTTATAGGTTCTAAGATTACCTATCCTTAAATACTGTTGAAGATTGGTCATGATTAGTTTTGGGTTCATGAAAAAAAAAATTAAACCCTTTGTAACATAAAGTTGGCACCCATATGTCTGTACATTATAACTGAGTTTATTTTGAATGAAGTGACAAATAATTAAAATAAATCCTTATAATTTACGGGGCCTCAGTGGTTGAGGTAGTTAATCATCTACTATTCAAGATCATGTGGTCTGTCAACACTGAGATTGTGGGTTTGAGTGTTACTGCAGGCAGGGTGTACTCAACTCCAATCTTAAATGACGTCCTGAATATAGCTGAAATATTGCTTGCTGGACGTTAAACATCAATCAATCAATCAACCAATCTTAAATGACAAAAGAATTCCTGTTTATCTACCCCAGGTACCTACTGGGTACTCAAACTCCCTCCCCAATAAAAACTGGATGCCATGATTTTGCTGAAAAATTCCTGAAAGTGGCATAAAACACCAAAAAAAACCAATATAATTTAATTACTTAACATTTCCCCTATTGAAAAATAGGTGATCAGACAGGAAAAGTAAGCAGTAGAATTCATCATTTTCCTGTGTGGTGGTCCTCACTTCGCATGTACTTCCAGGAAAGCAAAAATTTAGTTCATTGGAGAAAACACCCAATGTTTTAACCCATCATAAAGAATTTACATCCACAATTATATTAAAATAACAGTTTTTCTGTCTTCAGATACAGTCTAATGAGAAATTGAAATAATTTTTTTTTTGTTTTGCAGATGAAAGGTTTATTTATCCACAGTTAAACACATATTCCTTACAGCTGTACAGTCCCACATCATGGGAAGTTGTCCCTAACACAAGGTATGATGTTGAGTTAGGCTCATTGTGAATCATTCTGTCTGTTTCTTCCTGATATGAAAGATAGCTCATTTTGGTTGTTTCTTCATGGATTTGGATGATAACTGAAGATGTCCATTTCTACTGTTTCTTCATAACTATGTTCTTCATGAATGAATTTATGTATAATACGATTCACTTGAGAGATTTAGAAAAAAAAAAGGTTCTAAGTGTTTCTATTTGCAGGGTGTAGATGACCTTTGTCAGATTTTACATAGCGTTTTGCGCAGGTCAGGCGTTTTCTCTGGGTACTCCGGCTTCCTCCCCCAGTAAAAACTGGTCACCATGATATAGCTGAAAAATTGCTGAAACTGGCGTTAAACACCATCAAACAAACAAACAAACATAACGTTTTGGAATTTTTTTCATAAAAACTCTTAAACAATTTAATTATTGGGATTTTAAATATTGTTAGGTTGGAGTGACACTGATGAGTAATGATTAGAAAAAACACAGGTCTGACGTAGAAAATTGTATAACCTTGATATCTTTGATGATATTTTATTATTAAGAATTCATTATAAGGTCAGTATTTGATAGTTTTGAAGTAATCCTGTTTATATGTGTGTTTTTAGTGTGGTTCTGCTTGAGTGGGAGGTATGTACCACCATGAAGAGTGTTTTATTGAGATCTGAGGAAAATGTTCAAGGATTCAAATCTTTCCTGGTTATGGGGACCAATATGTCATTAGGAGAGGAGAATATATCTAGAGGAAGGGTAATGATACATCATACGTAAAGAGGAGATAACCAAAAACATATACATTGATTCAGTAAATCGCTAAAACAAAGAACAACCAAAATAGTAACAAAAAGAAAAACCAAAAGTAGACAGTTAAATGCCTAGATCAATCTGCTACCATGGCCTCTTAAATGATTTAAGCCAAAATAACAGTTAACCAAAAACAAATAACATATATGGGATAAATAAATAAAATACTGCCTTGGAAGAATAACATGCACACATTATTTGGTGTGGTTGAACTCCTGTTAGCCCTCATCCTTTATTGTAATACCATAACAAAACCAAAATACAGAAATGTTTCACAGCATTAAAAAAATTTACAATAATGTATTTATACATTCTAACATGGTTAGCATGTAATTTGTTTACAGCCTGAATATTTTACAGGTCGAAACTCTCAAATGAAGATGTGAATATTTATATCTGAGCATTCTGGTCTTTTATAAAAATGCAAGCCTCAAGAGGTTGAAATTCCTTTTTTCTAGACACATTTTCATGTCTAAATTGTTGAAGTGTGTAATCTCATTTATAAACACAAATGAATAAGATTTTTATTTTTTCCAGATATTAATACTGGATGTGATAGAAGTTGTACCAGAACCAGGGATGCCACTTACTAAACACAAAATTAAGGTAAATAAACTGTGGTCATTGGTTTGACTATCATATATTGCACTTTGAATTTCTATGAATTTTTTAATATTTGTGTAATGCTACATTAGGACAAGCAAATAAAAACAATTACAATAATCAACAAAATGCAATTTTCTAGTTGTGTTGCTAAAATATTAAATGTATATTTAAAAAATTTGCAGGTTTTATATGACAAAGAGCAAAAAGGTCCAGTGACAGCTTTGGCACAAATTCAAGGATTTCTCCTGACAGCCATTGGCCAGAAGGTATGCACATAAATGCCACCGGTATAATTTATATGTAAATAATATAAATTAAAAGATTATCTGACTTGAATTTAATATGAACTGTTATAATGGAGAACAGATGTGAGCTACATGTATATGGTAAGATGTGTGTATAAAAACGTCATGTGGTACAGGAACAAATCCATTTCAGATAGTAGGTATGCTATCCTAACATAATGAAGGTGCACACTAATTTAAAAGTAGACTTTAAAACATTTTTTTTTCTCGAATGCTGTTTTAAAAATTGACAATCATATTCCATTGACCAAATGTCATTACCACATTAAAAAAAGATGTCATGTGACCACTTGGAATGCAGCGGCACAGTAAGGGTGCTTGAAAGTAATGTCATAAATCATAAAATTTGTGATGCTCCCATTTACGCTGCAAATATATTCATAGAAACTGAAACAAACACTATATTTAGTTAACAGTTCAAAATACCTATTTATATTACTTCCTGATAATTGATTGAATAAGGTAAGAACTAGAGGATAATCTATTTTTGATAGTGCCTTGTATTAAAACTACCCAGGGTGAAACTTAATATAAGCACTGTTACATTTTAAAGGGTAGTCAGGGAAGGCACTTTGAAAATTGAGTGACCACTCATAATAGTAATTTACTTATTATGCAATATTTTCATTGTATGCAAATGGTTTAGAGACCCAACCAATGAAGGGATTCAAAAGTGCCTTCCCTGGGTGACAGGTATGTTTTAACAGAGCAGACATATTTTATAATAATTCATTGTAATAAATTTATTTTTTGCAGCTGTATATTTGGCAACTAAAAGACAATGATTTAATAGGAGTGGCCTTCATTGACACATATACATACATCAACACACTAAGTACAGTAAAAAATATCATCTTAGCTGGGGACATTATCAAAAGTATAGCTCTTTACAGATATCAGGAAGAACTCAAAGTTTTGTCTTTGGTCAGTAGGGTAAGTCTCAAAAGTTAATTTTAAAATGATGTCCTTGCAGAAAATTATGATACATACAGGTAGAATCTTATTGATGTGATTTTTTTATTTCAATTTTTGGTGAAGTAGAATGTTTGTTGTTATCATGAATTCCATTCTAAATTCATTTTTATTGGAATTACTGGCTAGCTGACATAATAAGATGTAGCAATGTAAGATAGTATGATTACAGTATTCCAATTACATACTTAGGGTCTACATTTCTTTCTGGAAACTGTGTGTTTCCTGTCCCATAGCATAAATTGCCACTTCATACCAATCCTACTTGAGTAACTTGAGTGTACTCAGTGGGCTAATCACAGAAATCATCATAATCCGTTTCAGGATTACTGTACTCTTACATAAAGTGCTATTTCACTCAACCTGAACTTTAATCAAACATTCTTCTTATACGATATTTGTCTTCAGGATATTAAGCCACTGGAAGTTTATACAGCGGAGTACATGGTAGATAACACACAGTTGTGTTTTTTAGGTAAGACCAATTTTTATAATAACCTCTTAAAACGTGGTTGTCCATCAGTCTGAACTTGCATGTTTCAGTCCATTACCCATTTTTATCTGCATGTCCTCCAATGCCACTGCATGGAATTTACGTAAACTTTCACATTGTCACATAGTACCATTGTACACCTGATATTTTACATTTAGATCAGAAAATTTAGGTTTCCCATAACAAACTATGGAGTTTGCCAATCTTTGACATAGGAAGCAAGGGGTATACATAAGTAATATTGCTCGCAGTTTTACTAGTTTTATATTGTTCGTTCATATACCATAGATGTCTGAATACACTTATGATATATGTTATAGCATAGGTTATAAATATTTCAATAGTGTCGAGGTCAAGGGTTGTCATTTTTTTTAATTATAAGACTCTGATACTGTTATATCTGTGATCTTAATCACAATTGGACTGATTCTCATAAAATTTGATGCACCGTATCTAAACTTCTTATATGACTTCAGTTTCAGACAGAATGAAGAACATTATTTTATACTCGTATCAGGCTGAAGGTAAGTGTAATTGTTTTCTTTTGATACTAAGAATTCTTCTTTTCTAAAAAAATTGTTAAAATTTTGATTTATTGATTGTTGTTTGATGTCCAATAAGCAATACTTCAGCAACATTCATTACTTAAAAGGTGTTTAGTAATCTTATTTACACTAATCACATTTTTTAGATTTTCCCAGGGGCCTCGGTGGCTGAGTGGTCAAGGTAGTTCGTCTACTATTGATCACGTGGTCTGTCAACACTGAGATTGCGGGTTCGATTCTTACTGCAGGCAGCGTGTACTTAACTCCAATCTTAATTGACAAGGATTGCCAGTTTTCCTACCGCAGGTCCGGGGTTTTCTCTGGGTACTCCGGCTTCCTCCCCCAATAAAAACTGGAGGCCATGATATAGCTGAAAAATTGCTGAAAGTGGCGTTAAACACCAACAAACAAACAAACATAGATTTTCCCAATTATCCTATAATAAATGATCAATGCATCTGTAAAAAAATGCATATTGAATCTGGCAAATATCAGTAGCCTCCATGTTGAAAAAAAGGAAGAGATTAATTTGTTTCATTCCAGAACTTTGTATCCTCTTTGAAATTAATATTCTTTTCTTTCTTCGATAATCATACTGTGGGGTTTTTACTAAAAAAAGTAACATGTAAATTATGTTAGATTGATCAATAAAATAAATGGTGATATTATGTTTATAACAGCTAGAGAAAGTTTTGGTGGGCAAAGATTGCTGCGGAAGGCAGACTTCAATGTTGGATCAAATATACACAGCATGTTCCGAGTACTGTGTCGTAACGATCCATTGGTGGATAAAAGGGCACACAACGCAGACAGGAAACATATCACATACTTTGGTAAGATGCACTATTTGGTCATATTACAAAATATCATAAATCACATATTTTTATGCAAGCTGATTTTATGAAAATTTACTGCTGAAAACTTTAGGATTTTATTCTAGACCATTGGATTTGAAATGTTTATTAAACTGACATTGGCTTCTAACCAAGTGATACAGATTTATGTGTTTAACCCAGGTAAGATGTCAGATTATCACAATATTAAGATGTCTTGATTTTTGCTACCTGTGAGTCAGCATCCGAATGACTAAAAATGTGTTTGGTAAATGAGTATCATCTAGTCCCTCACCACCAGCTCAGTTTAAATATGAATATTTCCTTGTAAGTATTCATGTTCAGATGCTACATTTTACAGGTTGTGCCTGCTTTTAGTGCTGCTCTTGTCTTGCTACCCCTAAGTACTTCTTTAAACTATTTTTGATAGAATGTTCCTAATGCTAGTTTATTCACTAGCTTTACAATTGCAATTTATACATGGAACAAATGGAAACAGAAAAAAGGGAATATCAGTAAAGTTTGGACGCATATAATTTCAGTTTACAGTTACTTTCAATCTGAAAGATAAAAGAAATCAGAAATGTTCTTTTTTTTCTAGCCTCGTTAGATGGTACACTTGGCTTTGTGCTGCCTATCTCAGAAAAAGTATACAGACGTTTGCTTATGTTACAAAATGCTTTGACAACACAGATTCAACACATTGCAGGACTAAATCCAAGGGCTTACAGGTACGCTTAAGCGAAAGAAATCAAAATCCACAATTTGATGATATAAATTTGGGGAAAAGAATATTCAACCAGCAGAAATTTGTCTTGCAAAACATGGATCTAATTTAAAACAAAATGTCACCTGCAAACAAATGCCTCATGACCGTACATGACAAAGTTGTTGTACAAGATTGTAGAAAGTCACTAACATTGCACAGTATAGTGTCAATCTTGTTAAAAACGGACACAAATATGATGATTTCCCATTAAACAATGGAGATTTAATTTCGAAATTGATTGCTACAACATGTTAATTTAACACCTTTAATAAAATAGTAAGGTTATAGAACGAATATTGGGGTGATTTGTTCCCAGCAGAGTTACATTTCATGAGCTTGAAATAACAACATTTGTGCAATAACCCCTTTATCATATAGCAGAAATGCAAAATTTATCAAAACAGAATTTTTAAATGTAAATAAAGTCGTAATTGGAAATTATAATATAAAGTGCCTAAAATGATTAAAATGATGAGTCAAACTAGGTATAAAATGAGTATATATTCCTAATCAACATCATAAATGATCAACACTCTTTATGGTCGCATCATAATAAGGTTTTTCAAATATGTTAACAACATCACAATCAAATTGTGTACTTAAATGGCCAACAAGTCCTGTAACTCAAAGGTAACGTGGTTAAAAAAAGTTAACATATATATCCTGTTATAATTGATACAATTCATTGGGGCAAAAATATATACTAATTTTAACATGGGTTTGCTTGTTATGCCCACAAATAAAATTTGAAAACTTGAATTATTCTCAGAATTTCTTAAATATCTGCTAACACCTGTAGTGCTTAGAGTTAGCTGCTCAAAGCAACGAACTGAAATAGGATACAAAATTTTTTTTCACTTATAATGTTTACTTCTTATATTACAGAGCATTACAGAGCGTTCGTGCAGACTTGCGAAATCCCCAAAAGAACATTTTAGATGGTGATTTGTTATGGAAGTATTTGCATTTAAGCATGATGGAGAAAATTGAAATTGCTAAACGTATAGGAACATCGCTTGAACAGGTAAATTTTTTAGGTTTTGTTTGTTTGTTTGAATGATGTTTAATGCCACTTTCGGCATTTTTCAGCTATATCATGGCATCCAGTATTTATTGTGTGAGGAAGAGGAAGAAAACCTGGCCTTTGGTAGGAAAACTGGCAATCCTTGTCAATTAAGATTGGAGTCAACTACACACTACCCGATGCGAACCTGCAACCACAATGTTGACAGACCATGTGACCAGTAGTAGACCAGTACCATAACCACACGGCCATAGATAGCAGGTTAATTTTTCATTGTTAGGTACTAATCTACTGTACATGGTCACTCAAAATGATTGTTTCAAAATAATGCATTCTCTGTTCAATACTCCCTAACACTACACTCAATGTGGCATCTGTTTTTGTGGTCGAACTATGTTGTGATCTCTGATAAAGAAATTATAATCTTTATGCCTGTTTTGCATTTTACATTAATTTAAGCTTTTTGAAATTATTGTTAAAAAATGATAGATATTAAGAAAGAAATAAGGAACCATTTGTCTGTGTTTGAGATTATTGTCTACTGAAAAACAAACCAGATATAGCATATTATTTCATGTATTTTCCGTTGTTCTCTTGTAACTTAATATGAGCCGTTAAACTTGTGTGGCAGAGGTCACATTGAGCATAGTGTTACAGACTAGAAGATAGGTTACTCAAATACCCAAAACATACAGTTGTAAAGGAAATAATTGATGGAGAAAAAACTGTTATTTACAAATGAGTGAATAATTGTTATATGCTCTAGTTTAAACTATTGCAGATGATACATGTATGTATGTCTCTAGTTTGACATATATTTTAGTCTACACATAGACTCCTTAAGATAAGTTCCTTCAAGTGGTGGAAAAAGATGTCAAGTATAAGGAGTTTTAAGAATTTCAGATTATTTCTAAAGTGGTAAAGATTGACATAATGGCTATTGTTTCTTTTTCCTTGCAGTTAACAGATGATTTAATGGACATTGACAGATTGACATTACATTTCTGAAACCATCCAGTACAGTTCTTTGTTAGATTTGTTATGTTGATGGATTCTCATTGGATGTTGAAGTCATGTGATAAAATCATTATTTTGAGAACATATAACAATGCAACCTCAGTGAAGGTTAATGACAGTCACTGAAATAAAACAATCACTTATTTGTGTTTGTCATTTAAGTGAGGATTATTAAAATAAATTTCGAAAGAACCTAATTGTTTTTATTTAAGAGAGAAGTTGTAGCTAAGTAGCTGTATTAATAATCTCCTCTTGAACTGCTTAGCTAATTTCAACTAACCATAAACATGTTTGACTCTTGGACGGTCAGTTACCAAAATTGTATCTGATAACTCTGCTTGCCATCCAAGGAGACCACTTTAAAAATGTTAATTTAGATGTGATAACATATCCTCATATTTCTTCTAAATGATTTCAAATGTTTAATTGTTTTCTTATAAAAAAGAGGTATAAATAGAGTTTAATTCCCATCCAATAGACTTGTTTTATTTTTCAGATTTTAAATGCACTTCTTTTATATCTTCTTCTAACAAGGTAATTTCACTTACATTGACAATTGAATGTTTGCTGTTATGTACATACATTAATTTTGCTTACAAACATCCTTTAATCTTATGAACGTGGTTTTAATAACTTAAGTGTTTTTTATAACCCTCTCGAAACAGCCAGGGGTATATATTGGTCCTCATAGCTGTCCATCTGTCCTTTCGTCCATACAAACAAATTTGCTTTCTAGATGATAATTCAAAAAAGAAATTTGGAATATAGTTTCAAATAAGGTTGGTAAGAAGTCTATCGATTTTGGGGGAAATTTGTCAAATTTCAAGGTCACAGTCCACAAAAAATGTATAAAAAAATTTTACAAAAAAGATGTGTCCAGACAATAACTAAAAAATTTGCATTTGATTTCAATGAAACTAATTTCATATTAGATACATCAGAAGCCTGTCAATTGGAAATTCATCAAATTTGAAGGTCACAGTTGCCAAAAAATATTAGAAATTTTTACAAAGAAAACATTTCCAGACAATAACTCAAAAAGTTTGCATTTAATTTCAATTAAACTTTAGGATATATTTTCATATTAGGTGATCAGAAGCCTATCGATATATTGGAAATCCATCGAATTTCAAGGTCACATTTGCCAAAAAATATTAGAAATTTTTACAAAGAAAACATTTCCAGACAATACCTCAAAAAGTTTGCATTTAATTTCAATTAAACTTTAGGATATATTTTCATATTAGGTGATCAGAAGCCTATCGATATATTGGAAATCCATCAAATTTCAAGGTCACATTTGCCAAAAAAATGATAGAAATTTTTTACAGGTGGGAATGAAGCTCAGTGATGCTGGAGGAATTCCATCAATGGTCAAGGTCACCAGTCGACAAAAAACGTCTAGTTCTATTTTAAATGCAAGTTTTACTGTTAAAGTTAGTCATGATATAAAATCATGCTCAAACACACACTGATTTTCATTACAACAAAAAGGAAAAGTTCATTTAAAAGCTCAAGTTCCAACTAAATTGAAATGTCACAGACAATCAATTGCATCATGCACGCTTGGATTATAGATTTTTTCTTAAGACTTGCACAAGGGCTGTGTTAGTGTTAGGTTATGTATTTTCCATCAGGGAATCTTAGTACAAATCTGAGAGAAACGATATTGTTTGCAAAAGTGGAGTATTAACCTGATCTATCATGATTTGTAGAATACTTTATTACAGATTTGTTGTAAAAAAATACAAAAACAAGTACCTCATAACACTTCTTATAAATGAGATAAGTATATGTTTTGTCATGTTATCGAATTATTTGTACTAAATTGCACGATATACTAGATGAAGTTTTTATATCGTATCAATTAGGTTATGACATCCACTGCAAATCTTCGTTGTTGTGACCACTTTTATTATCTCTTTTTATACACCCACATGGCCAAACTATTTTTCAAAATTAACAAAGAAAAAATTACTCTTGCAGCTATTTGACAGATTTGCAAATGCCTGTTGCCATTAAGGCAGAGATTTTCCTACCTTTTTTCAAATAGGATCTGGGTCCATGATAATTGGGGAAAATTACGACGTAAACTCCACAATTGGGAAAAAAGTATTAAATCTGAATAAAGTAAAAGCATTTCTTTTAAACCTCTTGACAAAATGTTTCATAGAAAGTTTATTTGAAGTCGGATTATTCATACAAATACGTGTCTGTTAATTAGTCAAGAATGACAAAGAATGTATAAGCCTGACCTAAAAATGTTTTCATAAAGATTTTGGGAAAAGTTAGCAAAATTAACATTCATAGCCAGCTGTGCTGACATAATACTTAAATAGAAAAATTTATTGATGAATTGATTTTTATTCAGATCAGACATACAACATACATATTACATAATGCATACATTCATAAATACAGTCATACAATTTGAACCATACTTTTATGACAATAAAAGTTGCAGGTTAAGAACTGCCTTGAATACATCTGGGCTATCTCTTAAAATTTAATTGTTAGCAGTAAAATCATAAAAAGTAGGTTGATATCTAACCAAGGATAGCCCATTTAAGCCTAACAGCTTATTTCCAATGGGGTCCTTGTATGTACCCAACTTGTTTAGGTCTAAAAATCCAAGAACAACCATTTGGCCGACACACGAACTTGGGCAGACTTTTACTTTGAAAAGTCTCTTTTTTTTTCAGACAGAAATTTTTTACTCCAGATTTTAAGCTAGTAACATTTTTAATTCTCTAGGCACACTATTCCAGTCCTTAATAGCATTGTAATGAAAAGTGTTCGAAGAATAACAATTAACAGAACGAGTGTAAAAGTTAAACTCACTTGATCTTGTATTATAGTTATGAGTATCTGACATTTTTACAAAATTACCATTCATATACCTTGGGCATTTATTATAAAAATTCTATGTGCATGATTTGATCTCATGTCTTGCACTCTTAGTTCAACATTTAGAAAACCAGTCGATGAAAAAAATGGGATAATCTACTTTTTTTCCTATACTCAAAACCATGTATAAATCTAATAATTTTATTTTGCATAATATCTACCTTTTTCAGGGCTTTATTTAAACCACTGTACCATAAAGAACAAGCATAATCAAATTGGCATTGAATAACGGCCATACTTAGAGTCTTCCTTCCTTGCATTTTTGGAATAACATTTAGCTTTCCTATAAAGAAACTTAAGTGTCGCATTGGCTTTTTGAATAATATTTTTAGCAATAATGTCGCCAGACAGAAATTGATCTATATTAATTCCCAAGTATTTTACACATTTTTGAAATACTATGGAATGTTCATTACAAGTAACAGTGAACTTTTTACGGAGTTTACGTCTAGACCCACACAATATGCACTAAGTTTTACCTAAATGGAGTGACAACTCAGGGATAACTTCTGAATTTTTGTGCGAGTACAATACAATTTCTGACAAATTTTGCTTAATTTGGTCACACAATCTAGATTTAACCATTTTTGCCAAAGGATTGGAGTGAGATGAACTTTATGATAACCATATATCTGACATACCACAATCATTTTTGCCAAAGGATTGGAGTGAGATGAACTTTATGATAACCATATATCTGACATACCACAATCATTTTTGCCAAAGGATTGGAGTGAGATGAACTTTATGATAACCATATATCTGACATACCACAATCATTTTTGCCAAAGGATTGGAGTGAGATGAACTTTATGATAACCATATATCTGACATACCACAATCATTTTTGCCAAAGGATTGGAGTGAGATGAACTTTATGATAACCATATATCTGACATACCACAATCATTTTTGCCAAAGGATTGGAGTGAGATGAACTTTATGATAACCATATATCTGACATACCACAATCATTTTTGCCAAAGGATTGGAGTGAGATGAACTTTATGATAACCATATATCTGACATACCACAATCATTTTAAGTTTGTTTTACTTGAAAAATCCCTTTAGAACTATAATGTTTAGTTATATGTAATTTATATATTAGTTTATACAAACTTGCATTAATTTTTCTTGTTTACCACAAATAAATCTTTTTCCAAAAACTAATCAACCTGGCTTTAATAAAAATATCTGAAGGGTAACGACCCAACTCTCCATATAAAATACAATTTGGAGTAAATTTTTTTAACTTTTAAAATCATTTTATAAAAACTCAAAAATATACTTTCATCAATTCTGTTATCTTCATCCCCATACACCAGAACCATAAAATAGTATGGGAGAAAACATACAATCAAATACATGTATTTGTATATCTTCTGGTAAATTGAACTTTCTACATTTCTTTATACTATTAAACATTGTTTTTCTACCTTGTTCTAAAGCTCTATTTTTAGCTTTATCAAATTCATCATTGTGGGAAAATAAGATACCAAGATACATAAATTTATCCACAACATCAACTGCAACTCCAATTCTACCAATGAATGCAAAGGTGTATTTTGATGTAAACAAAATAAGATCAGAAAGAGATTCCTGGAGGCAGCAAGCAACTGTTACCAGTATCAAATCAAGCTGAACTGATGACTCCGAAAATAACTCTAGCCTGTATCATCAAAAAAAAGGCTGCTGAGAAAATATAACAAACCAAAAGGGACAATGACACCAAATGATTAATGTAAAGTTACTGTTACTATATTTGAAATAGTATTGAAGTTATTTCAATGCAAATTGCACTTAAAATGCAATATTAACTAGGCAACATGCATTTGACGTTCTTATCTTTCCTACCAAGAATTGTTAATAAACAAACAGACAATTTAAAAATTGATACTGGAGTATTTATTGAAAAAAACCATAAATACATGTAAGATAAACAATACAGTTACAATATTTGTAACACATTTTAATTATATCAAAAGTTTAATTTTATGGTATCATACTAGTAGTAACAGTGAAACTAGATATCGGTGAGATGATACCCATCTCTGTGGGCCCCGCCGACCTTAAGGTCAAGGTTAAAGGTCATCAACCATGGTATGCGACACAATGCCTTGATATTATCTACCCACATTCCAAATATCAAAAGCATACCTTACAAATAAAAAATCAAAGAATGTGTCCATGGGACACAGATGCCCGCGCTAAATGAAGTCCCAAACAGGAAGTAGTTGTGCGATAGGTCTGACAGTTGCTTAGGACGTACAACTTGTAATACTGAACCCCTAAGCCAAATTTCAAATTGATCTCATGTACGGTTTCTGAGAAAAGTTGACTGAAATTTGTACATACGGACGGACATATTTACGAACAAATGAAGTCCCAAACAGGAAGTAGTTGTCCAACAGGTTTGAAAGTCGCTTAGGACGTCCAACTTGTGATATTGAACCAC
The DNA here is from genome assembly GCA_944474755.1 of Limnoperna fortunei. Lineage (NCBI taxonomy): Eukaryota > Metazoa > Mollusca > Bivalvia > Mytilida > Modiolidae > Limnoperna > Limnoperna fortunei. The sequence continues at coordinate 19,337,064 of OX104112.1, read as the reverse complement.
CCTGCCAAATTTCAAACTGTTCTCGTGTACGGTTTCTGATAAAAGCTTGACAGAAATTTGTTCGGATGGATGGACATGAGTAAAACTTAATGCCCCGGGACTTGTCGTCGCGGGGGCGTAACAAGTTACAGCCCGGACATGAATTTGTCACTTAGACAGCAATAATGTGACTTTAAGGTCAAAGTTCAAGGTCAAAGGTGATCAACCATGGTATGCGACACATCGCCTTGATATTATGCACTCACATTCCAAATATCAAAAGCCTACCTCAAAAGATAAAAAAAGTTACAGCCAGGACATGATTAGTTTCATAAGGAAGGACGAACAGACAACAAACGAACAGACAGACGGACGGACAGACTGATTATTTTAAGCCTCAAAATTGTCCTTTATATAATTTATGAGTCTCTATTTTTCAACACTTTTCATGGATTTTGCTAGTATTATAATTGGACGTTCATTGTTCTCAGGACTTGAGCTTATTTACCATTTACTAAGAACTTCTGGGTTTGTTCCATTAAATCCTTATGACATTGTAAAATGTTTTTGAAGACAAGTTGCAAAGAGTCATAGTAACATTTTGTACTCCCTACATTATGACACAAGTCCTCCGATGTTGTACTATCTTACAATTGTCTTTTAAATCACTGATGAGTCTACCTTTTTCAATGCTTTCCAGTGCTTTTGCAAGTGTTATAATTGGACTTTCATGTTCCTTCGGATTTAAGCTTTCCTTCCACTTCTTGAGCACTTCCCGGGTTTGTTCCTTTAAATCCCCATGCTTTCGTTCAATGGTCTGAAGATCAGTTACAGTGAGGCCTAATTCTATACCAAGTTGAAATGTTGCACTTCCTACATGATGACACAAGTTCTCCAATGCTGCATCATCTGGTGTCCATGCCAACATATCGACTGGGAAATCTAACAAACATAGTTACATGGATTAATACCAAAACATGAATTTAATATTTCCTTTGGTTGTTTTATTAATGTTCAACTGTTAAACATGACCAAATACCACAAACAGTAAACAATTTATTATTGTATTACGGCTTAAACTGTAAAAATACTTTTCTTCGTGGGCATTGTTTGGTTAAAATGATCGCCGTTTTTTACTCGGGGATTGTCAGTTCTAATTGAAGTAGCGATGATTTCACAGATGCAGGGCCGTTCAATCTTGTTCTTGCACACACACAATATTACTAAATAAATGATGCTGCATATGTTATGATTAAGTTTTATTTTTGAAAAGTTGCTGTAAAATTAATGTCCTGTATTCAAATTGTCCAATGTTCAACCACAATTATAAATTAAAAATATTGCAGTGATTTAATATTAGCACAGACTTACTAGTAATACATGTAGCTCCCAACATATATTTCTGGAGTACTACCAAACCAGAAGACCTTATAACTATTAACTGTTTAAGATCAGATGCAGGGCAGTTTAAGAACCATCCAATGAATACTGGTGATAAGTTTTATTTCAATTGGTTGATCTGTTTTAGAGATAAATCCTTTTAAAACTTTTTCCCATAGGGTCTTATTTTACGTACTGCTGTGCTGATGTGGCAGCCATTTTAAATTTCCAATTGGCAAAAATACCCAGAATGTTTATAGACATCCATGCAATTAATAATAGCTTTAAATTTTGTTTCATTTTATTAACAGGTTTCAGAGAACTTTTTTCCATAGGGCCCTATGTTAAGCATAAACTTTATAGACCACAAAATATTTATTATAATGTTTTGTTTAAAATGGTTAACTGGTTTCAAAGAATTTAGGTTCCTATGTTAAGCTACGTTCTGTGGTTGTGGCCATTTAAAAACAAACTTTATAGAGGACCATCCCATGAATAATGGGGATCAGTCAGTGATTCTGATCATAATAACTTTGTAAAGGTCCTTCAAATAAACATTGCAATCAACTTTTGTTTCAATTTTCCCAGTGGTGTGAGAAGATTAAAATGTAAAACTGCAGATGACAATGGAAACTATGGAATCTAAGTGATGAAAAAAGTTCACAATTGTTCATTGTAAGCTGAATAGTAAAACTTGTCCAATTTTTAAGTCATGATTTTGTTAAGGGGCCTCAGTGGCCGAAGGGTTAAGGTTAAGTCTACTATTGATCACATGGTTTGCCAACACTGAGATTGTAGATTCAAGTCTAACTGCGGGCAGGGTAAACTTGACTCCAATCATAATTGATGAGGATTGCCAGTTTTCCTACCGAAGGTCAGGTGTTTTCTCTGGCTTTCTCCCCCTATAACAACTATACCCCATGATACAGCTGAAAAATTTCTGAAAGTGGCATTAAACTTTCAAACAAACAAATCATTTTGTTAAAATATTCATGGCATGATCAAAATATAAGAGTTTGTCCAGAAATATGATAAAAACCACACAACTCCAAGTTAAGTGAAATACACGTTACAATTACACATATACCAACCTTCTTTTAACTTTATGTCACGAACAACCTGCAAAAAAAGAAAATGTTATTATAATTTTTTTAATAATGTTGAATTGCAATTGTTCTTATATTGATAACAACTAGAGGCTCCCAGCCCTGTAGCTGCTAAGGCCGGAATTATTTATTTTGTTGGTTTACGGATCCCCCGACCTGAAATTTTAAGATCTTGAAAAAAAATAATGACATTTTTTCATCTTAATATTATTTTTGCCAAACGCTTCTTCTTACGATTCTCCCCAGGAAAAAAATTAACGGTAATTTTATTGTTTACATTTATCTGCTGGTTGCCCATAAACAAATATTTGACCGTAAACCAGTAACCAGAAATCAGACTGAATACCGATCGGAAGGTAACCTTTTTGTAGGAACACGTACAGACTATCGTGAACCAGATACTTATAATAGCATTTAATGGGGGAATCTGTCTTTTTACAGTTGGAAGTAACTGTAACAAACAATACTATTATGGCGGATAAAAAATTTATTAAATGTTATCCAAATGACACTGTAGGAGAGGTCATAAACATTCATTTAGAAAACTAAAGTGGCGATTGACGAAATAAGAACCGGAGCTACAAATGTAACCAATGGGAATGTCACACCTGACACCACCCCAATCCATGTTCGTACTGGGAAGCTTTGGTACCAAATTTATAATGGTCACATGTCATGAGCTCAAAACTGATGAAAAGCATGGCGATACTAGTGGAAAAATGCTCGTCTGTGAAGACCAAATATGGAATATTTTTTTTGTTATTTTGCATCCTACCCAATTTACTTCAAATTTGAAAAAAAAAATCTGAAAAGTTGGAATTAAAATATTTTTTCCCCTCCTCCTACCCAAATTTTTTGGGGCTGATGTCTGTAAACCAACAATATAAACGGCCTATCCTGGAACTCTAATGATCTGTCTTTAAATTTTTTCAATATACAATTTCATTCTGGCTGTTATAGCTTTTAATTTACTGTTCAAAATCAAAAAATTTAACGACAATTTTGTATGCTGGGTAATAACTCCCATGTGCCTTCAGACAATTTCTGAAAAAAATTAATAATTCAGGATAATTTTTTAATTTCCAGTTTTACTCTAGTGTTTATAGACTTCAAATTATAAAACAACATGTGTGGACACAGAAAAATTGCCTTGCCTGCATTCACTTAAATAACATTAAATTATCTTTTAAAAAATTCTATGCATCATTACAGAGAAACTGACCTAATCCAAAAACTTTAATGTAGTAACTGGACCATAAAATTGAGGTCATGGTCAGTTGACGCCAACTAGACAGTAATGTACTATTCAGCAGTAACATGTACAGCAAATATCATCCTAACATGCATGGTTACAGAAGAACTGCCCTAATCCAAAAACTAAAATTTGGCAGCTGGACCATGAAATTGTGGTGATGAATTTGACAGTTTTTTCTATAGCTTTTATCATTTTTGAGATACTGACCAAAAAACGTGTGTTGACACCCATTTTTTTTTTTTTTTAATAATTACAGCCATCTTTGTCCATTGATAATAATACATTGGGTACAATTTGAAACAAGGTACCCTAAGGACGGTTTTGAAAAATCGAAAAAGTCCGAAATGACTGGGTTGCAACAAATCGGTACCATATTATGCAAATGTTCTGAAAACTGAAAAGTTCCTGGAAAATTAGGAAACAAACACCAGGAACACTGAAATAGACAACATCAATACATGTACAAACTTTCTGGTAAAGTTCAGAGATCTGGGTTGAAAACTGTACGAGTTGATTACACAAAATAGGTACCATCCTCTGCAAATGTTCTGCAAAATGACTAAGTTCCCAAGGTGGAAAAATTAGGAAAAAATCCTAGAACCCTTTTATAATAGCAGGTGCACAACTTCAATAATTATAGATTATTTCCTTTTTTTTAACGAGATGTGTTTTTTCCTCGGTAACTCAGAGATAACAGCTGAGATGTGATGACAAGAAAATGCATGGAGTTTCATAAAACATATATAATCCGTTTATCTCTGTTTTGTAACATTGTGACATCACAGTATTTACTTAACAACGTCTTGACAGCAAGCTCAGAGATGGGCCCATCTCACGGTAGTAGAGCGAGATGGAATAATATTGCACACAAAGATCAAAGGAAAATACTGCAAAATAGCGATAAATGTGCAATCTTTCTGTGAATTTTCAGAGATCTGGTTTGAAAACTGTAGGAGTTGATTACACAAAAAATATACCATATTTTCCCCACCCGCCTGACTTCATCATTCTATAATCAGGGTTGGTACTTCGTTCAACCCCGCTAAAAAGTTTACGACGGATGACAGACACCAAGTGATGGCAAAAGCTCACACATGGATCCTTTGTCCAGGAAAGGTAAAAGCAAAGTTTGTTGTTTTGCCTGCAAAAACAGATGTCTCCCCTTTACAACAAAATTATCCATGGAAGTAAAATGTATCTAAGCAATGAAAGTTGATAATGTGTCTTTCAATCCATTTCAGGTTTCTTATTTTTGTTTGGTAGTTTAAGAGTTGACAATTGTGAAATAAATAATTTCAAAGATAAGTAACTTCCACAAAATTCTCTAAATAAAACAATTGCCTTCATATTCACAACTACATATTGTGCCCTCAGTCCATACCAAGTTGCAAACAATTCCAATCAGCAGTATCAGAGGAGTTCCACTGATAGCTGGTTTAGTGGTATATAATGTGAAATTTCTTACTTCTAAGGGGTGCAATTTTCAAAAATTTCAATGGATAAAAAATTGCTGTAATATGCACAACTACATATTTTACCCTCAATCCAGACAAAATTTCATAAAATCATGTTTAGTAGTTTCATAGAAATTGCACTGACAATCTGGTGTGGTAATATAAAACGTGAAATTTCAAGGTTCAAAGGGGTGCAATTCCCCTGAAATTCCCATAATACACGAATCATTATAATATGCACAAGTACATATAGTGTTCTAAATTCATACAAAGATTCATAAAATTCACGAGTTTTGCTGACAAAATGGAGGACAGACATACAGCCAGGAGCAGAAGGAAAGGCAAGACCTAACAATTATCTGTTTCACACATTACAACAGTATTTTGTTTAGTTTAAAATTGACTTTAAGTATAATGTAAAATAATTAAACAATCATTAAAAAATTAAACAGGTCAAAATCATACCTTGCACAATTTACAAGTGTCCATTTCGATTTTTTGAAATGCTTCTAACAGTAGTCGGAAAGTTGGATTATTTGTTTTTTCCCTCCAGTGCCAAAGTGCATGAAAATACCAATCCTCAGTATCTCGCCTATTGAACTGAGCTTCCAAATTTTTCAATTTTGTGATCTGGCAGCCAAGATTTAAAAAAAGTGTGTTGGAATCTTCAGGACCGAGCATAGCAGCCAATCGTCTGAGATGTTTAGCATCTGGTTGACTTTCCAACAAAGATACTTTGAGACCTGAAATGCAAACAATAATTTGGTTATAATAAATGTAACATGCAAGATAAGCATGAAATGACTAGGTTGCAATTTTATGTGCAAATATGTTAGCCACACAATTAAACTTGGGGCAATTTTGGTGACATTATCACTAATGGATGCAAAAATCTCCATTATACTTGAGTGTAATTATACCTTAATCCAGACATGATTTTTCTAATAAACAAATGGACAGAACAGTTCTCACATTATAAATAACAATCTCAAATCACATATGCAGGGAAATCTTACTTGAAAGTTGATGGGATTTCCTGATCTTGTCCTTTTTAAGCTTATTTGATAATGTGTCATTACTATAGAGACTCAGTGTTCCAAATGTGTAAGCAAACAAAATCTCCAGTGTTTTATTACATAAACAAAATGAGTTGCATTAGGAGTATATAAGAAGACATTTTGAATCAAATACATTTTTTTGTTTAATTTTTGTTAAATTTGCCATATAGCTTTCATGAGTTCTTACAAATTACAATGAAGAAAATTTCGAGCTTCAGACAGTTTTTTTTTAAATTTTATATATAAATTAAGGATTGATATATACTTAACATGCTTAAGTACAGAAATAAAACTAGACAAAGTCGATCTAGCGATCGCTGATACCCCTGCTTTTGTGAAAATTTCTAACGTTTTTCGTGGACTGCGACCTTGAAATTTGATGGATTTCCCCCAAAATCAAAAGGCTTTTTACCAACCTGATATATGACAATATCCCAAAGTTTCATTCAAATCGGATGCAAACTTTTTGAGTTATTGTCCGGAAACAACTTTTATGTTAAAATTTCTAACGTTTTTCGTGGACTGTGACCTTGAAATTTGACGGATTTCCCCCAAAATTGATAGGCTTCTTACCAACCTGATATATAACAATATCCCAAAGTTTTATTCAAATTGGATGTAAACTTTTTGAATTATCATCCGGAAACCAAATGTGGACGGACGGACGGACGGACGGACAGACGGATGGACATGAGGACCACTATATACCCCCGACTCTGTCGAGCGGGGGTATAAAAATATGGCTACATTTTAAAAATGTATTTATATTGGAAATAACTGGCCAACAAATAGTCCAAGTTTTTTTGCATCCATTTTAAAAAAATTTCATTTCCAATAATTTGCCTTTTGGCAATACTTGTTATTAATAAAATGGCATAATAATATCTATAGTGAATATTCTTAACTTAATATAATTGAAACAATAGGAATGTAACCATTACAAAAAGTCCATAGCAACCATATATTTTTTTAAACGGGATAATGTACCTTTCTGAAATATGTCATTTTACAACTGGAAGGGACATTATGTCCCAATCAATGGCCAAAAAAGTCCTTGACAACCATGTGTTGTTTTACCACACAAATAGTAGAGAGGGGTATCAACAAGCAAAGCATATTGCATGCCGTATCGCGATATATCGTAAATTTCTTATACATGCATTTGAAGTAAACCAAGTTCCTCAACAGAGCATCGGCACTTCTTCTTTTTTACTAGTATTTGTAACAGGCAACAATAATGGATGATGTTTACGTAAATTTGTTGTCAAGTTTGTTGTTCCGCCCGAACATTTGATGGCCATTTTGCATGTGAAACAACCAGCCACATTTTTCAGTATAGTCTGGAGTGGCTAATAAGTCTGAAATGCTTCCACATTGGAGCTTTTCCTTTTAATTTTTTTACAATTTCTTCCCGAGGTGTCAAGACTGTCCTCCATTTTGCATGGCTATTGTAATTAATGGTATTACCGGTATTAACGTACTATTCCGGGAATGAGTACATCGCAGTGCAATTTTGCATGCATTAAAGTTATATTAATTGGCATTTAAAATATTAAAAAGCAAGAATACACAGGTATTTGTTAGTAAATAAGGTAAAATTCAACTTTTTGTAGGATGTACGGAGTCTTACGAATTTCAACGAGCATACCGGTATTCCGGTATTCAGATCCCGTACCGATACAGCATATCGCCAATGACCCGAATTGCAATATACCGGTAATACCGCCCACCACTAACAAATAGTCTATTCCGCCTAACAAATAGCCCACCAACCTATGTAGTCAAGTTCAAAACGAGAGATGCAGAAAAATTGAAGTTCTTACATGAATCTGAGAGAGACCTTTCTAATTGATCTTGAACACTTAGCCCTTTTCCTTTTTTTTTCATACTATTTCAATTAATGCTCTTGAACAATGAGCCCTTTTTTCTGTATTTTCAATATTATTTCAGTTAACGTATCATTCTATATCGAGACAGAATGCAATAGTACAAGCCCATGATCATAGTTGATCACATGCCAAAATTGAAAGGCAAGATCAATTTTGGGACTTACCTGTACACCCGCTGACACATTCTTCATCTTGAATAATTGTCTAAAATTAAAGCAAGACATTTTAAGCATTAAAATGCAATATTATTAGATTATAAATTTTGGTATTACATGTACATGATGGCTAATAGTCTGGAATAACTCTGTTAAAAATATGCACATTTTTTTTACACATGAATATAGAAAACATTTCTTTTCAGAGGATGGGTAATGGTGCAGTTTTCCACATAGCGTCCACAGTTCACAGATATCATCTGGGTTGACTATGGATTAGGTATGTAATGCTACTTCCAAGTTAATGATTTGGGAAACGAGTGGTTTCTTTCTTTTTAATAAAAAGGACAAAATGATCTGTTCCCACCAACCTTTCCAGAAGTTTATATGGACAATTAAAATTTACTGCCATGAATTTAATATTTATTATTTCTTAAATATAGATGGGGAAATATAAAATAATATTAAGTTTAGCATGTAAATTGTTGAAAATTGTATTTCTCTTGAGTGTTAAAGGGAAAATTTGTGTTCTCTTAATATTCTCTGCCATTAAAGTTGATGACGCAAAAATAATTGTATTTATTTTACATTACTACCTGGCATTGGCATATAGTATGCAAATTTCAATATGATATACACATTCATTGTATTATTTTTAACTGTTCAACAATGTGTCCAATGACTATACTTACTTTATTAGAGAACCAAACTGACATGTTGGACACATTATGCTGTTGGTCATGCTGGCTACACATCCAATTTCCACCTTTTTCTGCGAGTATTTGATTATATTCTACGAAACAAAGTCCATCATTACATGGAACACCTAATTCGATGATAAACGGGAATAACATACTCTTTTGGTGTGTGATGTTTGCAATAGCAGAGTAGAAGTCTGTTGTTCCTATGATACTCCTGGTGAGACACTCCTGTACTGTTGAAGCAATGGAGGGTTTGATGTCAGATTTGCTTTGTTCGTGCATTAATGCCAGTATGATTCTATTTCCCACAACATAGGCTTGAACTTGATGATTACTGTCAATGGTTATAACAGCGCTATCAGTAAACAGTTGTAATTTGTTAATATCTGTGTTTAAATTCCTCAGTACAATAAATGATCCGAGAAAACGATACAGTAAAGCAGGTGGTATTATCCGTTCTGTAAATTGATATGCAAGGTAAATGCATTTTTTTCTCTTAAAAGTATCTTTAAATGGTCGATCTGTAATCATAGATGGCACTATGAAGTAACTACTCTCAGACTGTGTCTTTGGTTCTAACAAAATGTCCAAACGGACTAGCATGTTAATCATAAATTCCCTAAATGGAAATATATGCATGAAATCAGTCTGTTGCCAAAGTTGAAGAATGGCAGGTTTCTTAATAATTCCTGTCCTGCTTAATTTTTTCAATTTTTTTCGTATGGCTTTTTCTTTAGGCCAAAATAACTTTTCTGTTACTATGGAACGAAGGACATCAATCAGATATGCAGGATCTGTCACAACATATTCTCTCAGATTTTCTTCATCGAAATAGATCAGTTTCCCTAACGCATGCTGAACTTTCAAAAAAGTAACCAGTTCTTTTGGCTTGAGTGACATTCCCTCATTTTGGGCATTTAAAGTTTCAAGTTCTTTAATCGTTAAAATCTTCTTTCCTTCAGATGCCTGTTTAGCCAGTTGTAGTTCTAGTGGAACAAACTTTTTTGGCATTGGTTCACCCCAGGATGGATGCTCAAACGCAACATCTAACAAAGCGTCACGTAATGCAGCAAGATCATTGTCATTTTTATCTTTCGCATTGAGAAAAAACAGCTGATCAATCAAGAGGTGGTCTTTGCCTGCATGATTTCTGAACAACGTCTTCAAACTGTCTTTGATGGCTTTTCTTTTCTGCTCAACATAACTCTGAAAGAAAACATAGTTAAAATCTGAATATGAGTATAGTGTATACAATTTAACAGGCACTTGTTGTATGAAAAGAAGATGTAGTACATGCATTGATAAGAGTGACTAAGGGGATACAATCCATCATTTTTGCTATATATCATAGAAAACACCATAAATTGTAAAATCAATATAAACTTCTTTATTCATTATTAATTCCATCAAATAAAAATATTACTAAATGATTTATACCTGCACTATCACTATCATAAAAATTTATTTTCCAATTTATAAAATGTTAAGCGTAAAACATTTTGGAAAAGGGAAATAATAAATTTTTAACAGGGTAGGTAAAAAAATCACAATTTGTAATCCTTTTTTAACAGTTTTTATACAAAAAAAAAAATCAGCACTGAAATGTACACCAGTTGCTTTTAATTAAAACAAATCTTGGGGGAGAATTATGTAAATGAATGATTTGTTCATGCTTTTATATTCACTTCTCTATAGGAAAGATAAAACAGAAATTTCAGTGTTGATAAATGCAATAATATAGGGTTATTGCATGAATATTGGGAAATATTGTCCCAAGCAAGTGTTATATTGCACGAGCTTGCGAGTGCAATACAGCATCTTGCGAGGGACAATATTTCCCAATATTCATGCAATAACCCTTTTATTATATAGTAATATTTTTTTTTGTGCTTTTAAGTGATTATTAATTATCTTTGCTATTTTGTAATATTTTACTAGGTCCAATATTATCATATTTTCACTTGGTCAATATAACAGATATATATTTTGATGTAGATTTACATATAATAAAAACAGATTTTTGTTTCAATTTTGTGTTTTTATTTGTTGCACCTTATTCATGTTATTGTTGTGAATATATGGCCACACACTCGAATTTCGTCCATACTCGAAATTTGGCGATTACCCTTCATTCGGCAATGTCAACAATGATCCCAAGGATAAATTACTTTTAAAATATCTTGCATTTATTGCTCAAACCAAATGACTCCTAAATAATTAAATACAATGCGTTTCAGCGAAATTAACGTCCGTTAAAGCGACACACTTTCATCGCCAAAATTCGAGTGTACTACTACTAGCATAAATTCCTGCTTTGAAACGAGCCACTTGTGCACAATATTTAAATCCCGTTTTGTTTTAGTTTACACTTGATTTTTTCCTTTGTTGGTCTATTAAATTTACTATTATCTACAATCGAATTCATTTCCATTTGTTCAGTTTCAAGCGGTTCTGCTAATTTTCCCCTCGAGAGCAGATCATGTATGTCACTTTCGGCCATGTTTGTTTACCAAACAACAGTAAAATATAAAGCCGATGTTCGGAACACATCTGCACTTTTCCCGGAAATTACATAAAAGGCCGAGATTCAGAGTAAAATATGAAAATATACTGCACTTTATTGCTATATGAAATACAATGGGGAAAAAATATTACTATATAATAAAACCTACTTTTATTTTTTGAATTACAATAACTTGTATAAACAACTAACCATATGGCAAGTTTGAAGAAATTTAAAACAAACCATTTTCAGTGCATGTTTGTTCATTACTTGTATCGTAAGCCTACCATTGATATTATATCATTTTATCAACACCATATCAAGTATAGCATATACAATAAAACATTTCTGTTGATTTACTATGTGTTTCTGACGTCTTATCAATACCAATATGTTTGGCATAGTTAAACCTACAGTTTAATATTCAACATAATATGTGTCTGTAGGAGCCATTGATATGTAACGTGTACTATATTTAATATTTAATGAAAAGGACCACAAAGAAAAGAATTGGATAGAAACAAGTTAGGCCACCCATTTATGCTCCTTACCATTTTGTCTTTGTGTGTTGCGACAAATAAAATCCTTGGATATTTTTTGTTGCTGTGTGTAGCTGTCTTCTCACAGAATGTTAAAATTGAATTAACCCAATGTAGAAGAAAATCTAAAATAAAAAAAAATCATGAATAAGCTATATTAGATTTTTATTAGTAGGGAATTGTTTGTATGCAACTATTCCAGGCTGATATTTGTCCTTTCTGTTTTAAGTTTTTTTGTAAAATTTTATAATATATTGTCTTTTCTTTGAGCAATTAAATGCAGTGAAAACTTCTATCTGGTTAACACCAAACAAAAAATTGTGTATTAATGGTTACCCATCAGACTCTAGTTTTTGCTGCTGATCCTATTAATTTTTTTATGAATCTAGTCCAGACCGGCTAGATTTCTAAATCTCTAAAAATCATAAACCTGGTCTTCTTTGAGTTTTAAATAGCAACTAGTTATTTTTGTACAAACACAGCATTGATATTGTACAAAAACAAGCAAAGCCAATATACAGCCAAACTGTGTGCTGGCTATCCAAAATAGACAAAACTAGATATCAGTGAGATGGTACCCATTATTGTGGGCCCACCGGCCTTGAGGTCAAGGTCAAATGTCATCAACCATGGTATGCGCCACATCTCCTTGATATTATCTACCCACATTCCAAATATCAAAAGCCTACCTCAAAAGGTAAAAATGTTACTTGGACACTAATTTGTCATTCAGTAAGCAATAATGTGACCTTAAGGTCTAAGTTCAAGGTCAAAGGTCAACAGCCACAGTAATTATCTACCCACATTCCAAATATCAAAAGCCTACCTCGAAAATTAAAAAAAGTTACAACCTGGACATGAATTAGTCATTCAGAAAGCAATAATGTGACCTTAAGGTCAAAGTTCAAGTTCAAAGGTGATCAACCATGGTATGCGCCACATTATCAACCCACATTCCAATGGACGGACAGACTGATCACTATAGGGCATCCACCACAAAGTGGAGGGGTCCTAATATAATGGACAGCCAGAACTAAATGATATACTGTGTAGATTCAGGATATTAACCAGTTATTTTTTAAATATCATGGCAGGGATTGTGCCGACATTTAAATACACATATTTAGTGATTTGCATGACAAAAATAGCACCAAAATCACTGAAGATGGTATGAATCCATAGGTGATTTGTCCCCCCAGGAAAATACATTTCATTTGGCTTTCATCTTTGAAATAAATCTAGTGTATTTTTGTCAAGGTTTTTGTTTACCTGCGGTGGTGGTTCTTCCTTTAAATCCTGGTAAAAAGGCCATGTCTGGCATGTCTTCATTTATATCTTTACTTCCATTGAAGATGACAACAAAGGTTCCTCTGCTGGAAATAAACAGTTGGTGGGTCAGATAATAAATCTTCTGACCTCCAAAATCCCAAATATCAATAGGTATGACAATCATCTTATAGTCTCCTTGGCGACACTCATTTAAAACTAACGCAATTATATCATCATTTGAAGGCCCACCTTGTTGTAGTTCTTTACTTTGCCCAGTAGTAGAATCGACCCCGCCAACAGCACCCAACATGGAGTCTTCTGTAGACACAGGTCTTGTTATGGAATCAGCTCCTACAATGAAATACATTGCCTTTTAATGTAACCTGTTTGTCTTTTTAATGACAAGACATTTTATGATCACATACACTGTGAAATATATCTATGTAAACATACATGTGCAAACAAAAATAATAATTATTGTTGGATAAATGATGTTGACCGAACTATTTTTAGTGTAACCAGAGTAAATAAAGATGGTGGCATTCAATATCTACCTTGATAACAACACAAATTCTTTGTTTGATGAATTGTCTTTAATGATGTTAAATTTAAAAATTTTCTTTTTGTCGTTTTAGAAAAAAGTACAGATTTAAATTAAAGCTTAGTTATGTGAAATTGTGAAAAATATACAGAATTGAGACAGTCTTTTCAAAAGGATATAAAAAATTATTTGGAACTGTCCAATAATATTAACAATAGAAAATTACTCTTTTGTATAGATAGTAGCTCTTTAAAAGTATTAAAAATTACTTCATTATTTATTAATAAATGTCTTTTAATTCGAAATCAGTCAGCAGGAATATAATTAGTTTAATTGTATATGGACTAAAACATGCATTGTAACTTAAATTTTCATAATTGTTGACATTGTATTAGAACTTTTCACAACTGATGTTATTATATATTGTTACTGGGCCTGTGCCATTATTATAATGCGCTTGTGTCAATAAAATTATTATTATTATTATTATTATTAGTCTTCACTTTTATTCAAATCAGAAGGTGGTACGTGTATATGGAATAAACATTTTGTACTACATATAATCATCAAAATATTAATGTCTTAGTATGAAAATACACAAGAAATATGGAATTTGAAAATATTTGAAGGATTGAACACAGTTTTCCAAGGATTTATCAGTATCAACAAGAACAATTCACTCACAAACTTATAATAAAGGTCCTTCATTTGTTTTGTGGACTAGTTGGTCTTGTTGGTATATGGATAACTCCCTGGAAAACAGTGTACAATCCCATAATAACTGACCAAATCTAATATTAAATTAATTGATCATATTTCATGAATTATAGGTTAAATTGATCAATTAATTTTTTAAACATATATCAGTCAATATTTCAGCTATATTCAGGATGAGAACATGTTAACAAACAATTCAACTGGAAAAAAGGAAGGACAAACAGAAACAAAATTCTGACTGCAAATGGGAAAGTATGAGTATAAGTTAGTGATGAAGAATTTAGCCTTTGTAGCAATCTTTTGCTTTATCATGCAAGAACCATGGAGCTCTTCAAAAACGTCATCCTGTTTAGTCCATGGCCAGGCTCTTCTTATTATGACCTGACATTTTGTTTATTGCTATTGGATGATAGGATTTATTTGTTAAATACACCTAACTCACTAGTAGGTTCTTGTGATGGCTGTGTCACTTCTGCAACTGTTGAAGTATTGTCCCTGGATTTGAGAAAACTCATAACTGCTGCATTGAGAATTGTACCTGTAGATAAAACCTTCTTTTGAGGATACACTTATTTTTTTTAATACATTTGTGATGCAATTCGAAGATCATTTTTAATAACAGAGTGTGAATTATGCTCGTTTTCTCTATAATATAAAAATGTCACGAAATTTATCCACAGTCTCCTATGATGTTAAATCACTGGGCTACTTCTCATGTAAATTTACATTAGTCTTGTTCCCTTTTTTATTTTGTTTTGATAGATTTTAACACCACTATCAGCAACTTTTCAGCTGTATTCATCTTCGCTAGCCAAGGGTTACGATCCCATACTCTTATCTTCACCCTTGGCAGATTAAGCCGGATTTTTTGGTCTGTCCGCTACCGGCATTTATTGGTTCCAGCTGAGTCTAGCTGCGTCAGATCAGAACGCTTGATACTACTGATCACACATTGATAACATGTGCGATTGAAAAACAAAAACATTGAAGCGTGTTACCGGAATACATTCGTAGGTTTAAAGATTTTCCACTACCTGTTCTTGTCCCTACGAAAACATCTTTTCCCTGCATTAAAGCTTCGATCGCATCCTTCTGATTTTGGGTTTAAAAAGAATCTATTTTGAATAATTCACATATTAGTTTTGGAAAGTCACTGGTCGCAGCCATTACTTCTTACAAAACTTGCATAATATCTTTCTTTTGATCCGCTAAAAATGATGTAATTCATATGGACGGAGTATAAGTTTTCTGATTTATTCCGAAAGATGTCGCTAGGCGGGAAATACGATTTTATGGCCCAATCTGCCAAGGGTAAAGATAAGAGTATCAGATCGTAACCCTTGGCTAGCGAAGATGAGCTGTATTGTGATGTCCAGTTTTCTTTTGGGAGGAAGCCAGAATACCAGAAAATTCCCAATATCATTAAAATAAAATCTTGCACTTGCTCCACTTTTGGGATGAGCAAGCTCATGATTAGTATAAGAAACCTTCTGCCGTCCAACGCTTTTTACAATTTTTTCATTCATACATTCAATTTTATTGAGTTAACAAAATGATTGGATAACAGGCAAAGCCTATAAGGATCCTCTCCTATAAACTGATTGTGATAACAAGGCATGCAAAATAAGGTATATACACTTATATTAATCATCAAAAGCACTATTATTTTAACACAAGAAGTTTGGCTCATAAATACTTGGGAGAATAAATTGTATGGCCGATTCTGGTTATAATTTATAAAAATTTAGCTGATCAATACAATTATAGAGATTGAATAATGGTAGTGTTTTTTATTAAAAGCAGTACTTGTTATTTAATTAATGAGATAAAGAAATAGTACGAGTTGGAATAGTATTGGCAAAAAAAAAAAAATAATAAAAAAAAAACATTACAAACATGGACAATGGTTATAAACCAGGAATGGAGTTTTTGAAGAAGATCTGGAATTTGAAAACTCATGAAATCTTTTTGTATCTGTGATAAATTTGAGTTCTGCTTGTGTAATTTGTGCTTTTTAGAAATTGAGTGGGAGTTTTTGACATCACAGAGCTCTCCATTAGTAAAACTGATGAGTCTGAACATTCCCCTTTCTCCCGATGTTATAACAATTTGTGTTGGTTCAACTATATATAAATCACTTTTTTTTAATATTTTTCTCTTAATCATCTTAAATTCAATCAAGCTAATTGAGTGATTTTTGTCATCCAACATTCCCTACATTTAATTCAATCTCTGCAATTTAGTTGGTATAGCTTTTAAGTTACTGAACAACAAGTGTCAAACTGCCACGAAATATGCTTGGCGAAAATTTGCCATTCTTTGCACAAAAAATTAAGGGCCATAACTGTGAAATGGATGAAGCTATTTGGCTGGTTATCAATCTTGGTCGATATATTATGCTTATAAAAATTTTCTTCAACTTTCATTAACAGAGCTGCCAACCCAATAAGATGAAAAATAGTAAGGCAGGGGTTTTTGGGCCGCATGCTCCCATCCGCTGGAGATGTTTTGCGAATGGATCATTTTTCTGACATTTTGGCTCCTTACTAGAGCGTCAAAACGATCGCGATCGATAACCACGTGGTTCACATTTAATAGTATTTACCTTTTATTCAAACGTTACAATGAGTATGATTAGATTTTTCTCATAATATTCCAACCAATGACGGTGACGACTATGGAAAATCCGGACTTTTATTTTTCTTACCGCAGAAAACTGAAAATCGTAGGTTTTTCTTCTTAATTCGTAAGGCGTATTTTTTAAGCAAAAATCGGAAGCCTTACGCTAAAATAGTAAGGGTTGGCAGCTCTGCATTAAGATCGAATTTGCCATTTTTTATATAAATAAAGGACTATAACTCTGAAGTGGCTGGTTTTCAGATTTGGCTGAGATATTATGCCCATAAACAGTTTCCCCAAGTTTGATGAAGATCGAACAACAACTATTCAAGTTAGCGGACATCACTGTGGATGCAGCCCACCATGGGCGTTTCCACAATACGTGCTTAAACAGGCATATAAAAACTAAACTTCAAAAGTTTCAGTTAAGTACAATAAGGTGCCATCAGACGATTCCTGAAAATTAAATGATTTGTAGGGCTTGTTCTTAGGTTATTTTTGTAATATGGAGTTTTAGTTTAGATATTACAGACTAATTTATAATACAAAAAATTATTAGTTTGTCCAAACTCCCAATTAAAGGGCAATAACTGATATAAACAGTCATCTAACCACTTTGCATTAAGCAATGATTTGTAGGCCTTGCTTTGCTGAATTTTCAGTTTCACTCTAGCTGTTATGGCATTTAAGTTACAGGACAATAACTACAAATTTCACTAAAAATTTTTATTAAAGGGCAATTACTCCTACAAGGAGTTATCTGACAATATCAGAGCAATAAAGTGAATAGAAGGTCTTGTATTGAGGATCATTTTTGCAATTTTCAGTTTCATTCTGGCTGTTATAGGTTTTAGGTTACAGGAAAAAATTCTGGATTATAGGACAATAAATCTTATAAGGGTCATCTGACAATTTTAGACAAATAGAGCGAATTGTAGGACTTGTATTGCTGATCATTCTTGCAATTTACAGTTTCACCCTAGCTGCTATAGTTTTAAGGTTACAGGATAAAACTGAAAAATTTCATATAAATTCATTAATAAAGGGCAATAACTCCTATAAGGAGTCATCTGACATTTTCATACCATCTTAGTGAATTGTAGGACTTGTATTGATGACCATGTTGCCATTTACAGTTTCACTCTACCTGTTATGGATTGTAAGTTCAGGACAAAAATGGAAAAAAATATAAAAATCTTCATTAAAGGAAAATTAGTCCTCAAAGGATTCAACTGACAATTTGAGACCAATAAAAGTGAATTGTAGGTCTTGTATTGCTGATTATTTTTGCATTTACAATTTCCCTCTAGTTTTTGAGTTAAAGGACACAAATGGACAGTTTTATAAAACATGTTATTTAAGGGCAACAACGCCGACAATTTCAGACCAATCCAGCGAATTTGGTAGTACTTGTATTGCTGATTAATTGTGCTATTTACATTTTCACTCTAGCTGTTTTCAAGTTATATTGTAAAAAACTTAAAATTTTGTCGAAAATCTTCATTACAGGGCAAGTACTCCTACAGGAAGCCATTACACAAATAATAACGATGGTAGACCTTAATGTGGTGATCAATTTGAAGTAATGGTTTTCTCAATAGCTATAACAATTTTTGAGATATTGACAAGAAACGTGTGTTGACTCCCATTGTCTATTTTGTGTAACAGTGACCATCTTTGTTCAATACCCAATATAAATTTCAAACTAGAAACCTAAAGGATGATTGAGGCAAAGTTTGAAAAAAAATTTAAGACTGTGTCCATGGGACACAGATGCCCCCACTAAATGAAAGTCCCAAACAGGAAGTAGTTGTCCGACAGGTCTGAAAGTCGCCTAGAATGTATAACTTGTGATACTGAATCACGCTGCCAAATTTCATGTTCTCATGTATGGTTTCTGAGAAAAGCTTGACAGAAATTCGTAGGACGGACGGATGTATGTAGGTCCAATTGAAGTCCCAAACAAGAAGTAGTTGTCTAACAGGTCAGAATGTCGCTTAGGACATACAGTTTGTGAAACTGAATCACCCTGCCAAATTTTAAATTGTTCTCATGTACGGTTTCTGAAAAAAGCTTCGCGGAAATTTGTACAGACATACGTACATACGTTCGGACAGACTGACAGACATGAGTAAAACTTAATGCCCCCGGACATGTTGTCCCAGGGGCATAAAAATCGTGAAAGTCTAAATGGCCAGGTTGCGAAGCAAGTGCCTTAATGAATAGGGAATGGTTTACAATTTGTTGGAAGTAGGTTTTTGTTTTTGTAATAAAATCTTGGAGAAGTTAATTACAAACAGTAGGCAACATCTTCTGCAAATGTTCTCAAAAATGACTAAGTTGCAAAGTCTGGAAAATTAGGAAAAATCCCTCAAACAATTGCAGAATAGCAAGTGCCCAATTTCAATACATGTGCAATCTTTCTGTGAAGTTTTAGAGATCTGGGTTGAAAACTGTATGAGGAGTTCATTGCACAAAATAGGTAGTCATCTGCAAATGTTCTCAAAAATGACCAAGTTCCCATGTCTTGAAATTAGGAAAAAAAACCCAAAGACTTCCAAAATACAACTTCAATACATGTGCAATCTTTCTTTAAAGTTTCAGAGATCTGTATTGAAAACTGAAGGAGTTGATTATACAAAATAGATACAGTCTTCTTCAAATGTTAGTTTTCTTCAGATGATACAGTATTCTTCAACTGTTCTGAAAAATAACTAAGATCCCTGGTCTGGAAAATTAGGAAACAAATCCTCAAAGACTTCCATTATAGCAGGTGCACAACTTCAATGCATGTGCAATCTTTCTGTGAAGTTTCAGAGATCTGGGTTGAAAACTGTAGGAGGAGTTCATTACACAAAATAGGTAGTCATCTGCAAATGTTCTCAAAAAAGTATTCTTCCAGGTCTGGAAAATTAGGAAAAAAATCCTCAAAGACTTCCATAATAGCAGGTGCACAACTTCAATACATGTGCAATCTTTCTTTGAAGTTTCAGTGATCTGGATTGAAAACTGAAGTAGTTGATTATACACAATAGAAATGTTCTGAAAAATAACTAAGTTCCGGGGTCTGGAAAATTAGGAAAAAAATCCATTCTAAGACTTCCATAATAGCAGGTGCACAACTTCAATACATGTGCAATCTTTCTTTGAAGTTTCAGTGATCTGGATTGAAAACTGTTGATTATACAAAATAGATACCCTTTTTCCCATGCCCACCAGACCACCCACCTTTCCATCCGCCCACCTTACTTCACCATACTATAACCCAGGTTTGCACTTCGTGCAACCCATCCACAAATAGCAAAGTGGAGGAAGTTTTTGAAGTAGTTCATGATGGATGCCAAATCATCGCAAAAGCTCATGCAGACCTTAAATCCATTTGAGCTAAAAAAAACATTTGATGGCAAAGGATTCTTGGAAAAGTGCAAGATTTTGCTTTACCAACCTTTGGTGTTAGGGATTAAATTTGATTGTTTAATTTTTTGGGGATACCTAAATTTTTAATAAGATCATATTTATATCAGTCTGAGATGACTTGAAATGGGATTTTGTTAGATCTTTACTGCAACAATAACAAAAGGGGGGAGCAAGTGCAAGATTTTATTTTAATTAGATTCTTCAGTTGGAAAGCTGGCAATTCTTGTCTATTTTAAGAGCCAGTCTACAAGAAAACCATGCAAAGTGGTCACAGTGACACTTTTGTACACTGTCAAATACTTTAATGTTTACTTAAAAGGTACACCCCCAGAAACGTAAAACGTTCATGCACAAATGTTAAACAGACAAACCAAAACGACATATGAACAGACGAAAAACGAATGAACGCTCTTATTGTCCAGGCGAAGCATTTAAAAACTAGAGGCTCCCAGGAGCCTGTATCGCTCACCTGAACCTGAAACTAAACAATCCTTTTTATCCAGCTTTTCTTTCCAATAAGGAATTGCCCAACACTTCTGCAAAAGTCATTAATTTTGACCTTTTAGGGGAAATAACTATTATAAGGAGGAGCTTTGATGCTTAGAGGGAGAAGGGAGGTTCACTTCAAATTTGCTGTACCTGTTATACTTTTTAAACTATAACTCTCTAGACCCCCCCCCCCCTTTATGTTTCAAAGCAGGTCCTTTCATTTGTTTAAAAGAAGATTTTTTTTAAATTCAATTAAAATTGTTCAAAAAAATGTTCAAGGAGAATAATTCCTAAACTGTTTATCAGACAATCTTGACCTTAAAGACAATTTTGTAGCCCTCATAGAGCAGAACAATTAAGCAATGCTAACTTTTTCTCTAGTTTTAATAATTTTCAAGATTTTGAGGCAAAAATCATGAAAAATGTAAAAAAAAATCAATTTCGATAATTAAAGGGCAATAACTCCTATAAGCCTAAGGAGTCATCGTACAACTTCGACCCACTTTTTCTACGTGATTCACGTACTGCAGTACGTGAATGGGCATGCTGCCAATAGTGTTTCGTAGAGCTTTCGATGCCAATGAAGGCATGTCTCTTCTGTTTTCCTATATCTGTTGTACTTTTTGAACTATAAGCCAAAAACTGTATTTTGACCCCCTCTGTTTTTTAGCCATGTCAGCCATGTTGGTTAATCTGCCAACCATGGTTTGTGCAAACTTGGTTGAGGACATTTGACAGATGATGTGTATAAATATTCAAAGCAGTACTTTCAGTGGTTTCTTAGAAGAAGATGTTTAAAAATCAATTAAAAATGATGAAAATAAACAGTTCAAGAAGAATTTTACAAAGCTAGATTATTTAAAGCATGAAAATTAAGTCAAAGATTAACTGATTTTTAGTAAAATACAGATAAGCTTATGAGATCACTTTCAGAATAAAGCTCACGGAAAAAAAGGATCTAGTTAAATCTATTTTTAAGCTGACATTTTAACTGCCTGGCACACTGCCAATTTATCTCAATATATATACTATATATACTGGAGAAATGCTACAGAAAAAGGTGATTTTTGCAGTATGGAAACCATGTTATGATGCCAAAATTTATTCTAAAAGTATAAAACCTCGATTCTAAAAATAGAACAGTACAAAGAATTCTATGGATGTGGTTTATAACTTTTAATGAGGATATCTTTCAAATACATGACACATTTTGTCACTCTAAAAACCTTGCTACTGGACAAAATTTTGATTTTTGCAAGGTTTTCTCATAGACTGACTCTCAAGATTGGGGTCCAGCACACTGCCCACAGTGAAACACGAACCCACAACCCTCAGTGTTGACAGACACATGATCAATAGTATACGACAAACTACCTTAACTACTCCACCATTAAGGCCCCTTTCTGAGAAAGATTATCTTTAAATTTATTGTTTATGGTCTCTTATTCTCAAGTGTTGCTCAATATCCTATCAGACTGCCATATCTGTAAGCTGATGCAGCCTGTATGATACCATTCCTATGTCAGAAATCTTCATACTTCATATATCTGTTGGAACCCATTGGTTGATTTGAAGACAACTGTTTTTTTTATTTTGAAATTTTTACTA
The DNA here is from genome assembly GCA_944474755.1 of Limnoperna fortunei. Taxonomy (NCBI): domain Eukaryota; kingdom Metazoa; phylum Mollusca; class Bivalvia; order Mytilida; family Modiolidae; genus Limnoperna; species Limnoperna fortunei. The sequence continues at coordinate 19,314,385 of OX104112.1, read as the reverse complement.
TGCTAACTTTCTGTTTTGGTCAACAGAGATCAAAAGATCAATATCTAATCTAGTAAGGGCAATACAAATCAAAAGATCAATATCCCGTCTTGTTAGGGCAATACAAATCAAAAGATCAATATCCCGTCTTGTTAGGGCAATACAAATCAAAAGATCAATATCCAGTCTTGTTAGGGCAATACAAATCAAAAGTTCAATATCCAGTCTTGTTAGGGCAATACAAATCAAAAGTTCAATATCCAGTCTTGTTAGGGCAATACAAATCAAAAGTTCAATATCCAGTCTTGTTAGGGCAATACAAATCAAAAGTTCAATATCCAGTCTTGTTAGGGCAATACAAATCAAAAGATCAATATCCCCTCTTGTTAGGGCAATACAAATCAAAAGATCAATATCCAGTCTTGTTAGGGCAATACAAAGCAAAAGTTCAATATCCAGTCTTGTTAGGGCAATTTTATGGTTTATAAATATGATATAGTTGGTTCTAAACATTTGCTTGTCCTTGATCCTTTCTCAACAATCATCATTATACTTAAGTTGCTTTTCTTTCAGTGAAAACATTCAAGGTAACACTGATGAGAAATAAAAATGTCTGCTTGTTCTTCAATTTATATACCTTTTTTCAGAAGCACCCATTTTTTGCTTTCTGTATCCATGGCGGCTCTTCCAAGATATATAGAAATCCCATCAGTAGAATTCCATGTGTCAGGGATCTCATCACCTACCAAGAGTTTTGCTAGGGTAGTTTTGCCGACACCAAATGGTCCAACTAAATATACACGATTCCAAAAACACTCATAACTCCCTTGCTGAAGCATTTGTTCAAAATCAGAAACCGTCTCAAGGCCAAGATCTGAAAAAAAGGATCTCATTTTTATTATCAGATATGTAAACGAACACAGTTATTTGAGCTGAATGATCCTATCATTATAATGACCCATTAATTGACAGTTACAGACAATTAAGCCTAACTAGAGGCTCCCAGGAGCCTGTATCGCTCACCTGAACCTGAAATCAAAAGTCATTAATTTTGACCTTTTAAGGGAAATAACTCCTATAAGGAGGAGCTTTTGATGCTTAGGAGGGAGGTTCACTTGAAATTTGCTTTACCTGTTATAACTATCAGCCAAAAACTCCCTTGACCCCCCCCCCTTTCTATTTTAAGCAAACGTAGCTATGTAGGTAGTCAGCTGTAATGATTAACAAAATTTTGGTAGAGGACATCCTAAAGATGATGTGTGCAATGTTTCAAACAGTCCTTTCATTGGTTAGAGGAGAAGATTTTTTAAAATCAATTAAAATTAATTTAAAAAAATGTTCTAAGAGAATAATTCCTAAACGGTTAATCAGACAATCTTGAGCCTAAAGTCATTTTTGTAGCCCTCATAGAGCAGAACAATTAAGCAATGCTAACTTTTTCTCCAGTTCTAAAAATTTTCAAGATTTTGTGGCAAAAATAGCAAAAATAATCAATATCGACAATTAAAGGGCAATAACTCCTACAAGGAGTCATCATACAACTTCGACACAATGGAGTGTTTTGTAGAGCTTTCAATACTGATGAAGGCTGGTCTCTTCAGTTTTCCTGTACAGTCAAACCTGTCTTAAGCGACCTTTGAAGGGAAATTGTAAAAAGGTCACATAAGACAGGGGGTCTTTATACACAGGTCATGATGTTTGCAGGCCAATAAACAAAGTCATGTTGTCAGCATGTGAAAGAGTTAATTGAAGACCTGCATTGTTTGTTTTATTAAGTAAACAATAAAATATGACATTTATTTTATGTAAATAACGCAAGTACAAAATATACAACAATAATGAGCGTTTTGATTGCCGATTGAATTAACGCATGTCAACTTTATTCCCCCATTTAGTTGTTGTATTTTTCTCTCTACCGGTTTTACCGGTTTCTTTGAGTTTTAACAATAAGCTCTATGAAGAAAGGGCAAGTCGGTTTAGAACCAGTGTACACCGGTTTCGTATTGATTATTTCCCTTTGTAAAACAAAATGGCGTGATTATACAATAAACACGCCGTTATGAGAAACATCATCATTTCCAACCCGAATGGCAACAAAATCGAATGTCGACTGTTCAATTTTTACAGGGGAATCTGAACTTCGCTTCTAAGATAATAAAACAGTTTTTGATCGCTTCATACTTTAGTTTTCCGTTTCGAAGAACCTTGATAATTGACAACAATGCCAATGGTCTACGAATCTTCTATTCGTCAGACAGGGTTTATTTATTGCTTAATGATTTTAACAGTCCCGAGAGTCGTTTTAGACAGGTTTTCTTTGGTAAAAACGAACGGAAAAGACGGTTGTTAGTCGCGTAAGACAGGGAGTCGTTATATACAGGTAAAATGAATGGGAAAATGCTCGGGAGGAATAAATACGGTCGCATAACACAGGAAGTCGTTATATGGAGGGGGTCGCTAAGACAGGTTTGACTGTATCTGCCATACTTTTCGAACTATATGCCATAAACTGTATTTTGCCCCCCGCCCCCCTTTTCTATTTTTAGCCATGGCAGCCATGTTGGTTAATCTGCGGCCATGGTTTGTGCAAACTTGATTGAAGACATTTGACGGATAATGTGTACAAAGTTTCAAAGCAGTACTTTCAGCGGTTTCAGAGAAGATTTTAAAAAATCAATTTAAACCGATTAAAAAAAACAGTTCAAGTGGAATAACTCTTAAACGGTTTATCACACAATCCTTACCCTAAACACATTTTTGTAGCTCTCATAGAGCAGAACAATTAAACAATGCTAACTTTTCTCTAGTTTTAATAATTTTCAAGATTTTGGGGCAAAAATGGTAGAAATCATCAATTTCGACAATTAAAGTGCAATAACTCATACAAGGAGTCGTCATACGACTTTAACCCAATGAGTGTTTTGTAGAGCTTCTGATGCTGAAGAAGGAAGGTCTCTTCGGTTTACCTGTATCTGTAATACTTTTTGAACTATAAGCCAAAAACTGTATTTTGACCCCCCCCCCTGTTCTATTTTTAGCCATAGCGACCATGTTTTTTTACGCATCAAAAATCCAAACGATAGTTTGGTAAAGGAGATGCTAAGCAACAACCATACCAAGTTTGGTTGCATTCTGTCAAGTGGTTTCAGAGAAGAAGATTTTTGCAAAGTTGAATGGACAGACGACGGACGCCAAGTGACGGCAATAGCTCACATGACCCTTCGGGTCAGGTGAGCTAAAAAAGATAAATCCCACATACATATATTTAAATAGTAACACATTGGATTTATAGGACAGCACATAATATAAAACATGTAAAAAGACCAGACTGTTGTAATTTGTGGTAATGAAATATTTGCTTGTTTGTTTGGCATTTAACACCACTTTCAGCAATATAACAGTTATATCATGGAATCCAATTTTTGCTGCAGGAAGCCGGAGTACCCACAGAAAACTTTGGTAGGAATACTGCCAGACCACGTGATCAACAGTATACAAACTATGTTAACCACTTGGCCAACATGGCCCTAGTGACAAAATGAAGGGAGTAAAAAATTTATGTCTGACATTGTGTAAAACAAGTTACATTTAAATGTAATTAATGAAAAACTTGCAATGATTCTGGTGAACATGTATACATAAAGACATGTCTTGTCATTCAAAACTAATATGAAACAAACTAAAGAACCCCAGTGAGCTAACCAAAATACCTCCCATGCCCACATACCTACCAAGTTCCATAAAATTGTTTTCACTAGTTTCCAAGGAGAAGGACTTAAAATTGTATAATACTTATATTTTGAGAAATTTATATGTTCAAAGGGCCATAACTCCTACACAAATGTCTTATTATAGTTTCCTGTAGATATGCATCACTACCAAGTTTCTAAACAATTCTTATCGTTAGTTTAACAGGAGAAGTTGTTTCATAAATATATTTTCAAATTTACAAACTTTAAAGGGGAATAACCCTACAAAAATACCTATCACGTCTTGTCAACATGCACAACGTCATCTGGTGTTCTTCTGTTCTACTAAGTTTAAGACTACATGTGAAGGATTGACTGACGTCAAAAACATTATATGCTCGCAAAATCTTTTCCTTAATCATTAATGACAGCACTTATTATTGGTCTCTCTGTTGGCAGGTTGTGCTCGAATCCAATTTTAATTGACAAGGTTTGCCAGTTTTCCTACCAAAGGTCAGGGTTTTTTTCACCTGGTACCTAAGCTTCTTCCCCAATAAAAAACCTGACAATGAGTATTTGAATTTGGCATAAAACAGTATTCAAACAAACAAACAAACTGAATTTTCTCTAATTTAAATAATGTATTCACATGCACAATATCAAAAGTCTTCCTGAAAGAAAAAAAAAGATAAAGCCTGGACACAAATTTGTCATTCAGCAAGCATTTATGAAACCATGAGCTCAAAGTTCAAGATCAAATGTCCTCGACTATGGTATGTGACACACTGACACTTCGCTTTCATATAATCTACCCACAAATATCAAAAACCACCTAAAAAGACAAAAAGTTAAGTTCGGACACAATTTGCTATGGACAGAGAGACAAGAGGCATGGACATTATGATACCTGCATCTTCTTGTTTATCTGTTTATCATTCAAACGGAATGTTTTACTTTCCTGAGCCTTATTATTTTTCTTTAACACCTGTTTTACTGTTGATAAATCGTGCTTCCAAACAATTAGAGGTTGTATTGTGACATCAGTTGGTGTTCACAAACAGCTTTTCTTCCATTAAAGTAAATAAACTCGTTTCCACTTTCATTCAATCAAATCACGAATTGTATAATAAAATCTCTTTTACCTTGGAGGACAGTCCTTGTATCTCTTGCCTTCTACAAATATACAGTCATTCAGAGTAATAATGTTGGATAAAATATATGTGTTTATATTTTAATATGTTTATTATTTTAACCTGACAGGTGGTGTAAACAGTTCACTTGGCAAAGCTTTCTTTAAATATTATAGTTTAATAGTATATTATGGTTACCTTTCAAAGGTGTTTACAAATTATCTTTGTTGAATAATATATGCTGTCTTATTGATTTGATTAAACATATTGTTATTTATGACATGATTGCCGTACATAAACAATGCATTCAATGTAAAATGCATTACTTCAATTATTTAATCAGATTGTATCAAATACTAATTTTTTGTTAATTCATCTTGTAACTCATCGGTTGACTCTCATACTAAATATCAGCACAATATCTCCTTCTGTTTTGAAAAAAATCCAGAAAACGTGTATATTGCATGCTTTATAAAAAATGTTAAAATTGGCACTATTTTATCACCTGAACATATTACAGTACAATCTGCCAAATAATTTCTGTGCATGTATGCCTTTACTAATATCTGAACTGTAGATGATGAATTGAGGATGAAAGGCCCAGAGAGAATTTTAATACAACATAAACCAATTCAATGTATGCTACAGCTGGAATGGATTACACAGTCCGAGAGTCCTTGATTGACACCGATTGTGTAACGCCTAAATCCATGATAGACAGCAGTATGTTGGTTGTGAACACTCGAGCTATCTTTCATTTTGCTAGACTTCAGAGGTACATGATGCATGACTGTTGCAGCATAACAAATGGCAATTCTATATATAGTTCTAAAATATTTGTTGGTCCACTTTTCTTTCCAGTCATTCCTGCTTGTGCTCCACATTTTCATGTTCATTTTATCATCCATTTCATGTTCATCGCCTGAATATGTCTGAAATATTGCTGCTCGGGCGTTAAACACCATTAATCAATCAATCAATCAATCAATCAATCAGCCATTGAATAACAATGTCCAATCTTTAATTTAGTATTAGACTGAACTTCTGGATGGAGGTCACAGGAGTGTAGAAGACCACTGGACACCTACTGGAACGTGTGCATGGGTTTGTTTTTGGTTCTGATGTCATACAACAGGCAAAAGTGACTTCGTAAAAGCCTGGTGGTGTGACAACCCTAAGAACGTTTGAGGGGTCAGCCATGGATAGGGTTTGCTGCCGTGGGAGGAGACTTCATTGTCATTGTCATCAGTGTGGATAATAAGTGACAATCTAAGGGCTTCTCTGACATTGCCAATGATAGCCGACATGGCATCAGACTAGGCATTGTGCAAATATGTAATTGAACAAACATTCAAGTTTAAGATTTGTTTGTTTGATTGGTGTTTAACACCACTTTCAGAAATTCTTCAGCTATATCATGGCATCCAGTTTTCATATGGAGAGGAAGCCAGAGTACCCGGAGAGGACCCTTTACCTTCGTTAGGAAAACAGGCAATTCTTGTCAATTAATATTGGAGACGAAAACACACTGCCGGCAGTAAGACTCGAACCCGCAACCTGTGTTGACATACCAGGTAATCAATAGTAGACAAACTACCTTTACCACTCGGCCACAGTTTGAGATTTAATATATGTAAAATATTAATACTAAACTAAACCACACCCTCCCACTGTATGAACAGGTGACTGTTAAGCAATTTACATTGTAGGTAACAAAAATAAAGAAGTATAGATTATTTCGGCGTATTTAAACTTGATGCATTTTCTTGTCCATTTCAGATAAATGTGAGCCAGCCTCTCGGATGAGATAGTGTTCAGACAGATCAATTTTAACTTGCAAAGTTATGCAATGACAAAACTTTATTGAATACTCAAATTTAGCAAAATCATGTAGACACACAGTATTTTCATCTTTTACCTTCATTGTCTGATTGATTGATTGGATGTCTGCTTTACGTCCAGCGAGAAGTATTTCAGCTACACTCAAGACGGGAACAAGTTAACAAACAATAAATCGACAGAAAATGGGGTGGGATGGGTCACAGGGAATACAATTTTGACTGCCACTGGAAAAGTATGGAGTTTTGGGTAGAGGCGGAAAATTTAGCCTTTTGTAGTAGCTACAATGAGCCTACTGTTTTTCTAAATCTTTATCATGCAAGGAGCGTGGCACTCTCCAAACAGATTACCCACTGCTTGTCAGGCTTTCAGTATTATGACCTGACAACCACCCAATGAGAGGGTCTCCCCTATCCGGCACCCGGGGACATGCTGGGCTGCTCTGTGGGTCAAGCACTTGGAACCCTCCCAGTATGGTCCCAGCTTTCATCGTCTGATAATATCATGTTAAAATATAGTAAATAATAACAAACACATTCATTTTACCGTCAAATTAAAGTCCTCTCTTTACAAACATAAAACTTGTTCACAGCGTAGGACTTGAATGATGTATTTGTAAAACGAACTTGTATATTTTACTACCAAGGTTTTACCCTAGACTAAATAATAATATAGGGTTATTGCATGAATATTGGGAAATATTGTCCCAAGCAAGTGTTATATGCAATATAGCATCTTGCGAGGGACAATATTTCCCAATATTCATGCAATAACCCTTTTATTATATAGTTATAATTTTTTGGATAATTTTAAGTGATTATTCATTATATTTTCTATTTTGTAATATTTTACTAGGTCCAATATTATCATATTTTCACTTGGTCAATATTACAGATATATATTTTGATGCACATACAATTTAAAAAAGATTTTATTTTAAATCTTGCGGTTTTTATTTATTGCTCCTAATTGTTTTTAATATACAACGCTCTAAGTTCCTGCTTTGAAACATACACGCTATTGCTTGTACACGATGTATAAATCCCGTTTCATAGTTAACCGTCGATTTTTTCCTTTTTTTTGGTCTATGAATTCTTTAACATTACTTTTATCAGCAATCAAATCACTTCTATTTGTTTATGTTTCAAGCGTATCTGCTCATCCCCCCCCCCCAGGAGCAGATTATGTACGTCATTTTCAACCATGTTCGTTTACCAAACGACAGTAAAAATATAACAGCCGATGTTCGGAAGACATTTGTACTTTTCCCGGAAATTACATAAAAGATCAAGACGTAGTGTAAAATATGAAAATATATTGCACTCTATTCCTATATGAAATTCAATGGGGAAAAATTATTACTATACAATAAATAGTGACAGAATATAGTATTCTTTATATTTGTAAATATATTCTGCATTACCATGTACAAAAGAAGAAGCAAGCAAAAAACTAATGGTGTTTATGTTACCCCACCAGATTTACCAGATGTTCCCCAAAAATGAAAAACTTCCTACATAGCCTGACCAAGCAGAAACTAGAAGCTTTCAAGAGCCTGTATCACTCACCTGACTTATAAAAAACTTTTTAAGAGACAAGACTTTTCTTGCAAATTTTGATATTAAATGCTAAAGAGTTTATGTGAAGATGCTGTTCTATGCATGTTGCCATGTTAAATTTCCAATCAGCAATAATTTGTAGGACAGTTTTTGACGTGATGTTGGCTGCAATCTTGCATTTTTGATCACAACAAAAAACCTTAAATTAGTAGAGGACCATAGAATATCGCATATCCTTCTGCTAAGCGGTTTGTGAGGAACAGAATTTTGAAATTTCAGCCAATCAGAACGCATTTGCAGCTCTCACAGCCATGTTGAATTTCCTATCAGCTCGAAAAACTTAAAATAATAAGATTACTATCCAAGATTCACTTCTGCATTATTGGTTTCATTGTGTGGAACAGTTTCAGAGAGGAAGCTGTTTGTATGGTCTTCCTATAGGGTACAAGGTTAAGCTGTGTTCCACAGTGGTGGCCATCTTGGATTTTGGATCGTCACAAAAAACTGTGTAGAAGACCATCTAAGGTACATTTATGCAATATTTTAAATTAATCTGCCATGTGGGTTGTAAAAAGAAGATTTTTTAAATTTCAGCCAATCAGAACCCATTAGTGACCCTGGAAGCCATGTTCAATTTGCAATTGGCTCGAAAAACATTAAGATAAATATCCAACCATCATTTCTTTATAATTTGGCTTCATTGTGTGGTACAATATCCGCGAAGAAGTTGTTTGTATATTTCTGCAATATTTTAAATCAATCTGCAAAGCAGTTTATGAGAAGAAGATTTTTGAACTACATCCAATCGGAATTCCTTAATGGCCCTGGCAGCCATATTTCATATTCATATTTGATTAGCACCAGAAACTCCAACTTTGTTAAGAACCACCCAATTAACATCCCTTCCAAGTTTGGTTCCAATTGGCCAAGTAGTTTTGGAGAAGATTGAAATGTGAAAAGTTTATGACCGACGACAATGGACACCAAGTGATGAGAATAGCTCACACTGACATATTTTCTTTTGATTTGTACTTGTTTTTATGCAAAGCTCATTTTACAAAATAAAAGGAGCCTTTAATGGAATCCAGTTACACTGTTTTGATTATGCGCTTTTACAATTTAAATTGTTTTCATGATGTTTTACTCCACTTTCACCTATATTTTTAAGCTTTATCATTGCATCCAGTTGTTATTGGGGGAGGAAGCAGGAGAAATGCCAAATCTTTGGGTTTGTTTTAGCTCTTAATGTTTTTAAAATCTTGCGAAAAATTTGTCAAAAATGTTAATTAGACATTTAAAAGGGAAAAACTATAAAAAGTTGTCCAACACATTTGCAATTGAAATCGTTCTTGGTAGCTAGGTTTTGAGCTGAAGAATTTTTTGTGAAGTTTTTTTTATTCTTCTGTAAATGGCCGATTTCTGACAAAGATGAGCTCAAGAGCATCTGTCCTCGTTGTGTCATACAATCAAAATGCATGTAACAAGAAAGTTGTTTTAGTAACATTTCAACTTTCACGTTGAATGTTCTTGCTTCAGGCACTCTGACTGGATGTCAAAGATAATTGAGTCTTAAAGGGGAAGGAAACCACAAAATAAATTTAAGCTCAATTGAAAGAAAAAAAGTTAAAAATAAGATTTACTATTTAAAGTTGTTAAAAATTTTACAAGGTAAGTCGAGAAATATTAATTAAAAATAAAATTTATGAATTTCCCGCTAGCTCATGGGCGTCGACATATTGTGGCGCTCTTTTGCATTGAAGAGTGCAAACAGTGCAATTGTCTACGTCATTCCTACTATTCCGGTTAAAGATAGGCAGTGCGATGTATATTCATAATATTTTGCTTTCATCTGCACTAAATTATGCCATCTTCCTAAACTATTAATTGCTTAAATTTAAGTAATAAAATACGTGGAAGTAGACCACGAAAAATAATTGTTCAAATCTTCTGGCACTCGGTATCGTAACGACTCGCCCCACTCTCGAGTCGCCCCATCACGAGTCGCCCCATATTAATAACGAATCGCCCCACATTTAATAACGAGTCGCCCCACTCAATAACGACTCGCCCCACAAATGTAAAATATATAATATAAGTTTATAAATTTAATATTTTAAAATATATTTAATTAAATTTATAGTATAATTTTGTAAATTTGCATATATTTTATTGCTAGAGCTTTTTTTTAATTGGCGGTGGATCACTTTCAAGAGATTAAAGTGAACTCGTGTTCACTTCTTTAATTAATTGTGATAATTATAATTGAATATTTGCTTGTTTACAATCGCGATTAACGTTGATGGATTAACAGTTTTAAAGGATGAAAAGTTAACCGACGTAGTTAATATTATAATGAAGTAATTAATTGTCTTTAATGTCAAATTGTCCGAGATTGGCATATGCTGTACAGATACTGGTTTTTGAACAAGATTATCGTAGCATGTACCTTCACTTACAAAACGGTGTAAAACCTAATATTTTCTACTGAAAAGTTACCATAATAAAGTTTTTAACAATAACAAAAACGTAGTTTTGTAGAAGTCTTGTATGAGAGGGCGGACAGGGTAGTGGGAGACAGGGAGAGAAGGGGAGGGAGAAAGGAGCAACGGGGAGGGAGAAAGGAGAAAGGATGAGAAAGAAAGGAAAAAACAAAAACGATGGAGGCAGTGCTAGTACAAATTATTCTTTAATTCGTACCTGAAAATCATTTAATAAGTGTCAATTCATTGAATTAATGAAAAAAGACTAAAATTATGTACATAAAAATCCAGTAAAAAGATATTTTGCATTCAAAATGATCAGAATTTTTACGGCTAGTATGCGGTAAGGTGTTGTTCTAAAGCGTATGTCTGTTCCCCTTTACATATCAACTACAATGGTTGTTTTATGGTCTCTTGTAAACTAACGGTCTCGGTGTAGTTTGAATAAGCAAGCACGTTAGAAATTTTTTAACAATAAGACAACCTTGTATTTTTTAACTTTTAGAAACCTGTTTTCAATAGTATGTAAGATTAACAGTATTCTACACAGTTTACAGGCAGCATTTAATACTTTTACATTAAGAGTACGAGCAGTACAATATACCCAAATTTAAAAATTTATACTATCAATGCATTTATTTATATATTATAAAGTATTAAATATATAAATTTCTATTATACATTTTTTATTTTACATATGTGGGGCGAGTCGTTATTGAGTGGGGCGACTCGTTATTAATATGGGGCGACTCGTGATGGGGCGACTCGAGAGTGGGGCGAGTCGTTATATATTCTGGCACTCGTAGTATTTCATTAAACATCAATGAATCCGACTGTATAACTGTAACATCAAGATTTTAGAATTTGAGTGCATCGTTAAGCAGTTGTGATCTTCAAGTTCTTTTGCACCAAGTCGAATTTTATAAAACACAAATATTTTCTTCTGCGGTCGGCATTTCGTGCTAATTTCCAAACTCCGCTATGTCCGAAATACAACTTCTGAGACCCCCCCCCCCTTCTGAATATGCTAAATGCTTCTCGAATTCAATATCTTCAGAAATAAGATCTTTTTTAATATTATGAAGAAGACTCATCTGGTTTTAGCTGTTTTTGTTTACCATATCAATTTTATCAGTTATAAATATTTTGGAAAGTTAATCATAATTAGCAGATGCTGAGACAGGTAAACCGGAATAGTAGGTGTGACGTCACAGATCACACATTAATGGCTGCCTACATGGAGGCGGGAATTTCAAAATTTATTATCACAAAATATTGATTTATTTCTTTATGGTGCCATTTTGTAACACGAACATAGTTAGAAATACATTTATATAAGAATCTTCTGCAAAATTATGCAAAGATGTTTGGAGGGTTTCCTTCCCCTTTAAGCAATGGAAAGTCTATAGGATATCGCGATGTGAAAGTAATAGAAATAGGTCCTTTTATGCACTTTTGGGACAGCCCAAATTACCTTTCAAAAATGGCAGAAATATGTCTTTTGATGGTTGTTGATGTTTAGATTGTTGTATCAATATCAGTTTTAATTAAACATAGACCAGCACTAAGTTGTGCTAAGTATACACCCACTCGACCATTTTATGACCATTCCTTATAATAACTCGTAAGTAGGGTTTCAGGAAGTGGATAACTGACTGACATGGAAAGAGGAGGTATGGTACAACTCATCATGCTAAAGCTGTGAACCAAATTTGAAATCAATCCCTTTCGTAAAAGCCAAGAAATCTGTTACAAAAGTTTGCACTGGAAAGACAGATGGACAGACGGACAAGGTGATTGCAATATAGCCCCCTCTCTTACGAGTGGGGTATAATTAAACAACAAAAGTATTCTGAATTAAATGCATTTAGCTCCTATAATTGTTCTCTTGTCTGAAAATACATGTCCCATAAAACTGAACAAACAGTTATTTGAATTTTACTTTGTTTACCAGATCTCAAATTATTTACTTTCTTTCTGATTTGAAATATCTGTCATTTATAAATTAGACTTTAGAAAATGTCTAATATAACGTCCTGAATATAGCTGAAATATTGTTTCCTGGACGTTAAACACCAATCAATCAATCAATCATTTCACACAGTATAAACATTTTACATATAAAACAGTAAAATGTTCCAAATATGACATTAATATAATTTCCCCAGTTCACACAACACTTTGAACACACAGACAGTTTACCAGTCATCCATGTATTCGGAAGATCAAAGAAGCCGATAATTGACATGAATTTTCACAGGCTCACACCTGCTTAAAGAATTTACATCATAATAAAAGTACTTTTTAGAAACAATTATATATTATTTGAATAGAAACTTGTAACACTAAATAGGTAATTAAATGTTGTTTCTTAAATTGGCAAATATTTTTATCACAAATTTGTAAACAATAAAGTGTGCATATACCATGTTTATTGCAGCTCATATTCCCAAGATGTCTATGATGAACGAATATCCTGTCATTTTGGTCACTGATTGTTCACAGAAGATTACCAGTAAAATAATTTACTGCCAATTCGCAAACGTCCATATGTCTTTAAACAGACTTGACGAAAAATGACAACAATGTTACTAGACTTTCAACTTACGCATATATTTTTTATTTTAAATAAAATATTTGCAATGACACAGATTTTTATTCTAAAATTGTTTACAAATTGACACTTCATTCAACAATATATCTGATGTTAACAGAATATTGATTATATGAACTAGTGCATTTTTCCTCAGATAATATAACTAGACAAAGTTGATCTAGCGATCACTGATACCCCCCCTTTTGTGAAAATTTCTAACGTTTTTCGTGGACTGTGACCTTGAAATTTGATGCATTTCCACCAAAATCAATAGGCTTCTTACCAACAAAATATATAACAATATTTTACAGTTTCATTAAAATCGGATGCAAACTTTTTGAGTTATTGTCCGGAAAAAACTTTTTTGTAAACATTTCTAACGTTTTTCGTGAACTGTGACCTTGAAATTTGACGGATTTCCCCCAAAATCAATAGGCTTCTTACCAACCGGATATATAACAATATCCCAAAGTTTCATTCAAATCACATGCAAACTTTTTGAGTTATTGTACAGAAACAACTTTTTTGTAAAAATTTCTAACGTTTTTCGTGGACTGCGACCTTGAAATTTGACAGATTTCCCCCAAAATCAAAAGGCTTTTTACCAACCTGATATATAACAATATCCTAAAGTTTCATTCAAATCGGATGCAAACTCTTTGAGTTATTGTCCGGAAACAACTTTTTTGTGAAAATTTCTAACGTTTTTCGTGGACTGTGACCTTGAAATTTGACGGATTTCCCCCAAAATCGATAGGCTTCTTACCAACTTAAAATATAACAATATTCGAAAGTTTCATTAAATTGGATGTAAACTTTTTGAATTATCATCCGGAAACCAAATGTGGAAGGACGAACGGATGGACATGAGGACCACTATATACCCCCAACTCTGTCGAGCGTGGGTATAATAAACACACAATGTATGGGTGATCAACAACGAAAAGTAATTTAAAATCTTACTGAAAGTTTATTTGCATCTAATAAACAAGTTTAAGTAAAAAATTGACACCTTTTTATTTCATTTATATATATAACAGTTCATTTGTAAAACTACTTTAAGTATTTCTCTGATGTCATCATTGGCTCCATATATCAGCTCATTAGTACACCTACCTTCAGTAATTCTCTGATCTCATCATTGGCTTTATATATAACTGCTCTTAGTACACCTACCTTCAGTATTTCCCTTATCTCATCAGTTGGAGCCACATCATATGGTGTCTGACCCTACAATAAATTTTAAAGCATTTTGACAAAAAATTTAAAAAATAAGACCAAATAAGATATACAGTTGTCTCCTCTGCTTAAGTTTCCTCATTTATATAGAATGTTCACTTAGTCACCGAAAGCTGAGGTCTTATACATTATTTAATTAACCCATTAATTATACAATCATTGTTGTGATGTAAACGATGGAATAATGATGATCAGTGCAATGACAGGATGGAGACAAATGATAGGGAAAGAAAACAGTTATCACCATGGATACAATAAAATGTGTCTTGTAATCAGGAATGCTGCGAACTGTATTCATGAACAATTGTAAATATTTTTACTTGTGATTATTTTTAATGCTGTCATTTTATAATTGCTATATAATTTGTTTAGATCAAGGATGTTTATTCTAGAAATGAGTTGATTGTACTATTGTTTATTTTTTTTATTTACCTGGAAGCTTCTGGAATTTACCTGTTACTATTTATAGTCAAAAGTGTATCATTTTTAAAAGCTATTATTAGATCGGAAAGATTTAGATAATTATTGAAACTACTTGAAAAAGAACTTTCTATAATATTCTTTATAAAACAGTATACACAGTAAGACATGGTTGTAACATTTATAGAGAAATTCAAGTTTAAGTACAAGTATTACCTGTAAGATTAGACAGTGACAATAGCAGTTATCAAATGTGGTATTGTTGAAAGTGATAGTAGCTGTACATATTGTAAATAGAAGTTTGCAGTTAATAAAAGTTGAAAACCTGATTCCATGTTACTTTGACTGTTAAAAAATAAACTTAAAGGAGGAGGATCCAAACCAATTTTAAAGATAATTAATTATAAATGCAATGTAGGTGAGGAAACCCATGGAATTATATGAAATACCCATCTCATAGGGTAAGGATCTAATATCCTTTTTAAGGAATCTCTTATCAATGCACATAGGGGTGAAGAAACATGGGTGAAAGTGAAATTTGTTGAATTTCCGGAAATTTTTGGCCAGGGGTTTTTGGGGCCGCCTAGGCAAAGTCCTAATGAGAGTACAGGGGGCAAAGCCCAGAGAAAAATATGGTATTGGAGGATTGTGGAGTACTTCAGGACACTGATACTTCCTTTTCACTCCAGGATCGTTTTCATTATGAAACCGCATGCGGGCATGTCTTAATAAGATTGAATTACCTCCCTTTAAAAATGTCATAAATTTTACAAAACGAATTTATAACGACCCAGGATCACGACTTTTGAGATAAATATATCAATCCACGACTAAATCAGTTACTGAAATCGATATTTCCAATAGATTTATCAACTTTTCTATTTCACAAGACAAATTTTTAGACCTCACCCCCTCCCCCATCCCTTAAAAAATTTTCTCATCGGATTTGCATGAATCACAAAAATGGCCCAAGAGCAACCCAAAAAACTGGAAATCTGGAAAACTTTCACCCATGAAGAAACCCCTAGTGTATTAAACTTTCACTTTAATAAACTTGTCTAACCATCCAACATTTATAAACATGCACCTACAGGTGGAATTTCAAAGCATTAGAAGGTACTAATTAAATGTATCCACAAGATGTGGGGGTGGGAGAAGCACATGTGTATTTAATTTCATAACTCATCTTGTAATTGGGACTATAAAAGCATGTACTTATAGGGTGGGGATCTCAACTCATTTGGAGATAATTTATTATCAGTACTAGTACACTGACAGGGTGGGAAAGACATTAGGGTATCAAAACGTTCACTTATATTAACTCTCTTAACAACTTGGAACTTAACAGCATACACTTATAGGGTGGGGATTTTAACCGATTTTAAGTTAAATATTCAAGATTGCATTGGGATGCCAACACAAGATGTCTCCCAAACGAACCCCCATTGTCACTTTAAACTTGAGCATGTTGAAAACCCAAAAACAAATTTTTACCATGATAATGCAATGTCCTTTATAATTATCCCTGTTTTCATGGAAACGGCAGCCATTTAGACAATTCCAAAAATGGATTGCAAAACTTAAGGTCACCCTTAACATGTCCCCAAAGTTTCGTATTGATTAGACATTGCATCTCAGAGAAAATGTGCGGACAAGATTGAACAGAGAAAAGAAAAAAGAAGAAAAATTAAGTAATTTTAAACCTCCCATGGTACCAAATGAATCGTCTTATAAAGAGTAAGAATATATATGGTTATAGGGTGGGGATCCCATTTGTTTTCAAGTTATTAAATAATTTGTAATTTTAGCGGGCGGGACAAGACCCCCTCCCTCGGTACTAAATGATTCTTCTTATAAGGAGTAAGAAGATATATGGTTATAGGGTGGGGATCTCTATGGTTTTCAAGATATTAAGAAATTTGTCATTTGAGGGGGGCGGGGCATGACCCCTTGGACCTCCCTATGGTACCAAATGTTTCATCTTAAAATAAGGAGTTATAACATATATGGTTATAGGGTAGAAATGTTAACTATTTTTGACAAATTCTGTCATTTGAGGGGGTGGGGGGTGGGGCAAGATCCCCTCCAACCTCCCATGGTACTAAATGATTTGTCTTATCATAAGGAGTAAAAATATATATGGTTATATGGTGGGGATCCCAATGGTTTTCAAGATATTAAGAAATTTGTCATTTAAGGGGGGCAGGGCATGACCCTTGGACCTCCCTATGGTACCAATTGTTTCATCTTAAAATAAGGAGTTATAACATATTTGGTTATAGGGTAGGAATGTTAACTATTTTTGACAAATTCTGTCATTTGAGGGGGTGGGGGGTGGGGCAAGATCCCCTCCAACCTCCCATGGTACTTAATGATTTGTCTTATCATATGGAGTAAAAATATATATGGTTATATGGTGGGGATCCCAATGGTTTTCAAGATATTAAGAAATTTGTCATTTAAGGGGGGCGGGGCATGACCCCTTGGACCTCCCTATGGTACCAAATGTTTCATCTTAAAATAAGGAGTTATAACATATATGGTTATAGGGTAGGAATGTTAACTATTTTTGACATATTCTGTCATTTGAGGGGGTGGGGGTGGGGCAAGATCCCCTCCAACCTCCCATGGTACTAAATGATTCATCTTATCATAAGGAGTAAGAATATATATTGTTATAGGTTGGGGATCCCAATGGTTTTCACGATATTAGGCAATTTGTCATTTAAGGGGGCGGGGCATGACGCGCCACGTACCTCCCTTGGTACCAAATGCTTCGCCTAATCCCAGACAAAGTTGGCAGCGTGAGATAATATAATAATAAGAAGAAACGCAACAAAAACAATAAGTTTCCAAACTTCGTTTGGGAGACTTTATTACACACTGCTGAATAAAGGGGGTGGGGGAAGAAAATTATTCATATAAAAACCTGTACTTATAGGGTGGTGATTTCAACACAATACAACATAAATAACTATAAATTCATTTGGGGTGTGGGGATTGCCCCTGGGGATTCAAACCCATTTTAAGTAATTACAAATACTGATGTGGTGGAGAAAGTCAGGTGTATTCAAATTTTCATTGACAAAACTGGTCTTATAAACAGGAATAAAAACGAAGGGTCAGAATTTCAATAACAGAACAAATGAATGAATAAATGAATGAATGTATGATTGATTGATTGATTGAATGAATGAATGAATGAATGAATGAATGAATGGCTACACACTTACAATGAAATATTTGTGTGAAATAATCTGACGTCTGCCATACTTAAAGTGTTATTAATGATCTGTGATTGTAAACTGATCAATATATAAATTACGCTATAAATGTACACAATTTAGGGTGTGGGGACTGACCCCCGGGGACAACCTACAATGGAGGATTATAGTGGTACAGGGACAGTCATAAAATAAATGGTGACTTATTTGTTGTTAGTGATCAATGATAAACACACAAATCAGTTAAGTAAATACATACCTCGTTGTCCTTGCTGTTTATATCAGCCCCCAGGGACACCAGGCTGGACACTGTCTCTGTGTGGCCCTCAGCTGATGCCACATGTAAAGGATTCACTCCGTACTACAACAGACATATACAATCTGTAAACATTCTATGTAAATAAACATTTTATCATCAAATCTTCTCAATGTAAGTAATACACCTACATATAACAGATCAAATGAATGAATAAATATTGAATGAAAGAATTCAATGAATGAATGAATGAATGAATGAATGAATGAATGAATGAATGAATGAATGAATGAATGAATGAATGAATGAATGAATAGCTACACACTTACAATGAAATATTTGTGTGAAATAATCTGACGTCTGCCATACTTAAAGTGTTATTAATGATCTGTGATTGTACACTTTGATCAATATATAAATTACAAAAATGTACATAATTTAGGGAGTGGGGACTGACCCCCGGGGACAACCTACAATGGAGGATTATATTGGTACAGGGACAGTGATAAAATAAATGGTGACTTATTTGTTGTTAGTGATCAATGATAAACACACAAATCAGTTAAGTAAATACATACCTTGGTCTTGCTGTGTATATCAGCCCCCAGGGACACCAGCCTGGACACTGTCTCTGTGTGGCCCTGCCATGATGCCTGATGTAAAGGACTCCATCCGTACTACAACAGACATATACAATCTGTAAACATTCTATGTAAATAAACATTTTATCATCAAATCTTCTCAATGTAAGTAATACATCTACATATAACAAATCAAATGAATGAATAAATATTGAATGAAAGAATTCAATGAATGAATGAATGAATGAATGAATGAATGAATGAATGAATGAATGAATGAATGGCTACACACTTGCAATGAAATATTTGTGTGAAATAATCTGACGTCTGCCATACTTAAAGTGTTATTAATGATCTGTGATTGTAAACTTTGATCAATATATAAATTACAAAAATATACACAATTTAGGGTGTGGGGACCTGACCCCTGGGACAACCTACAATGGAGAATTATAGGGGTACAGGAACAATGTGAGTCATAAAATAAATGGTGACTTATTTGTTGTTAGTGATCAATGATAAACACACAAATCAGTAAAGTAAATACATACCTTGTCAGTCTTGATGTCTATATCAGCCCCCAGGGACACCAGCCTGGACACTGTCTCTGTGTGGCCTCTAGCTGATGCCCGATGTAAAGGACTCCATCCGTACTACAACAGACATATACAATCTGTAAACATTCTATGTAAATAAACATTTTATCATCAAATCTTCTCAATGTAAGTAATACACCTACATATAACAGATCAAATGAATGAATAAATATTGAATGAAAGAATTGAATGAATGAATGAATGAATGAATGAATGAATGAATGCACACTTACAATGAAATATTTGTGTGAAATAATCTGACGTCTGCCATACTTAAAGTGTTATTAATGATCTGTGATTGTAAACTTTGATCAATATATAAATTACAAAAATGTACACAATTTAGGGGGTGGGGATCGACCCCCCGGAATAACCTACAATGGAGGATTATAGGGGTACAGGGACAGTCATAAAATAAATGGTGACTTATTTGTTGTTAGTGATCAATGATAAACACACAAATCAGTTAAGTAAATACATACCACGTTGTCCTTGATGTTGATATCAGCCCCCAGGGACACCAGCCTGGACACTGTCTCTGTGTGGCCGGTAGCTGATGCCAGATGTAAAGGACTCCATCCGTCCTACAACAGACATTTACAATCTGTAAACATTCTATGTAAATAAACATTTTATCATCAAATCTTCTCAATGTAAGTAATACACCTACATATAACAAAAGTAGTTTTTGTAACGGATCAAATCAAACGCGATATTTTCTGATTCAGGACAAAGCTCTGAGTTAAATAAATCGTCACACTCGTGGTGATGTCAGTCACGAGTTAAATAAATCGTCACACTCGTGGTGAAATATTTAATTAGTGTGATGTCAGCCATGAGTTAAATAAATCGTCACACTCGTGGTGAAATATTTAATTAGTGTGATGTCAACCATGATGTTGATGTCAAACAACATTTTGTAGCAGACATTGTTATCATATTTTCTGATTCAGACGGTCACACTTACTGTGAAATATTTAATTTGTGTGACTGATGTCTGTCATGTGTGATGTGTTATTAATGATTTGTTGTCACAGATAAATGTTAAAACACAAGTAACTCACTTCATGTTTACAATTGACATTTGCCCCTCTGGCCACCCAGTCCTCCACAGACTTAGTGTCACCTCTCCCAGCAGCCCTCAGAAGTTCCTGAAATGATATTATAACAGTCAATCCATAGTAACAATATATGTAAATGTAGGTAAATGTACGTTTATTTTTAATTGACCACCATCAAGTCTAATGTTCATTGTCCATTTTGTTAATCTGTCGACACATTTATGTGAGCTGCCATTCATGTTATAAATGTTTAAAAAAAACTCTATTTAGTCAAACAAAGATGGAGGATTGTAGTAAACAATACATGTTTGTGTTCACACAGCAATTCAAAACTATGTTGCTTATGTCTACCATTAACACTGGACACCATGATAGTTGATACATGTAGGGCTGAAAAATTGATAAAAGTGGCATTGAGCCACAGATCTGTACTTGTACATGTTAACGTATTAACTTCACTATAACAACTGTACTTACATCATTCAAGTTCTCCATATTATTTAAAATCTATAAAAAAAATTATGTCTTTGTTAATCATCTTTATTGCTGCCTGCCAGTTGAGAAAAAATTGTGTAAGCAGACGACAAAAGTCTGGAATCAACTGGAAAAGATTTAAATAGCTTCATCACACCACCTCAAGGACATCATTAGTGCAACAGACCCTGGTCACATGACCAGATATTAAAGTACAAAACAACCTATAAGATGAAATGTACATTTTTGCAAATCTTATTTCTCAATGATATTTTATTCCTGACATTAAACAATATAAGGACATATAGTAAAAATACTTTTTACCCAAATTTATTGTTCAGATTGAATATGATTTTAGTTTCGTTAACTGCATGTATCCAGACATGTTTTACCATATAGTTGACAAAAAGTTTGTTAACTCTGTCTCAAAAAGTGGATATAATAACATGATATAATAACATGTTGCAGAAGTTTCCCACTTCCTACAAACTCTCCCCTTTTATCAACTTTAAACCTAAATGTAAATAAACAATGCCAATTGTGTACAGTTAAATAAAAATCATGCTTGGACATTTGTTTTCCCAATTTCCATGGGGTGTTGCTAATTGAACTGAAAAACAGAATGTAAATATTGATGTTTATATACTAGTATTGTCAAATTTAAATTTACTTCATCCAGCACAATCAGGGTTTAGACCAAATCATTCATGCCAAACCGCTCTAACTAATATTATTGATCATTTTCTTGAACAAATGAATGAAGGGAACATAAACATTGCAATCCTTCTGGACCTAAGAAAAGCTTTTGATGTAATTGACCATGATATATTATGCAAAAAATTAAATATATATGGATGTAATACAAAAACAGTTGAATTCTTCAGGTCATATTTGAACAATCGAACACAACAAGTCCAAATAGGAAATATTATATGTTATTCGGGATCTTCACAGGGGATACGGGTTCATATTCCCTGTCTGTGTTTTATATTCCCTGAGCCGGAGGCGAAGGGAATATAGAATACAGACAGGGAATATGAACCCGTATCCCATGTGAAGCCCGAATAACAATTATATTCTGTTGAAGTCTTCTTGTACTAATATTCTAAAGTATATAATTAGATTATACATTTCTCATGCTTTAGTTTGGACCACCCGACTATCGGAGAACATACCATTCAACACATTTAAGCTTCCAACGAAACTTTTTATTGCATTTTAAATTTTATAACCTTTATTTTTTACGACTTTTTATTCCCTGCTTAACTTTTAATGATAAATTTCACTTTCGAAGTGCGATGCAAATGCCTTTGTTTGCCATTTTGAAGACTTTACGTTATCGGTTATCTCCCTTGTTAGTTTCAAGACAAATCGCAGACGGAG
Source organism: Limnoperna fortunei (assembly GCA_944474755.1). Taxonomy (NCBI): domain Eukaryota; kingdom Metazoa; phylum Mollusca; class Bivalvia; order Mytilida; family Modiolidae; genus Limnoperna; species Limnoperna fortunei. Next base: position 19,291,879 of record OX104112.1, on the reverse strand, counting down.
ATGAAAGATTCCGTAAAATGCATGTATTTAAAATCGATATTTGATATCTTTTTATTATGTTTAACTATTTATATTATGTAAAACAAATTAATTATTCAATGAATAGACGCCATTTTCAAACTGGTTTCAATATCCCCGGGGTTTCACAGGGAATACGGTATGATATCCCCGTCTTGATTAACCAATCAAATTGTAGGGATTCACTAGATACATTACTTCAACAGAATATTAAATCTGATCCAATGAAAATCAAGTATGGTGTCCCCCAAGGTTCAATACTTGGACCCCTTCTTTTTATATTATATATTAATGATTTTCCCCTTCATGTTAAATATTCCCTTACTGATCTATATGCAGATGACTCAACAATTCATTTATCTGGTAAAAATGTAGATGTTCTGCAACCCAAAATTCAAGAAGACATACTTGAAATTGAAAAATGGTGTCAAGAAAATAAAATGTTTATAAATTGTAGTAAAACAAAGTGTATGGTTATTGGAACTAAGCAAAAGCTTGTTACACAAAATAAAAATTTCAATCTCTGTCTAAAATCAATACCATTGGAGATTTCAAATTGTGAAAAAATTTTGGGAATTAAAATTGACTCTAATCTAACCTGGACTGAACAAGTCGACAGTGTATGTTCAAAAATTTCAAGTCGAATCTATTTGTTGTCAAAGATTAAAAGGTATCTAACTCTTGATTCAATGAAACTGTTTTATAATGGTTATATTTTGCCTTTAATCGACTATTGTATCACTATTTGGGGAAATTGTAGTGCAGTAAACTTGAATCGTATTGCAAAACTCCAAAAAAGAGTTGTCAGACTTATTTTAGATGCTGACTTTTTAGCCCCATCTGCTCCTCTTTTCAAAAAATTAGAATTTCTGACAGTTGAAAATAGAATTCTGTATCATAAATGTATTTTAGTTCATAAATGCATTAATAATGAAGCCCCACAATATCTTACAAGAAAGATAAATTACATCTCTAATGAAAATCCTTATCAATTACGAAATGCAACAAATGGAGATTTGTGTATTCCAAAACCAAAAACAGAACTTTTTAAACAATCCTTTTTCTATTCTGGACCTTTTCTCTGGAATAGACTTCCAATCACTGTACGTTCCTCTAAATCTCTAGATACTTTTAAGATTAAATTAAAATCATTTTTATTGAATACACAAAATCACGAGATATTTTAGACAATTTATAATGTTATATTTTGTATACAATATGGACCTTAACATTTACATGTTTAATGTTTCTTGTTCATCTGTTTTGATGATATGTGTATGTATGCTTCATTATTTTTAAATGTATTGTGAACTTTGATTTTCTTTTTTTTTTTTTGTAATTGTGTAATACATGTATTATGTTATCTCTTGTATTCATGTAACTTTGTATGATGAACTTTATGAGGGCCTCAGGGAAGATTAGTTTTTAACTAACTGAGTTACCCTCTTTAAATAAAGCATTTATTATTATTATTATTATTATTATTATTATTATTATTACCTTGGAATCTGTTTGGGGTTTAATGCCGCTTTCAGCTATATAAACACACCAATTGGTATCCAGAGAACTAAGCCCCCCCCTTAATATTCACCAGGGAAATGTGGCAATCTTAGACAATTAATGGAGTCTAGCACACGCTGCTCACAGTTAGGCTCAAACCAACAACCTCAGTGTTTACAGCCACATAATCATCAATAGTAGACTACCTTAACCACTAGGCCTTCAGTGTTTACAGCTACATAATCAATAGTAGACTATCTTAACCACTAGGCCTTCAGTGTTTACAGCAACATAATCAATAGTAGACTACCTTAACCACTAGGCCTTCAGTGTTTACAGCCACATAATCAATAGTAGACTATCTTAACCACTAGGCCTTCAGTGTTTACAGCCACATAATCATCAATAGTAGACTACCTTCACCACTAGGCCTTCAGTGTTTTCAGCCACATAATCAAAAGTAGATTATCTTAACCACTAGGCCTTCACTGTTTACAGCCACGCAATCAATAGTAGACTACCTTAACCACTAGGCCTTCAGTGTTTACAGCCACATAATCAAGAGTAGACTACCTTAACCACTAGGCCTTCGGTGTTTACATTCAGGTAATCAATATAAGTAGACTACCTTAACCACTAGGCCTTCAGCGTTTACAGCCACATAATCATCAATAGTAGTCTTAATCACTAGGCCTTCAAGGTCCAGGCTCATGTTTTAAACATTCCTTTGATTATATCCAACGACCTAAAAGATTTTTAATAGTGTAGAGGCCCCACTCATCCCTTTCAACACAGACACCAAGCATTCACTTTCCCTTATTTTTTTATACTTCAAAAACCTTTTCTCATTCTTATTCAGCAATTATGTATTTGTATTGTTATTTATAATTTTAACTTGCTTGCATGCTCATAATGTATACTCATTGTTAAACTATGTTATGTAGAGGACTTCATATGTATGTTTTACTTGTGTCCGATCTAATTTGTATACTGTGAAAGTACTTAAATTCGTGGGTATCAATTTTCGTGGTTTGGTGAAATTTTACATGTTCGTGGTTTCTTAAATTCGTGGACTGAAGTTTTCCGAAAATGCAAAAAGTGAGGTAGCGATCAAAATAAATTATTACAGCAGAATCATTTTCACTGTTGATAATAAACATCAACATATAGAGGAGGAAAAACCAGTTTCATAACATGATGTTGTTTACGCGCGTGGTAACGAATGTAAAATTAACAACACGGAAATCAATAACTAATTATAAACACGGTAATGTATTAATTGATTAATTGCAATAAAAACTACTTTGAGTCTATTTAATTCTTTAATTGTTATCTATTGAAGCATTCCTAGCCGAAGGGCATTTGTCACTTCATGTTTTGAGTAGCAATAAATAACTGTTACAAAGGTGTAATTTAATGTCATTTGTGCCACGATCGGTATTATCACAACATCCATGTGATATAGCGTGTCATTAATATGCACTAGTAAAGATAAAGTATAGCTTATCTTTTAAATATTTTATTTGTTATTTTAATTTATGTTCAAAGGAGCAACCAATCTCATAATTCCGATAATAATTAGTTAATTTTTAACATCGAAAATGACCTCATAAATCCCCACCTTGACCGGAAGTCGATGTTTCTTGGTACGCTTTACAATAAAATAATACCTACATTTAATAAAAACACAATTCGAACATGAAACCTGTAACATAATCATTAAGATGGAGTTTGTGCTGAACATTAGGTATCGATCGAACCACAAAATTATAATAATAATAATAATAATAATAATAATTTTTTATTGACACAAGCGCATTATAATAATGGCACAGGCCCAGTAACAATATATAATAACATCAGATGTGAAAAGTTCTAATACAATGTCAACAATTATGAAAATTTAAGTTACAATGCATGTTTTAGTCCATATACAATTAATACCAATTAAACTAATTATATTCCTGCTGACTGATTTCGAATTAAAAGACATTTATTAATAAATAATGAAGTAATTTTTAATACTTTTAAAGAGCTACTATCTATACAAAAGAGTAATTTTCTATTGTTAATATTATTGGACAGTTCCAAATAATTTTTTATATCATTTTGAAAAGACTGTCTCAATTCTGTATATTTTTCACAATTTAGTAGAAAATGGACTTCGTCTTCTATTACACTCTTGTTGCACATTTTACATAGTCTATCATTTATAGGTATTGAGTTTTGCCTTCCCTTTTCTATTTCTAGGCAATGAGCACTTAATCTTATTTTACTTAAAGTGGAACGTTCTGATCTATTTTTGAGGATATCAACATAAGAACTTCTCGTGTTTTTATAAAAAATACCATAAAACCGAAGTTTATTTGAATTCAATATTTGTGCATGTTGGTTTTGTATGCTTTGGTCTAAAATTCTTTGTTTGATGAAAGGGATCATGGGTTTGAAAGACGTGTGTATTCCTTTTATATAGGAAAAACCTAAATCATTTAGTACTTTTGAGACTTGTTTAATCCATTTATTGTTTGAATTTGTCAATTGAAATATTTTGAAAGCTAGTGTATCAAGACATGAAAGAATGTGATCTAAATATTTAATACATAGCAAATTTATTTTATTTTTCCTGTTTACTCTACCAAGTTCAGCTCTACAAGCAGAGTTTGTTGTTTTACAATGGACACCTAGAATCTCGTAAAATTTGGTTGAATGAGTAGTTTCAGAGGAGTTGAGCGGAATAACTTTGTGACGAACAGATGGACGGACAGACAGACAGACAGACGGACATGACAAAAAGCAATATGTCTCCCCACCATGTGGGGGAGACATAATTATTTTAATTTGATTATGTTTTGGCTAATCAAACATTTCAAAACTTATTTTGAACTTTTAATTAACTGACACGATGGCACATGCTGTAAAGCTCTAGATCAATTATAATTGTTATATTTTTTATACACAAAGTTCGAACATAATTTTGCGAAAATACGCTTTATTAATTAAAGCTGATCAGCTCCAACACACAAAATATGCTTTTTTGTTTAAGATACACATTGTTTTTATTTAGAGGAGCAAAAAGACCCAGGGCAAAACGACTCACTTTATAGGTGCGAAACGCGAATCGACTCAGGGCATACAGGTAGTCGGGGCGAAACGACCCGACACCGCTTGGTCCAAATTGACGACTTTCCAATTAAAAAAACGCCACCTAGTGTCCACTTCCGGTACTAAAAACTGCGGCTATAGTCGCAGTTTGTCCTGTTGAAAACTATTGAAATGGACAATTGTCTTTGATCAATTTTCATGCTTCAGGTGAATGACAGCTGTCAATATCTGAGTGAGGATATAATAAAAAAAACCCTGCTGTGTAAACGTGATCGTTAATTAATTAACTGATGTTTATTTCCCCATTTACCTGATGCTAATCTGAGGTGAAACCCCAGCTGATTTATAGCTTGATTAAACAAGCTTAACGTGACATCAAATATTCAAATTCACCTGTTGCCTAGGACTATAGTGACATCTACTAATGAGGTTAATTAGATAAAATTTGATAGGCATTGACAAACAATACAAAAACAATGCACAATCTTTATTTCATATGATAGTCTTTTAGTGATGATAGTCGTAGTTTTTTTAACAGGAAGTAAAAGGGGAGATAAATCATGTAAAACTGGAAATTAAGACCAAAATAGAAGGAACTTAACTCGATGACATTCACATCTATCTGTGACATCGTACTAGAACTATATAGACTTGGTCAGTACTGTGGAGTTTATATTTAAATACATAAACTATATACAGGAATAATCTATTCTTTAAGTTCCTTACCGTTGTGCCGTAGGCGCGTCTCCATTTTTAAGGTTATGCGCAAAACAATACTGCTGGTCCCGGTTTGGTCTCAAAAATGTGTTTTTGGCATAAAATATATGAGGGGCAACATCTTTCATGTTAACGTGTTTTGGAATTTTTACACGTATGTTAACTGTTTTTTTTAAAATAAAGCAGTTGTTAAATGTTTTACAATAATTAGCTGTAAGTGTTGTCTGTTTTCTTCACGGGGTTTGGGGGGGGGGGGGTTACTTCCTATATAAAGGTATACGTATATGTGCCAAAAATATGGTAGGTTCTTTTGAAAATTTTTATAAAAATGGGTAAAAATTTTAAAACAATCTTATATAAAAATGAGTATGCTTTTTAATCTTAATTGAAAAAAATCTGGTCTCATGAAAATTATGGGTCATGTTTTTTCCATTCTAATATGACGTCCTGCTTTAGCTATGTAAACAAAGCCGTGTCAAAATTCCAATAAGTTTAGTTCGCACATGCGTAAACTGCGTGTTTAGTGTAAATGTAAAAACTGACTTACAAATGCCGTTTGTACTGTGTTATCCATAATTATCGTTATTGTTAATAATTTAGTTATTTTTAGTCTGAATTCTGAGATTTATATGATTTAAACTACTCCCGATACATTATTTTTTTTAACAATTCTACATTCGAATTAATATGACGTCACAATTAGAATTCCGACGTCATATTACGCTGAACTGAAAATTTCAAACTGAAACGATGCAATTTCATTGAGATTTCTCAATATTTTTGTTTAAAAGGTACGTACATTCAATAAAATGACGAGAAAATATGTTTATGTCAATTTTATTTGCTTTAACATACTGTTTTGGGATATATCGTATTAGTTTCAAAAAAACAATATTACCTCTTAGAACCGCTTCGAAATTTTAAAACATTTGTTAGACATATTAGAATCTCTATCGCTCGGTATAAAATATTGACAAATATAAGGTCTGACCATGTTCTAATTCCCATAAAGCCCGCTCGCAATAATCTATTTCTTAATTTTAATATAAATATGCCCCATTCTTCACTAATTTATCATTTTTTGTTTATAAATATGACCTTTTAAGTTTACTGAATAAAAATATGGGTTATGAAAATTGTTCATTTTTTATAAATATGGGTTGTGAAAATTGCTCATTTTATATAAATATGGGTAATGAAAATTGGAAATTTGATATAAATATGGGTATTGAATTCTAATAAAAAATGGCACATCCCCACCTTAAAAATTACCATGTTACCCCCGTGGTTTTCTTAAAACTGAATTGCTGTTAATTGTTTTACAGATTTTTTTATCGGTTATCTATTCATTTTATTCACCCGCTATGTACAATATAATTGTGTCTCAGGTTTCTGCGGAGAAATCCGATCTTGTGGCCTTGGCTGCTGTCTGGTTTATATGTTCTTTCAATGACAGGTCTTGGCTGATGTAAACGCCTAAGAATTTACCAACTGGTACACTCTCCAATGTGTGGTTGTGGAGTTGGTATTTTGTCTTAATCGGGACCTTTTTCTTACTGATGTGTATGGTTGTGCATTTCTGTGGATGGAATGCCATCTGCCAGTCTTCTTCCCATTCCTGCAGTTTGTCAAGTTATCGTCACAGAATTCCGGAGTCCCTACATGTTTGAATAGGTCTGTAGATTAAGCAATCATTAGCAAATAATTTGACTGTGATGTTGCCTTTGTCCCATCTGTAAATTGTCCTTCTCTGTGCTTTGGATCTCTTGGATGTGCTTTGGATGTCAATTATCACAGCATCGTGGTCTCCTACTTCAGGAATGGTCTTACATTTATCAATAAGTCACGGATGACTATAGTGAAAAAGAGATCAAGGATGTTGTCTTCTCTAGTTGGAGTAGTGACAATCTGTTCTACGCCACATAAACTTGGTATATTCAGATATTCTGATAACATCGCTCAGGGTATAGGTTAGTAGTTAGGCTCTCCCAATCAATATCTGGAATATTAAAGCCTACAGAAGTCACATTTTGGCTTGTCTGCTCTTAGTTTAGATAGTTCCTCCACCACGTTCTTTGCATCAACTCCTGATGTACATCTGGGTGATCTGTATAGTGATGATATTATCATAGATTTGGATTTTGAGACTGCGGGTTTGACTGCCATGTGCTATAGGTCTTGCTGGAATGTATTGGTGTGCAGAGAAGATCAATTTTAACTGCGATGAGTATTCCTCCACCAGTCTTTCCTGTCACGCCTGAAAACATTGTAGTTAGAGGGAAGAACCTCAAGTGAAAGTATCTCGCTGTTTAGCCATGTCTCTGTGCCAATTATCACATCTGGATCAAGCATTAAGTCTCGGGAACCTTATTTCGAATACTTTTGAAGTTGAATAATTTATATGTTTTTGATATATATGATCTATTTGAATAATATATATGTTTTTGATATAAATTATCTAAATTAGATTATTAACTTATTAAACATACAACATTGCAGTTGCAAAAGAAAATAAAATATAAATTAAAACCACTAAGCCGAACCTGTTATAACTGAATTTGCAAGCCAGTCTTCAAGAGAAGTGAACCAAAGCTGTCGATTTTGATTGGCTATATAGTTACTACATGACAGAACGCCTCCTGTCACCCTGTCCCCTCCTTACACAGAATCATGATTCACACTAAAGCCTTACTTGTGGTTTTAACTTGAACGGTCATGTAACGGTTGTGCAAGAAGCAGCGTCACAGATGCCAATGTCGCCTTTGTCCGGTGATCAAACTCGAGATCTTTAGATACAATCCAGCACGCTAACCAAGTGAGCTAAATTAGTTCTTTTGATTACTCTATCGATTTTCAGTGTCTATAAATTTTGTGCTGGAAGTTGGGCAAGCCTCGTGTTGCAATACCGGTATAATAGCACTAATAACCAGATTCAGTTAGTAATTTAGAAAAAAAATACTTCCGTAGTCATTTATCCTGTTAGGATACATCTTACATGTTTACAGTGCATTTGAATGAGCAGGATGCAGATGTTTGACAGTAAAATTAACGACATACGCACCCCATTTTCACTGCTGTATGTAATGAAAACAACTTCATTTAATTTCATGGCTGGAATACTTGGCAGAGAAAAACAGAGAAGTTCTGCAAATATATTCTTAGAATTTCATTAATATTTTTTACCCACTATAATTTCTTTCACGACTTATACAGAAGGACTATTGTAGCAACTGAACACTTGAGTTATTTATCAACATTATATACTTTTATTTAAATTAAGTTTTAGATTGTCTTAAAATTCAGTTCGATTATACCTGTATTTAAACTCATGACACAAAGTGTCTATTAACAGTAGCCACCATTCAAACGACACATCCAATTTTAACCAACAATTCAATGTTTTTTCTTAAATTTTGGTTAATATGACAAATTTTATGCACATGTAGTAGAAGTTTGTCAGTCCTATTATAAAAATAATTGTAGCAAAAATTGTATCTACTTTTAAAGTTACAGTGATTGGGATTACGAAGTAAAGTATCGTAAAAAACGACGATCTCTGTAAAATTTCCAAACATAATATATTTATCATACATACTGAAAACGTGAATAAACAAATTTCTGGTAAATACTATATTCTTAAAAAACAGCAAACAAAAACTTCCCCATACTACCACTATGTGTTACCACCAGGAATTTTAACCGAATGTTTCAACTGTGTGTCTGTTCATCAATGGGCATATTTAAGGTACTTCTGTTGGTTTGCAGAAAAAAATCATCTTTGGTTTAATATTTATATACGAATGCGTTCAAAGTAATGTCTATTGAAAAAAAAGAAATTTTATTTAATAGAAAATATGTAGAAATGATCACGTCTATTCAATTTGTGCATTTCAATCCCCGCCGAAAATCAATTCTGACTACTTATGTTAATTTAAAATATAAATAAATAGGAATCAATGTTACAAATTAAATTCAGATTGAATGATTGGGTAGGGTAGATTGTGTGCAATGAATGAAGCATTTAGCCATTTATATTGTCTATAATGAGCCTTCTCTATTTCTAAATCTTAATAGTCATTATCGCTTAAACAAGTTGTTACCCACTAGGAGCAGATCTAGGAATGCAAGTGTGGTGGCTAAAACAAACTGCAATGTGGTTCTTGGGGTTGGGGTTGGGGGTGTTGTACATTTATGTGTTCTCACCTATGCCTTTCATGCTTTTATTTTAAATAGCGACATTTCTTCCTCCAGAAATGAAAAAAAATGAAGCTATGATTTTATAAGTTTCGAAAGCATCTGATGGGACATTTATAAGTTTCAAATTGAGTGAGAAAAATATATATCGCTTTATATTACCCGAGTTATTTAGTTTCATCAAAATTATAAAAATGAGAAATCATTTAGAATGCTTGTTTGGTTTGTTTGATGATGTTTAATGCCACTTTCCGCAACTTTTCAGCTATATCGTGGCGTACAGTTTTTATTGGCGATGTAGCCAGAGTACCTGGATGAAATTCCGACCTTCGGTAGTAAAAAGAGTCGAGTGCACCCTGCCCTCAGCGAGACTTGAATCCACAACCGCAGTGTTGACAGACCACGTGATCAATAGTAGACTAACTACCTTAAGCACTCTGCTACCCAGGCCCCGCATATAAAATGACAACATTTTCCAAATTCAAACATGTATAACGGTTGAAATGTTTTCATACGCAGATATTTATCAGCAACGTTCGTTTGCTCTCTGCAAGTGGCGTCACAATTGCGCAAGAAATAGATTAAAAAAAGACAACTGAGCATAGCAGTCCATCTCAGAAGATAAGTTTTACCTTGAACCTAAAAAAATAGCTTTTAACTGGGCTAGCGAAAACGTACAAATAGGATTGTGCTAAAATTCAATTTGGTTTTCATTTGATATTACTTAACAGTTGGGCTAATTTATAACAATATCTATTTCTAAAGTAATCTTTTCAAAAACTTACTTTTTGACAAATGTTTTGTAATTGGCATTACTTAATATACAGAAGAGATTGTGCTGAAACTTGAACGTTTTCTTGATTTTATAATACTGAACAGCTGTGCAACGTTGTACCACGATCCGTTTACGCGTTTCCAAGTTATCATCTATACCACCGGCAAACAAACAGACGGACGGAAATTCATATCCGAACGGTGTGGTTTGTTATTTATTTTGTTGTAAGCATTACTTTTAGTCTTTCAAAAATGTTCAATTTCGCTTTTGCTTATGACTATGCTTTTATGACTAAAATATTCATTCTAACAAGTCCATGCAGCTATTTCCGAGAACAATACTTTCCCTGAAGATGTGTGCATGTGTTGACACCTCGAATGGTCAATATATAAGATGCAGTTTTAAATAATAAAATTCTCAATTTTAAGTATTACAATGTACCGTTTATAACATTAGTCATGTTTACAGTTTAACTCATATTTTAAGAGACAAGAATTTCGATGCTCAGTAACATTTTTATATTAACATCATTTATAGGATGTTACAACCATTTACTTTTTGTACTTACGAAATTTCTAAAATCATTGTGCTAATTTAGCAATTTTGTAAGTGATACTTCAGCCACTTTAGGGACGAGTTAAGGTGTTCTTTTTGGTACGTTACCGCTGGGACTAGTATAAATTTGATTTATAGTGGGTTTCTGGTTACCGGTAAATCCGCATATATAACTGTGCTAATATAAATACAACAAAAACAAAAACAAACAATCAAACAAACAAAAACTCCGACTTCAGAGTAAAGGATTATTAAATTGTAATATTAATAATTAGAACAATTTCGCAGTATTTATCATACTTGTCACGAACCTATCTCACAGAATGTAATTGTTTTGTATATAATATACTGTATTCGGCAGACGTTTTATATGATTAAACTCTTCATCGCTGTATGAACGAGGACAACTCACTCACAAATAAACGGCCGTAAATTATAAGTTCGTGACTAGAACTCTTGCTTACATCGATGAATTACCGAAAATATGGGTTTAATCCTTTCAATTCTTGTTTTAAAATTGTTTTTAAATTTTTAATATGTTCCCTCATAAAATTTCAGTTTAAGTGTTTGACGCGTAAGAAGCTAGACAACCAACTGAAGTTTCATTTGCAGGAATTCTATATCAGTATTAAATTAACGTTGACATGTAGATACAATGTAGCTTATCAGTTTACTTTAATTTCCACCTTACCAGTGTCTACTCATGCTCCGTTTTGAAATAAGCAATTATAAAATTGCTAAATTATCTTGAATTTTCATTAGCTATTAACAATCTTTAAAGTAATTATTATTTACCCGAAATAAAAAACGTGTAATATATCAACGCTCTTCTCTCAGACTTTCAGGAATTACACCAAGATGCAGACACAAATATATATTAATTAAATTAAATATTATTTGCATCGTGTAAATATAAAATATACAGGTACAAGCAACCACGTTCGTGTAATAAGCTCACATAAGTGCAAATGCAGTGAACGCGGACTAGAATTATTTATGGTTTAAGATAATAACATACTTTGAAGAATTTTCGAAACAGTAACATTAGTGAGTAATATTGAATTTTATTTTGTGCATCAAGATAACATAATAGATTTGTTCTGCAATGCAGTTCAGCAAAAATACAGCGAAATGTTTTTATATCCACTTTTAATTTTGAAAGATATTTTAAAAGTCATTTATAAATAATGTAAAATAACAAAAGTATTGATAACAATTAATTACGTAAATCTCTTACACAGCCTATTTACATACAATGAAATATTCCATAAAATATATGACATTTTTTCTCAAGGTTAAATCAAAGTACACAAAGGCTTTTTTTAAGTTGCGCTGAAAACAATGACAGGACAATGTCAGAAATGGAATTGAAATATTTGCGTCTGAAACGGACGCTTTGCACGGAAATGTATTCATATTAAACGAATTATGTGATTAACAGAATATTTTCTGCAGTTTAAACCACTTTATTTGTCAGTATGTGAAGACAAGGAAACCGACCAACAACAAGAACCAAAAGTCAAAGGTCATTATAAATTCATCCGGATTGAGACATACATATACAACACGAAACAGAAATAAACAAGCCCAAACACCATACGTGAGTTCTCTATTCAACACTATATGATACGAGTGTCAGAATGTTGATTGATTGATTGGTTTATTAATTTATCGATTGACTGTCGGTCAGAAATATTTCAATTATATTCAGGACGAAAACACAGTTTACAAATAAATGAACAGGTAAAGAGATAGACCAACGGGAACAAAACATTGACTACGAATGCGACCCTCAATGAACGGCCTCCCCTATCCGCAACCTGAAAAATGCTGGGCAACCCTATGGAAAGATCACTGGGAACCAACCCCGTCTGGCCAGCAACAAATAATATTGTGTTTACATGTTTTTGAATTAATAAAAAAACTAACCTGTAATTTGTCTATATTGTTAAAACACTGCTATCCCTTATATGGCAACAAATGAAGACAAACGAAATGTAGTACGCTTTTACAGTTTTAACACATAGAAAGTTAGTCGTGGAGCTACTTGGTAATAAACAGGATGCAGATTTGTTAACGGGAAACATTATTTCCGTCCTTGTACATAATTGTATCACTCATATTGTAGCACCACTTATGTCTTATTTAAAATTCAATTTAGGGCATGATGACTATCGAGAAAAATTAATATTAAAAATAAAGTTTGAAAACAGCTTCAGGTTTTCTTCATATACCTCGTAAAAATGTTATGCGAAACAAATACTTAGGCATTTGTAATAACCTTAAATATTAACAAAGTCATTCAGGGGCGGACACAGGATTTTTAAAAGGGGGCGTAAAAAGGGGATATCGGAAAAGGAGGGACACGAAGTGTTCTTCCTGCGCCTCGAAAAGGCGTATTTACGGCAGGGGGTCGGGGGCCGCTTAAGGCCACCAGAAGCTCTCATAAAAATGGTGCAAAACCCTGCATTCTAGCAATTCCTAAGAATCAAAATGAATTTGTTTAATACAAGGCTTTTATAGTGTTCAGTAACCTTTATTTGGTACAGTATATACAACAGAGATATCATAATTAACGAATTAGTATCGTTAATGCGTTAAATTTATGACGAAGACGAGCGGGGATTACATTTGTGCCTTTTGTGCTGTTTGTTACCCTCCCTATTATCTTTTTCTTCCTTTAGTTTTTTAAAAGGGGGCGTACGCCGCCCGCCCCCCCCCCCTGGATCCGCAACTGACATTTTCTTCAAACCGAGATATATGACATTTCAATGTGTGTATTGCGTGACTTTGTCACTGTTTGCATATGATAATAGAATGCATAGTAGTGAGGGGCTGTCGAGGGGCATGGGTTCTAAAGTAATCTACTTTTGATAGATGGAGTGTTCAGGTGTCCGGACCACAATGGACCACACGTGATTATATGTGCTGTCCATTCTTTTTCAATGGAGCAAATCACGGTAAACATCGGAGTTGAGTAACTAACGTTTTTTCCTCAAAAGTGTTACCTTTGACTGAAAGTAAAACAACATATTTAATTTGCATCATTAATTAGCAATACTTTTTTGATTTTGAAATTTTGTATTTCGTGGTCGAAAAATAAAATTAAACGGTAACTTCAATTATGGGTCCGATAACTTAACATTGTGGGTGTGAGTTCGAGCAAGGTGTGTTGGTTTTTACAATGATATTCACAACGAAGCATTCAATTGCAATCTTGAGGCATCTCCAATGAAAAACATGCATAACCAATTGAGGTCCAATTTCTTCAACAAGATTGGAAACTTTAGTAGTTCTCGCCTGCCCCCAACAATAAGTAACCATCATATTGCCAGTAGACAATTAGGTTTACATTAAATCGTTTTCAGCTTATTTCGGTGGCTGCCAGCAATTGCCCCACGTACTGCTTTTTGGAATTGTTTTGGAACCTGTTTATTTTGTTCTAATGAATAAAGCAGCAGTAGATATCAGTTTTACATAACTGAAAAATTACCAAGTTACCCCCCGTGGTTTTCTTAAAACTGAATTGCTGTTAACTGTTTTACAGATTTTTTTATCGGTTATCTATTCATTTTATTAACCACATATTTATCAAAGGAAGACTAGACATCAGATCCCATACTAGTTACTATGGACACATTGATTAATGTATGCATTTTCTCGCCGCATTCATCTTCCGGTAAGGGCTTAACTCAGTGTTGAGTATAAATACTCCTGTCGTACAGGTTAAAATCTCCCGCTATCGCTATGTACAATATAATTGTGTCTCAGGTTTCTGCGGAGAAATCCGATGGATCTTGTAGCCTTGGCTGCTGTCTGGTTTATATGTTCTTTCAATGACAGGTCTTGGCTGATGTAAACGCCTAAGAATTTACCAACTGGTACACTCTCTAATGTGTGGTTATGGAGTTGGTATTTTGTCTTAATCGGGACCTTTTTCTTACTGATGTGTATGGTTTTGCATTTCTGTGGATGGAATGCCATCTGCCAGTCTTCTCCCATTCCTGCAGTTTGTCAAGGTATCGTCACAGAATTCTGAAGTCCCTAGATGTTCGAATAGGTCTGTAGATTAAGCAATCATTAGCAAAAAACTTGACTGTGATGTTGCCTTTGTGTCCATTCTGTAAATTGTCCTTCTCTGTGGTTTGGCTCTCTTGGATGTGCTTTGGATGTCAATTAGCACAGCATCGTTGTCTCCTACTTCAGGAATAGCCTTACATTTATCAATAAGTCACGGATGGCTAGTGAAAAAGAGATCAAGGATGTTGTCTTCCCTAGCTGGAGTGGTGACAATCTATTCTATGCCACATAAACTTGGTATATTCAGATATTCTGATAACATCGCTCAGGGTATAGGTTAGTAGTTAGGCTCTCCCAATCACTATCTGGAAGATTAAAGCCTACAGAAGTCACATTTTGGCTTGTCTGCTCTTAGTTTAGATACATGTGGTTCCTCCACCATGTTCTTTGCATCAACTTCTGATGTACATCTGGGTGATCTGTATAGTGATGATATTGTTATATATTTGGATTTTGAGACTGCGGGTTTGACTGCCATGTGCTAATGGTCTTGCAGGAATCTATTGGTGTGCAGAGAAGATCATTTTTAACTGCGATGAGTATGCCTCCACCAGTAGAGTCTTTCCTGTCACGCCTGAAAACACTGTAGTTACAGGGAAAAACCTCATGTGAAAGCCATGTCTCTGTGCCAATAAACACATCTGGATCAAGCATTAAGTCTCAGGAACCTTATTTCGAATACTTTTGAAGTTGAATAATTTATATGTTTTTTATGTAGATGATCTAGTTGAATAATATATCTGTTTTTGATATAAATTATCTAAATTAGATTATTAACTTATTAAACATACAACATTGCAGTTGCAAAAGAAAATAAAATATAAATTAAAACCACTAATCCGAACCTGTTATAACTGAAATTGCAGGCCAGCCTTCAAGAGAAGTGAACCAAAACTGTCGATTTTGATTGGCTATATAGTTACTACATGATAGAACGCCTCCTGTCACCCTGTCTCCTCCTTACACATAATCATGATTCACACTAAAGCCTTACTTGTGGTTTTAACTTGAACCGTCATATAACGGTTGTGCAAGAACCAGCGTCACAGATGCCAATGTCGCCGATGTCCGGTGATCAAACCCGAGATCTTTAGATACAACAAAGCACCCTAACCAAGTTAGCTAAATAAGTTCTTTGATTACTCTATCGATTTTCAGTGTCTATAAATTTTGTGCTAGAAGTTGGGCAAGCCTCGTGTTGCAATACCGGTATAATAGAACTAATAACCAGATTCAGTTAGTAATTTAGAAAAAAATACTTGCGTAGTCATTTATCTTGTTAGGATACGCCTTACATATTTACAGTGCATTTGAATGAGCAGGATGCTGATGTTTGACAGTAAAACTAACGATATACGCACTCCATTTTCACTGATGTATGTAATGAAAACAACTTCATTTAATTTCATGGCTGGAATACTTGGCAGAGAAAAACAGAGAAGTTCTGCAAATATATTCTTAGAATTTCATTAATATTTTTTACCCACTATAATTTCTTTCACGACTTATACAGAAGGACTATTTTAGAAACTGAACACTTGAGTTATTTATCAACATTATAGTTTTATTTACATTAAGTTTTAGATTGTCTTAAAATTCAGTTCGATTTTACCTGTATTTAAACACATGACACAAAGTGTCTATTAAAAGTAGCCACCATTCAAACGACACATCCAATTTTAACCAACAATTCAATGTTTTTTCTTAAATTTTGGTTAATATGACAAATTTTATGCACATGTAGTAGAAGTTTGTCAGTCCTATTATAAAAATAATGAAAGCAAAAGATTGAATCTACTTTTAAAGTTACAGTGATTGGGATTACGAAGTAAAGTATCGTAAAAAACGACGATCTCTGTAAAATTTCCAAACATAATATATTTATCATAAATACTGAAAACGTGAATAAACAAATTTCTGGTTAATACTATATTCTTAAAAAACAGCAAAGAAAAACTTCCACATACTACCACTATGTGTTACCACCAGGATTTTTAACCGAGTGTTTCAACTGTTTGTCTGTTCATCAATGGTCATATTTAAGGTACTGCTGTTGGTTTGCAGAAACAAAATCATTTTCGGTTTAATATTAATATCAGAATGCGTTCAACGCAATGCCTACTGAAAAAAAAAGAAATTTTGTATAATAGAAAATATGTAGAAATGATCACGTCTATTCAATTTGCGTATTTCAATCCCCACCGAAAATCAATTCTGACTACTTATGTTAATTTAAAATATAAATAAATAGGAATCAATGTTACAAATTAAAATTCAGATTGATTGATTGGGTAGGGTAGATTGTGTGGAATGAATGAAGCATCTAGCCATTTATATTGTCTATAATGAGCCTTCTCTATTTCTAAATCTTAGTAGTCATTATCGCTAAAACAAGTTGTTACCCAGTAGGATCAGATCTAGGAATTCAAGTGTGGTGGCTAAAACAAACTGAAATGTGGTTCTTGGGGATGGCCAAATGGGGTTGGGGGTGTTGTACATTTATGTGTTCTCCACTATGCCTTTCATGCTTTTATTTTAAATAGTGACATTTTTTCCTCCAGAAATGAAAAAAAATGAAGATATGATTTTATAAGTTTCGAAAGCATCTGATGAGACATTTATAGGTTTCAAATTGAGTGAGAAAAATATATATCGCTTTATATTACACGAGTTATTTAGTTTCACCAAAATTATAAACGAGCGTATTGCGAGTTTATAAGTTTGCTGAAATTAAATAACGAGAGATTATTTTAAGTGATATACAATTATCACGATATGTGGAACGTACCTCTCTTTTATGATTAAATGATAAATGTAATTTGCGAGGCTCATTTTGTAGCGCGGAAACAAGGCGTTGTTGAAACACAGACTTGTAGGCAAGATGCAATTCCAGGCTATATAACAGTATATAACGAGGCGTGACATTAAAAATGAGAACGCATTTAGAATGCTTGTTTGTTTATTTGATGATGTTTAATGCCACTTTCAGCAACTTTTCAGCTATATCGTGGCGTACAGTTTTTTTGGGAGGTAGCCAGAGTACCTGGATAAAATTCCGACCTTACGGTAGTAAAAAGAATCGAGTGCACCCTGCCCTCAGCGAGACTTGAACCCACAACCGCAGTGTTGACAGACCACGTGATCAATTGTAGACTAACTACCTTAAGCACTACCGAGGCCCCGGTGACAACATTTTCCACATTCAAACATGTATAACGGTTGAAATGTTTTCATACGCATATATTTATCAGCAACGTTCTTTTGCTCTCTGCAAGTGGCGTCACAATTGTGCAAGAAATAGATAAAAAAGACAACTGAGCATAACAGTCCATCTCAGAAGATAAGTTTTACCTTGAACCTAAAAAAATATCGTTTAATTGGGCTAGCGAAAACGTACAATTAGGATTGTGCTAAAAATTCAATTTGGTTTTTATTTGATATTGCTTAACAGTTGTGCTTATTTATAACAATATCCATTTCTAAAGTAATCTTTTCAAAAACTTATTTTTTGAGAAATGTTTTGTAATTGGCATTACTTAATTTACAGAAGAGATTGTGCTGAAACTTGAACGTTTTCTTGATTTTATAATACTGAACAGCTGTGCAACGTTGTACCACGTTCCGTTTACGCGTTTCCAAGTTATCATCTATACCACCGGGAAACAAACAGACGGACGGAAATTCATATCCGAACGGTGTGGTTTGTTATTTATTTTGTTGTAAGCATTACTTTTAGTCTTTCAAAAATGTTCAATTTCGCTTTTGCTTATGAACGCTTTTTTAACTAAAATATTCATTCTAACAAGTCCATGCAGCTATTTCCGAGAACAATACTTTCCCTGAAGATGTGTGCATGTATTGACACCTCGAATGTTCAATATATAAGATGCATTTAAAAAAAATAAAATTCTCAATTTCAAGTATTACAATGTACCGTTTATAACATTAGTCATGTTTACAGTTTTGCACATATTTTAAGAGACAAGAATTTCGATGCTCAGTAACATTTTTATATTAACATCATTTATAGGATGTTACAACTATTTACTTTTTGTAATTACGAAATTTCGAAAATCATTGTGCTAATTTAGCAATTTTGTAAGTGATACCTCAGCCAATTTAGGGGCGAGTTAAGGTGTTCTTTTTGGTACGTTACCGCTGGGACTAGTATAAATTTTGATTTATGGTGGGTTCCTGGTAACCGGTAAATCCGCATATATAACTGTGCTAATTTAAATACAAAAAACAACAAAAACAAACAACCAAACAAACAAAAACTCTGACTTCAGAGTAAAGGATTATTAAATTGTAATATAAATAATTAGAATAATTTCGCAGTATTTATCATACCACGAACCTATCTCACAGAATGTAATTGTTTTGTATATAATATAGTGTATTCGGCAGACGTTTTATATGATAAAACTCTTCGTTGATGTATGAACGAGTATGTATATATGTTTTATTATTTGTAATTTGCGTTTTCGTCATTTATATTTATTAATAAATGACATTTTCAATTCAATGCCGAGTTTCTTCTTCCCTTCCATCAAACGGAGCACAGCCTGTGTTGACAAAAATGTTTATTTATAGCATATAAATGATTATTTGACAAACAGGATTTTGTACCTAATTTGCAAGTCGGTATAGATAACGTCTTTCAAACATATTTATCAGTCTTGATTATTATCTCCCTTCTCGTATCTCCCAACAGATGGCGTTTACTCCATTGCATTACAGCTACACAAGCTTTGCACATTTGGGCACGTGCGTTAGAATTAGATAGTTTTAAGTTACCCGCCATCCCACCCTAACCAAATTTAAGTTCTGGTAAAGGAAATTATGAATATGAAGGACTTTAGGTTTTATTATGTCTCTGGTTTGTTTGTATTTTTTTATAACCTACAGTTTTTTCTCATGCATGTATTATCAACAACTTTAGAATAAGTTATGTATTTAAGTCACGTTCACGTTCTGTAAAAACAAAGTTGTTAATCTGTATTATGATGTTTGTGAATATGTAAAAGGCCTATAATATCCCCATCTTTGATTGGATGGGTTCTTTATTATAGTAGTTAAGATTTCTATCTATTCGTATGTATATATGTTTTATTATTTGTAATTTGCGTTTTCGTCATTTATATTTATTAATAAATGACATTTTCAATTCAATGCAGAGTTTCTTGTTCCCTCCCATCAAACGGAGCACAGCCTGTGTTGACAAAAAATATAGTGTATTCGGCGGACGTTTTATATGATTACACTCTTCGTTGATGTATGAACGAGGACAACTCACTCACAAATAAACGGCCGTAAATTATACGTTCGTGACTAGACCTCTTGCTTACATCGATGAATTACCGAAAAAATGCGTTAAATCCTTAGAATTCTTGTTTTAAAATTGTTTTTAAATATTTAATATAATCCCTCATAAAATTTCAGTTTAAGTGTTTTACGCCTAAAAAGCTAGACAACCAACTGAAGTTTCATTTGCAGGAATTCTATATCACTATTAAATTAACGTTGACATGTAGATACTATGTAGCTAATCAGTTTACTTTAATTTCCACCTTACCAGCGTCTACTCATGCTTAGTCTTTGAAATTAGCAATTGTCAAATTGCTAAATTATCTTGAATTTTCATTAGCTATTAACAATCTGTAAAGTAATTATGATTTCGCGAAATAAAAAACGTGTAATATATCAACGCTCTTCTCTCAGACTTTCAGGAATTACACCAAGATGCAGACACAAATATATATTAATTAAATTAAATATTATTTGCATCGTGTAAATATATAATATACAGGTACAAGCAACCACGTTCGTGTAATAAGCTCACATAAGTGCAAATTCAGTGATCGCGGACTAGAATTATTTATGGTTTAAGATAATAACATACTTTGAAGAATTTTCGGAACAGTAACACTAGTGAGTAATATTGAATTTTATTTTGTACATCAAGATAACACAATAGATTTGTTCTGCAATGCAGTTCAGCAAAAATACAGCGAAATGTTTTTATATCCACTTTTAAGTTGAAAGATATTTTAAAAATCATTTATAAATAATGTAAAATAACAAAAGTATTGATAACAATTAATTACGTAAATCTCTTACACAGCCTATTTACATACAATGAAATATTCCGTAAAATATATGACATTTTTTCTGAAGGTTAAATCAAAGTACACAAAGGCTTTTTGCCTGAAGAGATTTAAGTTGCGCTGAAAACAATGACAGTACAATGTCAGAAATGAAATTGAATTTTTTGCGTCTGTAACTGACGCTTTGTACGGATATGTATTCATATTAAACGAATTATGTGATTAACAGAATATTTTCTGCAGTTTAAACCACTTTATTTGTCAGTATGTGAAGACAAGGAAATCGACCAACAACAAGAACCAAAAGTCAAAGGTCATTATAAATTCATCTGGATTGAGACATACATATACAACACGAAACAGAAATAAACAAGACCAAACACCATACGTGAGTTCTCTATTGAACACTATACGATACGATTGTCAGAATGTTGATTGATTAATTGGTTTATTAATTTATCGATTGACTGTCGGTCAGAAATATTTCAATTATATTCAGGACGAAAACACAGTTTACAAATAAATGAACAGGTAAAGAGATAGACCAGCGGGAACAAAACATTGACTACGAATGCGACCCTCAATGAACGGCCTCCCCTATCCGCCACCTGAAAACGTGCTGGGCAACCCTATGGAAAGAGCACTGGGAACCAACCCCGTCTGGCCAGCAACAAATAATATTGTGTTTACATGTTTCTGAATTAATAAAAAAACTAACCTGTAATTTGTCTATATTGTTAAAACACTGCTATCCCTTATATGGCAACAAATGAAGACAAACGAAATGTGGTACGCTTTAACAGTTTTAACACGTAGAAAGTTAGTCGTGGAGCTACTTGGTAATCAACAGGATGCAGATTTGTTAACGGGAAACATTATTTCCGTCCTTGTACATAATTGTATCACTCATATTGTAGCACCACTTATGTCTTATTTAAAATTCAATTTAGGGCATGATGACTATCGAGAAAAATTAATATTAAAAATAAAGTTTGAAAACAGCTTCAGGTTTTCTTCATACACCTTGTAAAGATGTTATGCGAAACAAATACTTAGGCATTTGTAATAACCTTAAATATTAACAAAGTCATTCAGGGCGGATACAGGATTTTCAAAAGGGGGCGTAAAAAGGGGATATCGGAAAAGGAGGGACACGAAGTGTTCTTCCTGCACCTCGCAAAGTCGTATTTACGGCAGGGGGTCGGGGGCCGCTTAAGGCCACCAGAAGCTCTCATAAAAATGGTGCAAAACCCTGCATTCTAGCAATTTCTAAGCATCAAAATGAATTTTTTTAAATACAAGGCTTTTATAGTGTTCAGTAACCTTTATTTGGTACAGTATATACAACAGAGATATCATAATAAACGCATTCGTACCGTTAATGCGTTAAATTTATGACGAAGACGAGCGGGGATTACATTTTTGCCTTTTGTGCTGTTTGTTACCCTCTCTATTATCTTTTTCTTCCTTTCGTTTTTTAAAAGGGGGCGTACGCCGCCCCCCCCCCCCTGGATCCGCAACTGACATTTTCTTCAAACCGAGATATATGACATTTGAATGTGTGTATTGCGTGACTTTGTCACTGTTTGCATATGATAATAGAATGCATGGTAGTGAGGGGCAGTCGAGTGGCATGGGTTCTTAAGTAATCTACTTTTGATAGATGAAGTGTTCAGGTGTCCGGACCACAATGGACCACACGTGATCATATGTGCTTTCCATTCTTTTTCAATGGAGCAAATCACGGTAATGTTCGACAAACATCGGAGTTGAGTAACTAACGTTTTTTACTCAAAAGTGTTACCTTTGACTGAAAGTAAAACAACATATTTAATTTGTATCATTAATTAGCAATACTTTTTTGATTTTGAAAAAAGCTGTATTTCGTGGTCGAAAAATAAAATTAAACGGTAACTTCAATTATGGGTCCGATAACTTAACATTATGGGTGTGAGTTCGAGCAAGGTGTGTTTTTTTACAATGATATTCACAACGAAGCATTCAATTGCAATCTTGAGGCATCTCCAATGAAAAACATGCATAACCAATTGAGGTCCAATTTCTTCAACAAGATTGGAAACTTTAGTAGTTCTCGCCTGCCCCCAACAATAAGTACCCATCATATTGCCAGTAGACAATTAAGTTTACATTAAATCGTTTTCAGCTTATTTCGGTGGCTGCCAGCAATTGCCCCACGTACTGTTTTTTGGAATTGTTTTGGAACCTGTTTATTTTGTTCTAATGAATAAAGCTGCAGTAGATATCAGTTTTACATAACTGAAAAATTACCAAGTTACCCCCCCGTGGTTTTCTTAAAACTGAATTGCTGTTAACTGTTTTACAGATTTTTTTATCGGTTATCTGTTCATTTTATTAACCACTATATTTATCAAAGGAAGACTAGACATCAGATCCCATACTAGTTACTATGGACACATTGATTAATGTATGCATTTTCTCGCCGCATTCATCTCCTGGTAAGGGCTTAACTCAGTGTTGAGTATAAATACTCCTGTCGTACAGGTTAAAATCTCCAGCTATGTACAATATAATTGTGTCTCAGGTTTCTGCGGAGAAATCCGATGGATCTTGTAGCCTTGGCTGCTGTCTGGTTTATATGTTCTTTCAATGACAGGTCTTGGCTGATGTAAACGCCTAAGAATTTACCAACTTGTACATTCTCTAATGTGTTGTTATGGAGTTGGCATTTTGTCTTAATCGGGACCTTTTTCTTACTGATGTGTATGGTTGTGCATTTCTGTGGATGGAATGCCATCTGCCAGTCTTCTCCCCATTCCTGCAGTTTGTCAAGGTATCGTCACAGAATTCCGAAGTCCCTAGATGTTCGAATAGGTCTGTAGATTAAACAATCATTAGCAAAAAACTTGACTGTGATGTTGCCTTTGTGTCCGATCTGTAAATTGTCCTTCTCTGTGGTTTGGCTCTCTTGGATGTGCTTTGGATGTCAATTAGCACAGCATCGTTGTCTCCTACTTCAGGAATAGTCTTACATTTATCAATAAGTCACGGTTGGCTAGTGAAAAAGAGATCAAGGATGTTGTCTTCCCTAGCTGGAGTGGTGACAATCTATTCTACGCCACATGAACTTGGTATATTCAGATATTCTGATAACATCGCTCAGGATATAGGTTAGTAGTTAGGCTCTCCCAATCAATATCTGGAAGATTAAAGCCTACAGAAGTCACATTTTGGCTTGTCTGCTCTTAGTTTAGATACATGTAGTTCCTCCAACATGTTCTTTGCATCAACTTCTGATGTACATCTGGGTGATCTGTATATTGATGATATTATTATATATTTGGATTTTGAGACTGCGGGTTTGACTGCCATGTACTAATGGTCTTGCAGGAATCTATTGGTGTGCAGAGAAGATCAATTTTAACTGCGATGAGTATGCCTCCACCAGTAGAGTCTTTCCTGTCATGCCTGAAAACACTGTAGTTACAGGGAAAAACCTCAAGTGAAAGTATCTCGCTGTTTAGCCATGTCTCTGTGCCAATAATCACATCTGGATCGAGCATTAAGTCTCGGGAACCTTATTTCGAATACTTTTGAAGTTGAATAATTTATATGTTTTTGATATAGAATATCTAGTTGAATAATATATATGTTTTTGATATAAATTATCTAAATTAGATTATTAACTTATTAAACATACAACATTGTAGTTGCAAAAGAAAATAAAATATAAATTAAAACCACTAAGCCGAACCTGTTATAACTGAATTTGCAGGCCAGCCTTCAAGAGAAGTGAACCAAAGCTGTCGATTTTGATTGGCTATATAGTTACTACATGATAGAACGCCTCCTGTCACCCTGTCTCCTCCTTACACAGAATCATGATTCACACTAAAGCCTTACTTGTTGTTTTAACTTGAACCGTCATGTAACGGTTGTGCAAGAAGCAGCGTCACAGATGCCAATGTCGCTATATCCGGTGATCAAACCCGAGATCTTTAGATACAATAACCCTAACCAAGTGAGCTAAATAAGTTCTTTGATTACTCTATCGATTTTCAGTGTCTATAAATTTTGTGCTAGAAGTTGGGCAAGCCTCGTGTTGCAATACTGGTATAATAGCACTAATAACCAGATTCAGTTAGTAATTTAGAAAAAATACTTCCGTAGTCATTTATCCTGTTAGGATACATCTTACATATTTACAGTGCATTTGAATGAGCAGGATGCTGATGTTTGACAGTAAAACTAACGATATACGCACTCCATTTTCACTGATGTATGTAATGAAAACAACTTCATTTAATTTCATGGCTGGAATACTTGGCAGAGAAAAACAGAGAAGTTCTGCAAATATATTCTTAGAATTTCATTAATATTTTTTACCCACTATAATTTATTTCACGACTTATACAGAAGAACTATTTTAGCAACTGAACACTTTTATGAGTTATTTATCAACATTATAGTTTTATTTAAATTAAGTTTTAGATTGTCTTAAAATTCAGTTCGATTATACCTGTATTTAAACTCATGACCCAAAGTGTTTATTAACAGTAGCCACCATTCAACCGACACATCCAATTTTAACTAACAATTCATTTTTTTTCTTAAATTTTGGTTAATATGACAAATTTTATCACCTGTAGTAGAAGTTTGTCAGTCCTATTATAAAAATAATGATAGCAAAAGATTGAATCTACTTTTAACGTTACAGTGATTGGGATTACGAAGTAAAGTATCGTAAAAAACGACGATGTCTGTAAAATTTCCAAACATAATATATTTATCATAAATACTGAAAACGTGAATAAACAAATTTCTGGTTAATACTATATTCTTAAAAAACAGCAAACAAAAACTTCCACATACTACCACTATGTGTTACCACCAGGATTTTTAACCGAGTGTTTCAACTGTGTGTCTGTTCATCAATGGACATATTTAAGGTACTGCTGTTGGTTTGCAGAAAAAAATCATTTTTTTATTATCATTTATCATTAATATCAGAATGCGTTCAACACAATGTCTATTGAAAAAAAAAGAAATTTTGTTGAATAGAAAATATGTAGAAATGATCACGTCTATTCAATTTGCGCATTTCAATCCCCGCCGAAAATCAATTCTGACTACTTATGTTAATTTAAAATATAAATAAATAGGAATCAATGTTACAAATTAAATTCAGATTGATTGATTGCGTAGTGTAGATTGTGTGGAATGAATAAAGCATCTAGCCATTTATATTGTCTATAATGAGCCTTCTCTATTTCTAAATCTTAGTAGTCATTATCGCTTAAACAAGTTGTTACCCACTAGGAGCAGATCTAGGAATGCAAGTGTGGTGGCTAAAACAAACTGAAATGTGGTTCTTGGGGATGGCCAAATTGGGTTGGGGGTGTTGTACATTTATGTGTTCTCCACTATGCCTTTCATGCTTTTATTTTAAATAGTGACATTTTTTCCTCCAGAAATGAAAAAAATGAAGATATGATTTTATAAGTTTCGAAACCATCTGACGGGACATTTATAGGTTTCAAATTGAGTGAGAAAAATATATATCGCTTTATATTATACGAGTTATTTAGTTTCACCAAAATTATAAACGAGCGTATTGCGAGCTTATAAGTTTGCTGAAATTAAATAACGAGAGATTATTTTAAGTGATATAATTATCACGATATGTGGAACGTACCTCTTTTATGATTAAATGATAAATGTAATTTGCGAGGCTCATTTTGTAGCGCGGAAACAAGGCATTGTTGAAACACAGACTTGTAGGCAAGATGCAATTCCAGGCTATATAACAGTATATAACGAGGCGTGACATTAAAAATGAGAACGCATTTAGAATGCTTGTTTGTTTGTTTGATGATGTTTAATGCCACTTTCAGCAATTTTTCAGCTATATCGTGGCGTACAGTTTTTTTGGGAGGTAGCCAGAGTACCTGGATAAAATTCCGACCTTACGGTAGTAAAAAGAATCGAGTGCACCCTGCCCTCAGCGAGACTTGAACCCACAACCGCAGTGTTGACAGACCACGTGATCAATTGTAGATCAACTACCTTAAGCACTACCGAGGCCCCGCCTATAAAATGACAACATTTTCCACATTCAAACATGTATAACGGTTGACATGTTTTCATACGCAGATATTTATAAGCAACGTTCTTTTGCTCTCTGCAAGTGGCGTCACAATTGTGCAAGAAATAGATAAAAAAAGACAACTGAGCATAACAGTCCATCTCAGAAGATAAGTTTTACCTTGAACCTAAAAAAAATATCTTTTAATTGGGCTAGCGGAAACGTACAAATAGGATTGTGCTAAAAATTCAATTTGGTTTTTATTTGATATTACTTAACAGTTGTGCTTATTTATATATGACATTTTTTCTTAAGGTTAAATCAAAGTACACAAAGGCTTTTTGCCTGAAGAGATTTAAGTTGCGCTGAAAACAATGACAGTACAATGTCAGAAATGAAATTGAATTTTTTGGGTCTGTAACTGACGCTTTGCACGGAAATGCATTCATGTTAAACGATTTATGTGATTAACCGAATATTTTCTGCAGTTGAAACAACTTTATTTGTCAGTATGTGAAGACAAGGAAACCGACCAACAACAAGAACCAAAAGTCAAAGGTCATTATAAATTCATCCGGATTGAGACATACATATACAACAGGAAACAGAAATAAACAAGCCCAAACACCATACGTGAGTTCTCTATTCTCTATTCAACACTATACGATACGATTGTCAGAATGTTGAATGATTGATTGGTTTTTTAATCTATTGATTGACTGTCAGTCAGAAATATTTCAATTATATTCAGGATGAAAACACAGTTTAAAAATAAATGAACAAGTAAAAGGATAGACCAACGGGAACAAAAATTGACTACGAATGCGACCCTCAATGAACGGCCTCCCCTATCCGCCACCTGAAAACGTGCTGGGCAACCCTATGGAAAGAGCACTGGGAACCAACCCCGTCTGGTCAGCAACAAATAATATTGTGTTTACATGTTTTTGAATTAATAAAAAAGCTTACGTGTAACTTGTCTATATCGTTAAAACACTGCTATCCGTTATATCGCAACAAATGAAGACAAACGAAATGTAGTACGCTTTTACAGTTTTAACACGTAGAAAGTTAGTCATGGAGCTACTTAATAATAAACAGGATGCAGATTTGTTAACGGGAAACATTATTTCCGTCCTTGTACATAATTGTATCACTCATATTGTAGTACCACGTATGTCTTATTTAAAATTGGGGCATGATGACTATCGAGAAAAATTAATATTCAAAATAAAGTTAGTTTGAAAAACAGCTTCAGGTTTTCTTCATATACCTTGTAAAGATGTTATGCGAAACAAATACTTAGGCATTTGTAATAACCTTAAATATTAACAAAGTCATTCACAGGCGGATACAGGATTTTCAAAAGGGGGCGTAAAAAGGGGATATCGGAAAAGGAGGGACACGAAGTGTTCTTCCTGCGCCTCGCAATGGCGTATTTACGGCAGGGGGTCGGGGGATGCTTAAAGCCACCAGAAGCTCTCGAAACAATGGTGCAAAATCCTGCATTCTAGCAATTTCAAAGCATCAAAATGTGTTTTTAACACAAGGTAGTGTTCAGTTACCTTCATTTGGTACAATATACAATAGAGATACCATAATTATCAAATTAGTACCGTTAATGCGTTAAATTTATGGCGAAGACGAGCGGGGATTCATTTTTGCCTTTTGTGCTGTTTGTTACCCTCCCTGTTTTCTTTTTCTTCCTTTCGTTTTTTAAAATGGGGAGGGGCGTACGCCGCCCCCCCCCCTGGATCCGCCACTGACATTTTCTTCAAACCGAGATATATGACATTTGGGTGTATTGCGTGACTTTGTCACTGTTTGCATATGATAATAGAAGGCAAGGTAGTGAGGGGCGGTCGAGTGGCATGGGTTCTTAAGTAATCTACTTTTGATAGATGGAGTGTTCAGGTATCCGGACCACAATGGACCACACGTGATCATATGTGGTGTCCATTCTTTTTCAATGGAGCAAATCACGGTAATGTTCGACAAACATCGGAGTTGAGTTACTAACGTTTTTTACTCAAAACTGTTACCATTGACTGAAAGTAAAACAACATATTTAATTTGCATCATTAATTAGCAATACTTTTTTATTTTAAAAAAGTTGTATTTCGTGGTCGAAAAATAAAATTAAACGGTAACTTCAATTATTGGTCCGATAACTTAACATTGGGGGTGTGAGTTCGAGCAGGGTGTGTTGTTTATTACAATGATATTCACAACGAAGCATTCAATTGCAATCTTGCGTCATCTCCATTGAAAAAACATGCATAACCAATTGAGGCCCGATTTCTTTAGTAGTTCTCGCCTGCTCCCAACACTAAATAACCATCATACTGCTAGTAAACAATTTAGATTATATTAAATCGTTTTCAGATTATTTCGGTGGCTGCCAGGATATGCACCCACGTACTGCTTTTGGAATTGTTTTGGAACCTTTTTATTTTGTTCTAATAAATCAGTCGGTAGTAGAAATCAGTTTTACATTGATTAATTGGAGTGAGAAATATCATTACAGATATAAATAAACGTAAACTAACTTTCCTGGTAAAATGTACACATTGGAAACTTTTCATTTACCTGAAAAGAAACTTTTTCATGGCATATAATACAATATTTTATTCATGAAAGCTTAAAATAGAACATGACAAATTACATAATACAATATATCTATATTGAAAATGCCAAATTGTGAATTAAAAGGGTGGGGAAATTAAATGGTACAAAGGGGGACAAGCTCATATCCTGACCATTTATAGGCAAAATAACATACCGACATATTCATATTGTACACATAAATCAGGATTATTTATTGGTAAAATTAGTGTTCATTACTATTATCCAAGATCGTGCTGATGGGGAATATCACATAAGATTCATTTTACTGTTCCTAACTTAGACCAGCGATATGGACTATCTATTTTCATTTCAAATAATAATACTTGGCAGATTCTCCATAAATTGGTGCAATCCGTGTAATATGAACGTCGGTCGATATTAAGACTTACAATATATGCAATGAAGAGCATACAAATCTTCTTTGTTGCAAGCCTTAAATGCCTTTTCTAGTGTTGTGATATAAAATAGCGTAATCTGGTACGAATTTTGTCCCTTGACATTTTAAATGGTCACTTTCATATGATTAAGAGTTGTCGCTTATATGGCGACAAATTTTGGCAAAGAACCTTCAGCAAAAAAAAGTAATTTATGCCAACAATTTCATGTTTGTTTTTATGCGAACAGTTTGAAATTTGTTTCGTTTTGTGACTTGAAGGCAAAACCTTTGTAATATTTTCAAGCAGTTATAAAATATGATAATTGTATTTGGTAGAATGCCCAGTGTTTTTAACTATAAATATCTAATGGGATGGTTGTAATTTCAAAGGCAGAGCTAGCATCAAAATAGGACAAACTAACTAATCTCCAGTTACATACGCACATATATTAAACTGACTTTGTGCAGTATTCTGAATTCATATAAATGTTTTGTAAATTTTTAGTTTAAGGTACGGTGTAACGTATATGTTTTTTATACCGACATGCTGAGATTACGCAAATACTTTTGAAGATGTCTCTTCACATGGCTGTCAGCTGTTTTAGAACGACCTATCTATATACCCCTTAGAAATTAGTGATACAATTACCTGTGAAAACAAACATTTCAGTCAAATTTCCACAATAATTCGCTAATAACACGACATAATCTCTATGTCTTGGAATGTTTTTAAATTTGCATCAGAACAGCGTAAGGGAGATAAATGCTCCGTGTTAACAGTTCCAATGGCTAGTATATTTTAAAATAATTTTAGTATGATTTGCATATTTAGAAATATGTTTATTTGATTGGTCTAGATTCCGGTTGAGGTTTTCAACGAAATTTAGTTTTTGATAAATGAAGTTGACTCAATTTACTTTATAATAAACGACGTTGACCGAACTATTTTAAGCGTAACCAATGTAAACAAAGATGGCGGCATTCAATATCTACGGCGATTGCAATTATTATTTTTATAATAAATTGACGTGAATGATTTGCTAGATTGGAAACTTATATTGTGTTGGATGAAGAAAATAAAGTTGTAGATTTAATTTAAAACTTAGTTGTATTTATGAAAATAAAAAGATGGTTTATGAAAAACAATTTTGGTACATAAAAATCAACAAAATATTCATAAGTTCGGTCGACGATCCCTTCTACCAAAATACACAAGAAACATGAAATGGAGAATACCTTAATAGGAAAATTAATTTCTTAATGCAATTTTTAAGAATTATAAGGATTGGCCATCATTTTCCTTGGATTTATCATTACATCAACAAGACCAACTCACTCACAAACATATCATAAAATTTGTTTGTGAGTGAGTTGGTCTTGATGATATACCGATTAATCCATTGAAAACGGTGTTCAATCCTATAATAGCTCCGCGTAACTTTTGGTAGCTAATAATTTTCAGGTACCTCGATTTCAATACGACAGGTGTCCTGAGTACTATCCAATTAATACCGAACGGAATAATATAGCTGAAAGATTGATGAAAGTGACGTAAAACTCCAATTAAACAAACAAACAATGTATTGACAACTAACAATAATACAGCATTTCTCGACCAAATTATGTTAATTTATGCCAGAAATAAAGTGCAAAGAAAAGAGTAAGAAAACTGAATAGACAAGTGTGACACTCTGGTCCTCCGTGTAGCACTCTGGTCCTCAGTGTGGTGTGATACTCTGGTCTTCCGTCTGACGCTATGGTCCTCCGTCTGGTGTGACACTCTGGTCCTTCGTCTGGCATGACACTCTGGTCCTCAGTGTGACACCCTGGTTCTCTGTTTGACTCGCTGTACCGCCGCTTGTGTTAAACTCTGGTCCTTCGCGTGACACTCTTGTCAACCGTGTTGCACTCTGATCCTGCATGTCACACTCTGGTTCTCTGTGTGCACTCTGGTACTCCGCGTGTCACTCTAGTCCTCTTTATGAAAGTCTGGTCCTCTGTGTGACACTCTGGTCATCCGTATGGCACTCTTGTCCTCCATGTGACACTCTGGTCCTCTGTGTGGCACTCTGATTCTGCATGTGGCCCTCTAGTGCTCTATGTGAAACTCTGGGCCTCCTTGTGACAGTCTGGTCATATTTGTGACATAATGGTCCTCCATTGTGACACTTTGGTACTTTGTGTCACAATCTGGTCCTCTTTGAGACACTCTGGTCCTCTATTGTCTCTAATTAGACTTCCGAAAAAAGATTTATGTTTGTTGTTTCAATGTGGTTTAACGCCATTTTCAGCTATATTGTGGCGTCAAAATTTTTTTTTGGTATTTGAAAAGAGGAGTCGGGAGAAAGTCGAATTACCCGGAAAAGTCAAAAAGAATTTCAAATCAAATGTTAAACTTTTGTATTCAGTTTTCGGATTCCGCAACTTAATTGTCACCAGAATTTATTGCTATAAGAATTTTTTTACTAGTACGTAGTCTCTACTACTGTGTAAACCAGATTTAACCGCCTTTTATGCAAAAAATCAATACACGAGTGTTGAATTAATCCATGCTCAGGCAAGGAACAGGCACACGAAGCTGCCATTAAATATGTACAGATTTGAAAAGAGACCTTTGTAAAGATTGTGAATGCCCATAGTTTATTCAAAGCTGGACATTTTTTGTCTGAGTGTGTCATGATAATGTCGTTTCTCTTAAACGTAGACACATCAAAGAGTTAAACTTTAGAATGTAGAAAACACTTGGAAACGTGGGGCTGGGTGTCTGAAAAATCAACTTTAAAAATCAGCTACATTTAAAAATGAGTGACACTGCGGTCCTACGTGTGGCGCTCTGGACTTACATGTGACACTGTTCCTCTGTGTGACACTCTGGTCCTCTTGTAAGACACTCTGGTCCTCTTGTAAGACACTCTGGTCCTTGTGTGACATTCTAGTCCTTTATGTGACATTCTAGTCCTCTGTGTGACCATCTGGTCCTCTGAATGACACTGCGGTCCTACGTGTGGCGCTCTGGACTTACATGTGACACTGTTCATCTGTGTGACACTCTGGTCCTCTGTATAGCACTCTAGTCCTCCCTGTGACAATCTGATCCACTGTGTAACACTCAGCTTATTCATGTGAACCTTCGTGTAACACACTGTTCCTCTGTGTGACACTCTGGGTCTTCGTGTGACACTCTGGTCATCTTGTACGACACCATGGTCCTCCTCTGTATGGCACTTGTCCTCCGTGTGACACACTGGTCTTCTGTGTGACACTCTGGTACTTCATGTGACACTCTGGTACTTCATGTGACACTCTGGTTCTCCATGTGATATTCTGGTTCTGTGTGACTTTCTGGTGCTCCGTGTGTAACTCAGGTCCTCTTATGTGACACTCTGGTCCTCCGTGTGACGCTCTGGGCCTCCGTGTGACACTATGTTCCTCTGTCTGACACGCTAGGCCTCCGTGTGACACTATGTTCTTCTGTCTGACACGCTAGGCCTCCGTGTGACACTATGTTCCTCTGTCTGACACGCTAGGCCTCCGTGTGACACTCTGGTCCTCATGTGTGACAATCTTATACTCCGTGTGACACTCAAGTCATCCATGTGACACACTGGTCCTCATATGTGACATTTCTGGTCATCCGTGTGACACCCCGGTCCTCCATATGACACTGGTACTCCGTGGGATTCTGGTCCTCCATTAGATACTCTGGTCCCAAATTTTTTGACCTTTCGATCGAATGATCATAAACTCTAATATTTCAATTACAGACTACAGCTTGTGCACATTTCAAGTTTGTAGTTTATGACATATATAAGAGATTTATGTACCAAGTATAACACATATTTATTGTAAGACCTTTTTTATTTCTGTATTGAAAAACCATCAGCATTCAACATAAATGCATATATTTTATTTTAACATTTTAACGGTCTTATAACCTAATCAATTGATTAATAAATTGTTAACATGTACGTTACTTCATTACTTCATATTGACAATGCGATTACATGTACTGGATACAATAGTTAGGTACTCGCAAAATTAATGAACAATGAGTTGAGTGCAAAAGTTAACAAACACTTCGACTATACATGTATTTTCTGTGCTCGCATTTTTGCAATGGCTACTACATATTACAAATTTTAAATTATTTCCTTGTCCGACCAAAGCTGTTTTAATAAATTCAGATTTACGTCAGTTTAAAAATTTTCCCTCTTTTTTAACGTTTTGTATTTCCAGTGTACTTTAACACTGGTGGTGACAGCACTGTTCAATATTTAAATTAAGACATATACGAGAGAGAAGCTAGACCCGTTACAATATACAATATTTTCCATAATAATTGTTAAATTGCAGCTACGAGTATTGTAGTTTTATATCAGAATTAAAAATAAAATAAAACAGCGTTCGATTTCTAAAATCCCGGTGAATGATCACATGATCGTAACATATACTAAACATAAGCCTTAATAAATGACCATCTATACACTGGGAAACACCCCATGTATTAATGTATTACTACTAAAAGGGAATTCGTCATCAGATATTAGCCTAATGATTGGTCAGCGTGATGAATTTGATATCCATGGGAATGAATTATCTAGCTTTGAGATTTACCATAAAAAGTAACTAATCAAGTGCTTGTTACCGAGGATGTTATAAACACATTAACTCAGGAATAACAAATTTGTTCGGCTTTAGTTTTGTTTGTTTGTTTGAATGGTGTTTTAACGCCACTTTCAGCAATTTTCCAGCTATTTCATGGCGTCCAGTTTTTAATGGGGGAGGAAGCCGGAGAACCCGGAGAGAACCCCCGACCTGCGGTAGGAAAACTGGCAATCCTTGTCAATTAAGATTGGAGTCGAGTACACCCTGCCTGCAGTGAGAATCGAACCCGCAATCTCAGTGTTGACAGACCACGTGATCAATAGTAAACGAACTACCTTGACCACTCGGCCACCGAGGCCCCCGTTCGGCTTTAGAGTTTAGAGTAAACCATCGTACGGCAAACTACGAAACCGCAGAAGGCTCATCCGAAATTCAATATAGTTATAACCAATCTGATAGCGTGCAACATAATCGTCTACCAATCAGAATAGTTCTTATATAGTTCGCGGTTTTGTTCAAGGTGCTTGAAAGTATATGTTTTTTTTATAGGAATCAATAGTAATATTAGTATTTCTGTCAACTAACGCTCCCTGATGATATCCCACTCTTTGACTTGATAGAAGTCTGAAAATTAATCCCTCAATATTAGTATGGTCATACAAGCTACTATTCAGAAGTTTGTGTTAAGGTAGATAAATGCATCTTATAATTTATGGCTTGTCCAGGTGATTATTGAAGGTGTTCAAGCATTACATAATATTTGGTAATTTTTTTATAGTTAATCATGTTTGAATATCATATGTTGCAATTATAATTTAACATTACTATACTCCCCATATGAAGTTTGTGTTTCTTCCCACAATTTTCGTAACAGTTTTCTCATATAAATACACACTGCTGAAATGATTTCAATAGCTTGTATGACCATGCCATATTGAGGGATTTATTTTCAGACTTCTCTACTGAAGATAATGTTAATATAAAATTAGAAAAATTTTTAAATGGTATCAGAGCTGTTTTTGGTTTTAAATTGTCTAGTAGATTTCATAGGGCAGAGTATTTTAATTAGCATAATTAATAAATAACGCAATAATTTTAATTAGATATAATGTCAAGAAGTTGTTTAGTGTATTTTGGAGACATAACACATGTTATAGTCATTAAGCACCTTGAATAAAACCCGCGAACTTGATAGCACGTGGCTCCGTTTATATAAGAATTATTCTGATTGGTAGACGATTATGTCACACGTACGCAATCTGATTGGTTATAACTATATTGAATTTCGAATCTCGAATTTCGAATTTCGATTCTAAATCTCATATCTCGAATTACGATTCTCGAATCTCAAGTGAACTTTCTGGGCTTTTGTAGAAACCATACCAAACAAATACAACAGTAATCGCTACGTAAAATACGCCAATATCAATATCATTAAATCCAACTAACTGGATTAATAACATAATATAAATTCATGATTTTTTTTAAAACAAGGTAAAATGAATCGTTTTATCCAAAAAAACACGCATTTGTTCAAATTAATCGATCTGGTAAACATTTTATGTAACTCTAGGATTTTAACACTTCATGGCGGCTGTTTTGTCTTTCTAGACTCATAAAACTTTGCAATGCGGCGTTCGATAAAAACAAAATTTAATTTAAATTACTTTTAAGTATGCAGTGTCCTGCATTTATCCAGTTATAAATTTCAAATGCCATCAAACAAAGAATTGAAATATCGACATTAGTCCCTATCTCTTATTCTAACAAAATGGACTTGAGAGTATGCGTGACTCTTTAGAAAAAAAATTTAGATAATAAACCTGTTTAGTAAAGACCATTAGTCTTAAGTTCAAGCTACGTTTATAATCAGTTTTGGATTATAAGCATAGTTTTTTTACAAGAACATGTAATTGTTAATTACCCTGACACATACACATCTCACTATGTAGCTACATGTACATGTGTACTGCTAATACACAAGAATGTTTAGTGTATTGATTGCTATACTTTATATATAATTTGTAAAAATTAAAAGTTGACCAGGGTGCCGTTTCAAAAAGCGATCGTTAGCTTAACGTGCACGTTATCCCATTTAAATGGCATGGGATAACGAACACGTTAATTAGCGATCGCTTTATGAAACGGCACTCTGACCTTTTCATTTTTGTATCCCACTACGTTTGAAACAATGGATTTCGACTTTACATTCAAAGCAGTCGTTTGAAATACGTACGGAAAAATATGTAATTTGCGGAATTCAAACGGATAAAGTTAAGGACAGACATGGACATTTTCTGAAATTTTGTTTATAAAGCAACATATAAGACGTCGTATCTATAGATAACACAATACTTATGATATATAGTGGAATAAAAAATGTGTTCATCCTCGAAAATCATATTTCTCTCGGGTATTGACTCGGGAAAACGATTTTCTTGAGCAAATGCGTTTTTTCGTCCTTGAATCCGAAGGCATGTCATGCCAATAAACCTGGTTTAAACCGACCATTTCCGTTGAAATGCCTATACCATTGCTGCAGCTGCAATATTGTTGGTTCTTGGTTCTCGAGTGTGTCAGTTTGTTGGACTTTGATTCGTGAATTGTCTTCTTTGACAGTTCTCTTGATGAACCTCCATTCAGAAAAGAAAGTTATATCTTCTACGTCGCCAAGGACTTGAGTTCATGTGTAGATTAACATGCTTATCTCAAAATAAAAAAGAGGAAAAAATATAGAAAAGGTGCGAGGAAAACGCGAGCAAAAACTGTTTGATCGTGACATTAAATCTTCATATTTTAGGATTTTGTAACCTTGGTTGCCGAGGAGTTAAGTTTAGTCAACAGCATGAGGAGGGGGTTAATGAACTGTACCGTAAGCGTGGTGGTTATACGACCAACTGAGTATTTTTGCGTTTAACACATTTCAAAGTGACTTTTCTTTCGCTGAAAGTTGACCTGTGATGATGTATTTACTTTAAGTTCATTAAATTGAAGAATGCAATCAAACTTATTTTTTGACTAATGAAAGTTATATTTGCACTGTTATGATATCTTTGCTTTGAACATTTTTGTCACCAAACAATAAGTAAAGTGACTAGGTATATTTCTTGTTAGTATATTTCATTTGTCATTAATGTTCAATAAATTGTGATTTCTTTAAAAAAATATTAAAATATATAAAATCTTAAATGAGAATCACTGGAACAAAATAGGGTGTTGCTTAACTTATGGCGAGGTGCATATATCAAATAATTCATGACACTGAAGGCCATGTGCAATATGGTCCGGAAGCTCATCTCTAAATAGTATATGGACATCAGCTTCGGTTCAGTATATAAACGATATGGAGATGAGCTCATGGTCAATATATAACACAGTATGGCCCGCTGTATCAATAATTATTTGATATATATGAATGCAAATAAAAGTTTATGTAAATGAATTGTGCATTTATTATCGTAGTGTATGTATTACTTTCCTGCGTTTAAATGAAATTTATTATAAAATATTTGTGAAGATATCGTCACTGGAAAAAGATATGATGCATCATGCTTTTTGTTATACATAATTTTTCATGCATCATTCTTTTTTGTGATAATTGTTCAACAACATATTTGATGCAGGCTTTTCTGGATAGAACAGATTAGATGCTGCATTCACCGCAATGACACGCAAGCAAAGCTGAATTCTTTTAAATCTACCACTTATTTACAACGTGCCAATTTTGCGAAATCTCCGAAAATTTAAGTTTGAGAAATACACATCGTCTTATATCACCGACTGCATGAGTCGGACTCGGAACCAATGAATTCTAGGGATGGAAAATCTTAAATCCCGTCTTATTAAATAATCACTGTTGTTCCTCCCACCCCACCCCTCCGCGTGGTAAATGATTCAGATTCTGTAAATTACTGTTCTTATTTATACTTGTTTTGTGGTTGAAGGGAAAATTTTTTAAAGTTATAAACTTGTTTTATCACCAATCCGAAGAATGGGTAGGTCTATATTTAATATAGATATTTTAGTTATTTCATACAAAGAAAAAACTCACGAAGTTTTTGGATTATTATTGTTTTGACTGAAGATTTTATGTTATTGTTGATGAAGATGAAACTAACTTGACATTGTTCAGAATTCTATTAAAATCACATTGACTAGGTATATTTCTTGAAGCGACTTGTAAAACAGAGATGTCCGTCTGAGTGTTCTCTTTACTTAATGGCCGTTTATTCGTGGTTTAGTGCCAGACTTTGTACCATTAAAATGAGCACTCAATTCACATTCATATGATTAACTTAACATGTTTTGCTTGACTTAATTCGTCCCATTATGAAACTGGTCGCCACTATATATATTTTTTTACGCTAAGCACATATTTAATCGTGCAACCCCTAAACGACAAATATGTCGCCTTGGCACCGAAAGTTGTGCATATTACCAGGGCATTTTGGACCTCAAATTTTGTGGGGAGGGGGCAATCAGGGGTGGATCCAGAGGAAGCTGTGCCCTCTCTTTTGACGGAAAAATTTTGTTGGATATATAGGAAATCATTGAAGCATTACCAAAGTGGTCCCTCCTTAGCCAGTCAGTGCCCTCCCCCATTTTCACAAATTTATGGATCCTCCACTGGCTTATTGTGGCCCTTTGAACTTAGAAATGTGTAAAAAATACCCATTAATTATCTTGTCAGCAAAAATCCTCCGAAACTACTCAGTCACGGTTAAAACACCAAATAATAATAATTTTAAAGAACAATTATATTGCACAAAACCCACGAACTTGATAGCACGTTGCTACGTTTATATAAGAACTATTCTGATTGGTAGGCGACTGTGTCAAACGTTATCTGATTGGTTATAACTATATTGAATTCGAATTTCGAATCTCGAATCTCCAATCTCGAGTTTCGAATTTCGAATTTCGATTCTCGAATCACGAATGAGCCTTCTGGGCTTTCGTACAAAACTGTATATCGCTTTATTATATAGATACAGATGAAATATCGAATTTTCCGAGTGACAGAAATCACGGTAAATTACATGT
Source organism: Limnoperna fortunei (assembly GCA_944474755.1). Taxonomy (NCBI): domain Eukaryota; kingdom Metazoa; phylum Mollusca; class Bivalvia; order Mytilida; family Modiolidae; genus Limnoperna; species Limnoperna fortunei. The sequence continues at coordinate 19,252,115 of OX104112.1, read as the reverse complement.
GAAAATTATCGTTTATTTTTACTCTCGGGTTTTTCCCGTAAAAATGTCACAATGGTTTTGAACTATATAGATATTCATCCGCCGTTCATAAAATTTAGGATTAAGCATCAAAATTTTACGAAAACAATTTTGATCGATATAAAAAATAGGATAATCAATTGGGCATCGTGAATATCCAAAATATGATCACTCGTGCCGCATAAAGCATCAGATTAAACTCGTGCGCGGAACAAGTTCCGCGCACTTGTTTAATCAGATGCGTTATGTGGCACTCGTGATCATATTTTGGATATTCACTCCGCCCAATTAATTATCCTACAAATAACTAATACGGACGTCGGTACATTTAAAACGAACATCGGTCTTAATATGGAATTTATTGATTTGTTAATATTTGCGGATTTTCACTGTCCAGTATCAGCAGTCGTTCCAATAATTATAATAAAGGTCATGATGTCGCACGTTAACAAATAAAAAGCAGGAAGCATGGATCTTTGGTTAAAAAAACCGGAAGCTGAAGAAAAAGAAGTGGCAGTGAATATATCAAGAGATTAAATAATAGTTTAAGTGAACTTGTGTAGAATTTTAATATGAATTAGGTTGTAACCTATGACCTTGAGCGGCCCCAAGATCCCCTGCCGATTAGGTTTTGCCTCACTTAAAATTGGACCCTAATTACGGCCATGAAATGTGACGGCAAAAAATGAGAAAAGAAGAAATAATTTTCATCTTTCGTTTACATGTTCGCATCGTTAAGTAACCTTATACAATCACCCGTACTTTTTGCAAATTTAATGACTGCAATAATTTATTACAGATTCGTAGTACTTTTTATTTTAGATTTAATTCGTGTTAATTTATCTGGCAGAATAAAATAATGAAAAGGTTACAAAATGGATGTGTTTTAGTTTTGTAGTTAATCATTTTAGTAGTATACTACGGAATTTCATAGGATAAGTGGCATAGAAGGAAAACTTTAATCGAACTGCGAGAAATGATCTGTTTAACAGTTTACATTAAAAACAAAACTTGACATCGAGGTAGCAACCATCCACTTTTGAGCATCTGTGATGTCTGTTTGAGCTTTCTAGCGAAGAGTGTGTGCTTGACTCATCCCTAAATTTGCATACAGTACTAGTTTTCCTATCGAAAGTTGGTGTTTCACTGGGTATTCCACCTGTTCCCTATATAAAATAAATAAATAAATAAATAAATAAATAGTAGTAATAAACAATAAAACAAAAAACCCAGCTTTTACTGATGTTATAGAATATGACCTAAAATGTCCTATCGTTTTTGAGCTTGATTTCTGATAGAGATAAATTAAGTCATAGAACTTCTGGAGGGATAACATCAACATAGGTACAACAAACCCTTGTTGTAGTAGGTTACTAGTCAACAGCAGTGACCGGTCAAGAAAATCTATGTCACCGAAGGTCTGAGTTTCTCCGGGTACTCTGCCTTCTTCCACCAATAAAAAATAAAAACTGGAAGCCATGCATCCAGCTGAAAAATTGCTGAAAGTGGAATTAAACAACATTCAAACACGCAAAAAACATAGACATATGTTAAAAGACAATTTATATCGCAGACACGAAGTAGTCACTCAAAAACAATAATGTGACCTTTGGGGTTCAAAGGTAAAGGTCAACATCAATGGCTTGAGATGACTGACAGACGGACTCACAACAATATTGTGACCTTCTTTAACCTTTTTTAACAACCCCCCACAATGAGCCTCCTGAAAACTGGAATGCACAACTTATTATGCCTATCTTATATATATTATAGAAGTGAATTAGAATGCGACTTTCAGGAAAATTTAACTCACAATACTCGCGAAGCGGTTTATGTTGCAGCGTAAATCGATCCAAAGTCGTTTATATCCAATAATCTAACCAACAATTGAAAACAAACCTTATATTTTAAATTCTATGGTAAAAATGAAGTAACAAGAACAATATTTTACAAGTAAAATAATATTTGTTGTTATTTGTTGTTTGCGGAAGAATTCATGTATAGTCAACGTCATCAATACATCTTATTATGACGTCACAATCAGTCACGTGCTAAAAAACCAAGTTAGGTTATACGAAATAACCAACTTGCTCATGTATTGAGCATTTAAACGAAAATAAAATATTCAAAATTAATTTGCATATCTTAATCGTCATGCTTTATATAAACCCAGAAAAGCAATATTTACAATATATTATTTAAACGCAGTAGGTTTTTACGTTGCAAATTAAAAAAGTGCACCGTTATGCAATCGATTATCAGTATTTAATAGTGTTAAAAAACTCGTATTTATTGTTTTAATCTAATTTCTAAATAAAATAAAAAGTTACAAAATTGTGCACCCTAAACACTTCACTGACTGTGGTCTGCGGCCAGACTTTCCCTATTGTGACCTGACAACTCCCTCCTCACCCGAGCGGACCTCCCCATGCAGCGTTTTTGAGTCGAACAGCTAGAACGAGTATACTGGTTTTTGCAAACGCCACCTATTTCTTCGGGATAAACTTAGAAACCAAGGTTACAAGAATAAACGGCTTGTCTGCGCCTTTAATAAGTCTCGTTTGAAGATATAGTTGCAGATAGTTTTACCGAATTTTTAATACAGTGTACAGTAAATGTGCTACGATGATTGTTGGATACACCTATTAATGACAAGTGGTATATCATTCCTATTCATTTTAGTCAAGTAACCGACTGAAATACTATAGTAATTGAAGCGGAGGTTTGGCATGAAACCTGGTTTAGCCCAACATTTCTTTAGAAATGCCTCTACCAAGTCAGGACACATTGCTCAAATTGCTATAAATTACGTTAAACTTAATTAAAAAACACAAATAAATTATTTAACTTTCCTTTTAAAAAGCAACGTCTATTTTTATTTATCATCTATGAGGTCTGCGTTGTCATGTTAATTTGCATTTTTCGGTTTTGCACATCTCACGTACGGCCAAAATATGATGTTTGTGATTACGTCAGATGTTTGATCTGCGTCAACAAGGAAATATATTAGGTAACTTGCATTTATCATTAATCAAAGGACAGTTATTGCAACTGTAAACAAGGGGCCTCGGAGTGCGAATGGTTTAGGTAGTAAGTAATCTCCTATCGATCACGTGGGCTGTCAACACTGAGGTTGTGGGTTGGAGTCTCTCTGCAGGCATCGTGTGCTCGAACTCATTTAAATTCACCAGGATTGCTAGTTTTCTTGCCAAATATCAGTGAGTTTCCCCCCCTTGTACCCCGGTTTTCTCGTCCAATAAAATTGGCCGTCATGATGTAACTGAAATATTGCTGATAGTGTTTAACCCCTTTCAAACAAACAAACAAACAAACAAACACAATCTTCCAAGTATCGTTTATAAGCGTGTAATTGGACAGAGTAACAGATATAAAACAACAAATTAAACATCAATATAGAAAAATAAGCTAACGATCAAAATAAAACACAAACAGCAAATACTACGTACACCAGCATTTATTGAAAAGAAAATCGAAAACAATTAAAATGAATTCAAATAAAACGTTCTTGTGAAAATTTCGTCCTTTGAGTACGAAGTGAAAATCACATATATACATGGATCAAAATGGAACTGTTTGACAATCATAAACAAGCTTAAACAATGCGTTTCCATGAGGCACATTTCTAACTTATGAAATATTTTATCTGTAATGACACCCCATATTGTAATGTAATGAATTTATTCCGCTTGATTTGAAGGGTCTCTCATAACGAAATTTGCTGTATATATCTCATGGAAAAAACTCTGTCGTTTTCCTTTATGTCTTCATAACATTTTTATGTCGTAAATATCTGTCACGCCAATGCAGCTGATAATATGTAGTTTTACTTTATTGCATCAAATAACAGTAACAACTATTTAAAAATATCTTTTATCCTAATTTAATAAGAAATATATATATTTAATATATAGAGTATAGATTTATGGTTTTAGAGAGTGGCGCAAATGGTCATTGTTAGATTTGACTGCAGACTTGACATACATCTATAAATGATTAAACTGATGCCACTAAATATTTTATTCTCAACAAAAAACGTATGTGCTTCCACATATTAATTGGGCACATTTTACCGAGGTTAATTTCTCTCATACTGAGTAACACTGTTGTATTAGATTATAATAAAATTTTGAAACCTTTTTTGAGGTTAATGTCAGAAAATGTATCGTCCGCTGCTAATATCATCAACATAATATATTACTAACTTCTAAGTATGTCATTCATTTGTAAATGTAGAAAACATCCTATCAAGTAGTCCAAGATTCCTCTTCCTTCCAACGCTCTTTTAGACTTTGATGGGGCGTGGGACGTCTTAGTCAACATGTTACAATCTCCCGATGTTATAAAAATGTTCGTGTGGTTCAACTTAATATAAATCGCATCCTCTAGATATTTTTCTCTAAGAAAATAATCCAGTTAACTCCAATCAAGATAATTTTCGTAAAGAATGTTGTTTTTTTAACTTCAAACATATTGAATGGTAAAGAAAACAATCTATGGACTGAAAAGTTTTATTAAGTCTACATCAAACTTAATCAGTATTTTGTGTTACCTCCGCATTTGTACCAATGACTGTATGGTTTGCAAAAGAGGAATTCCTGTTGAGTTTCAAAAGCTCAAAAAATCATAAAAAAGCACATGATTCATGGAATGTTAACTACAGTTTAAATATATCCGCACAAAATGTTTCAAGCATTGTATTTCGGCACATTTCAGTAAAGCATAAAATAAATAATTATTTTGAATAGGAATTTTTGAATAGCCTAGAATAAAATAAGCTTTGCCAAGATATTCAAAATATTTGCTACTTTGATACAGTTTTACACAATTTTCAGCAACTTTTCGGCATATCTTGGGCTAACAATACCCTTTAGGATACCTCAGGTGAAGATAGTTACCTTCTATTCTATTTTGAATTAATTTGTTTTACTCAAGTTCTGTTTTTTTTTAATTTTGTTTGTTCATATCTCGATTTTTAATCGTCTCTTGACTTTACACTTGTTATTCGGTGGGGTTTCCTGCTTGGACATTCGGACACTTATGTGTTTGTTACTGCGTTTTGTTTAAAACATATTACACATTATACATATTTGTCTGCCTTCCGATAATGTAGTCTCAACTACAACAATATGAGACAATGAGTGCCCGTGCTTCTGTCGAAGTCGGCGGTTCTCCCTGACACTCCAACAACATGACGATAGAAACTAGAAAAAACTGAAATAATAATAATGTATATGTTGAATAGTAAAACTCAAAACAAAAGTTCCTTATATAGAATGCGCGATTTCATGGAATAATCCAGAAGTCTGTGATTATGTTAATCGTATCTACGCACACTGATCATGAACTTAAGGGCACAACATCATCATCTAGGTCTGCTTCACAACCTTACCTTCATCTAAAAACCGCAAGGAAAGTCGTGTTCGAACCAACATTTACCAGAAAAGGTGACGAAAATAGGTAGCAGAGGTTGCATACCATTCCGTAGACCCCCAACTCAACTCAGGTTTTAAGAGGGTTCGTGTTTACACTTAAATTTTAGTTTTGTTTATCTATGACTTTTTTGTCCTTGATCAATCATTTCCTGAACACTGCTCTGAATCTCGATTTTAATTCCTGGTAATAGGTTTTGACGAAAGAATTACATCTTACAAACTGCAGCCATTGAATTTGTGTCCATTTCTTCCAAGTACTCATCGTATTTTCAAACGCCTTTAGTATTTTACATCTGACCCGACATCTCTTAGACGCTTTAAAACAAAACATTGTTTTAATATACGATGAAATATTTACCCTTTTTGGTGTTACTACAATATGTTTGTTTCTTATTTATAAAAACTCATCAGATAGGCAAAATTTGTTATCAGTTTCGATCTGCAAACTCCAAAAAATCAAAATGTCTTTATAAATAATATTGTGTTCAATTCTATTATAATATGCCCAGATGTTTTCGGCCGACATTTTGACCTTCTTCTTTCTTGCGCCCATGATGTCACAATATGCAACATTTATCGTTTCTTGATTCTAATCTATATAATCATATTCATAAATTTGTTATTTTGTTTTTCCTATTTACATTTCTTTTATTTCTTCTTTATCAAAAATGATAGCAGTATCTACGATTTTTAAAAAACAGTCAAATTTGTAACAATACAAGGTCTTTCATTGCATTATGTTTCTGTTGACAATTTTTTTTTTGGTTTTAGGCTTTACCTTTGATAGTATGATTGCCATTACAATAGGAGGAGGATCTTTCAGTGCTACGTCATGCTCAAAATTCGACTTCGAAGAAAAAGGCTTAGCAAAACTTGTCAGACTCGAACAAAACATTGAAATTTTTGAACAAACAAAAAACAAAAAAACAAACGTGGGAGAACAATTTTGTATCAATATGGATAAAGTTGAAAAGACAGAGAAAAAGTAATACTTTATATGGAAATAGCCACTGACAACATTACAAAAGAATTGGACAGACAAAAAGAATATTTTAGTTGATACATTTCAAAAAAGAGAACAAGCCGCTGACGCATATATCGAATCTCATATAAATAGGCTTAAAAATGCCACAGAAAACATTTCACAGAGAATTGAAACGTTTACTGATAAAAAAGACGTCGAAAACCAAGTTAAAACTGTGCAGAGTGTAGGATCAAAACACGACAATCAAACAAAATGTTGGCACCATTTATTTTCATTTTCTTCTAGTAGTTCGTAATCATTCCGAATAATTATTTGCAACTTCAAGTTTTAAGGCAATTATTTTATAAATGCTTCAAATAACGTATCATATCTATTCGTATAATATAAAGAATTAAAGGAATAAATCGTGCTTGAAGTGAACGTTTTTGGTATAGAATGTATTATATGTAATTTTGCATTCAAATGTAATGCGTGTTAAATGATAAAACGATTTTTATGCACATCGTCAATAATTCCAACGGCTGTGCTAAATACAAAAAAAAATAATCATTCGAAAACACTAAATAGATGTTAAATGTGTTAATTTTTTTTTAAATTGAGGAGGATCAGTAAAAGTTTAAGATTGAATACATTTGATATAACACAGTTGGTACCGACACGTGTAATTAAGAGCACAAGAAGCAAACATAAATGCAAACACATGGATCAAGCAGAAATTATTAGGGCCAAAACAGAACAGTGGTTCAAAATGCGACATAGAAAGTTCTCACAAAATGGAAGGCTGGTACCTGTTTGTTACGTATTATAGAACAAATTGAAAACACAACACTTTTAGATTGAAAAAAGCCAATGCATCGTACTTACAGTCAACACAAAATACACTTACTTAATTAACTTATACCAATAGCAATATATGATGCAATGAATGAACAATTCAAAAAGATAAATGAATCTGAAATAAGAAGAGACACATCGTTTCTTTCCTTTACGAAATCAACACAGAATGTTTTAGACGACTACCAGAGAAATATTATCAGAGAAATTTAAAATTTTGAACAGAGTGTAAACAATACACCGATATCATTTCGACAATATCCCATCAATAAAGGTAACGATAAGCAATTGTTCGGCGTACAGTTAGCAGGTTATTCCGATGTTTAGGAAATTCTTGCTAACAAGAACCCCATTTTGGATAAAAATTTTAATTGCAGATAGCTAATGTTCTCTTTGATCCTGTGATATTTTGCTGGGAACCTTGTGCCCTTTCGCGATCTAAAATGCTCCATGTTGTACTTAACATATGTGACAATTCCAAACTTGTCCTTTCACTAAACTTGTCCGATACGCACAAGCGTGGATACTCTACGCCTAACGTATCTAGAGCGTCCTACGCTAGACCATGCCAGAATTCCACAGCGCCAAAACGTGTCAATTGCCATCTGGTACACCCAAATATGTTCTTTTTTATGTGACGTCACTTTCTGTAACAACCTCTATTACGCCATAAATGCCGGACATGTTGGTTAAAACCATAGACGACAGCCATAGAAAACAAAGGCACATGTATGACTTTCGGCTCTTGTTTTTCAGTCAGTTTCTTTGCTAATTTTCTTATTGAATAAAATAATTGTTAATCAGATGCATATCTTGTAAGTAAGTAAGATATAAACTAAACAATCAAAAGATTTTATTACACAAAGAAACCAAACCCATTTATAATTTTTTGTCGAATTCTTTACATTAAACTAACATAAACATCTATACTAAAACCACTTGACCTATAACAACATTACGGCATAGTAACATATATATGAACATGTGACGAGACAAAAATAAAAATATAAAAACTATTTTACAAAAATGATACTAGTGTCAAGTGGACACGGTTGAATAGCATGTTATGCAACCATGATTAGGCAAACAGGACACGTTTTAGCGATACAAACCGACCACGTCTCGGCTTTAAAGAGTTGGGCGTGTACAATTGGGGAAAGAAACATCAATCGGACACGTTTGTGCGAAAGGATACGTTTTAACACATAAATACCAAATATATATTTGTTTGTGCTAGGTTGTTTTGTAACCACAAAAGACATTTCTTCATAAAATTGAAGTATATAATAGCCTACAATCACCCGAAAAATAATATATAGTTTTTCGATACAGTTTTGCAACCAGAAATGACTTTAACAAAATTCCAATTGACATTTAAATTACGGTCATAAATGTAGATACAACTATGGTACAGCGGCAAATAGGTTACCTAATCAATAATATATCATTTCTATTTACTTTTCAAAGGGAAATCAGACGGTTAAATAAGAATGTTTTCGACTTTTCTTTTTTCTGTAAAATTCTTGATTTTAAGTTTCTTTCGCTTATAACAGCTTAAAAGAAGTTTTCCGAGGACGTTTTGCGCTAAGTAAGTAATAAAATCTGGTTAGTAAAACAACTCTGGTCTTTTACAGTCAAACATTGCTCATGTTTAACTTTTAATGTACTTTAAACATTCTTTTCAAGATAAAATCTCAATGACCAGAGATAAATCCAAGAGTCTTATACTGTTTTTGACTATAATGACTTTACTATAACTACATGTGGTCATGTACGTAATGCCTTTAAAGGATTGGTCAATGAAGAGATAACGTCACCGGAAGCATTCTTTCATTTGCTTGAGTCTTTGCTTTATCAAAGTCATAAAATAGCTTTCTATTTGAGCAGTAAGATACATATGATATAGTGATGTGGTATATTAAACATTCAACAAAACATCGAGGCCACAAAAAAATCATGATTCGAGCTGGATTCAGCCTTCATCCGTCCGTGGCGCACCCGATGATGAAAATTAAAAATACAAAAATAATTTAGCATTATGTTTACAAAGAACCAATCAGATAATTATAACTTTCCATATTGTGTATCTGCAGATGTACATTTATGCATTATATGATCGTTCATATAACGTCAATCGACAAGATTTGATATCTGAACATTATATAATAATAAATAAGATGTTAAATATTGTTGAGTTGTCGATCTTTTCACACACAATATGATAGCTAGACTATATATGCCTATTTTGTAACTGGGATAATTTGATATACCAATACAATTAGACATCATGCAACTATTGTTTTGTTAAAACAATATTTAGTAAACATAATTAGGTCCTAACTAGGAGATATCTGAGAACTTATTATTTTTGTAATAAAATGTAACCAGTCTAAAGGTAATGTTGTCATAAATCCAAAGAGTCGTCAAATACAATGTATGTTCGGTCAAAACAGGTCAAAGTTCTGTCAAACGGCGACAAAAAGTTTTCTTTTTTTTTTCTTTTGGTCTAACGTTTATCATTTTCTAGTTATTTAGCTTACAATTTTCGATTTTAAAGGTACAGGTCAAAATGTCGCCTATGAAAATGGGGTCAAGTTTAAGGTCTTGTCTACAGATGACAAATAGGAAAGACCAGTATCTTGACGATTTTTATGTTATGTCTCAGTATGGTCAACGATGAAGACAAGATCTTTACGACTTGTAGTTTGGATGTTTTGGCTCATAACATCTTTACCTGGAAGTCTGTTTATAAATACAAGACAAAGTTACGTCTTTATGCGATAAGCTTTTTTTACAACTATCATTTACAGTTGTCGAGTTGTTTTGTTATGATATAACACAGTTAATCTTCAAGGTCGCAATATCACGTCTCCGTTACAGCATTTTAAGTCGGTGTCATAGAGCAAACAATGTTAAATAGCCTAGGGCAAGATATTAACAATCGAGTAGTTTTATGCCTTTTCACATAATACGTATACGTAAAAGTATAAGAAGAAATAGAGTAAACTCGAAAGAATTTGTGCAAAATTCACCCAGACTTAACTTATAGCAGTTCTTATTATGACCTTTACCAGAATAATGGTATTATCGCTCTCAATTAAATAATTTTATCCTGCTGCAAGTGTCTTTGATTCTGTTATTGACTCACTGTAAATTTAGACTTGTAGTGTAATATTTGTTGATGAAACGGCTAGTACTTTTAAGTTCACTTCTCGCAAATAGCGAGTTTGTATAAGTTTTGACACAAGAAATGTTTACTTAAAAGAAGCAAGGATCTTTCTATTTGGTTTTACAGTCCAAGTGCTTTCTCATAAAACATTGTTTCTCACAATAATAAACATTACTTTAATTGCTTTTTAACATATACAAAATATACATTACAAGTTTTTACTCGACACATGTTTGTATCTTCCATAACAACATTAATTGTTTATATTTTCAGTTGCTGTGACAGCATGTACAGACAGTAAATCACACTCCTACAGCAGTGTTATTCTTTTCCCCCACATCCAGACACTTAACGGTAAACTCAGCAATGGTATTATGTCGTTGGGGAGTACAGGAGAGTTTGTATGTGAGCGACCTGGATTGTGCTTAATAACAGCTTTTATTATGACAAACACGGATTCTTCACGTTTTACACTTTACAGAAACACGTATTTTATTACTAACATTTACTTTACAAAGTCAATTTTTTTACAAACAAATTCCATTACAGTACTTGAACAATTAAATGTTAACGACTCAGTCTACATTAAGACTTTTGGGTCAATGTATATTTTTGGAGTAAGAAGTTCCTGCATGTCCATCTTACAAATAACTGATTAACTGGACGGAAATCAAATTTACTTATAAATCGTTTTTGATGACTTTCAAGGAAATGAAAGAGGTGTTGCAAAAATTAATTAAATCGATATGAAATTATCTGTTAACAATGTTTTATTGCGAATAATTAAATGCATTTCAAATACTGCCACAGTAATCTGGTTCATAACCGTAAAAGATGATCAGATTTATCAACAGGTGACCAAGTTTATCTACAAGTGACAAAGTTCATTAACAGTTGACGAAGCTTATCTACAGGTGACAAAGTTAAAAGATGCATATTTGTAAAGCTAATAATGCAAACTGATGTACAAGTATATAAAAACTACGATAACAGACGTCATGGTGCATTCGGGTGCTCAGGGCGTGTAAACATTGCCAGTCTCTTATTTAAGCAGCTCAGTAGTCAGCGGCAGTGACCGGACTAGAAAATCACCGAATGCAAGATCTAGCACAAAGTACACGTTGAGAGATGTATATTGCTGATACGCCATGTTTTTTTTTATCAATATACGGAAATTAGTTCAAATGTTTGTCGTAGAGTCTATTTGTAAGCTTTCGACCCAAATTCCAGAAGATAATCTAAGTAAGAGCAAAGAGTCCCTAAATAAAGGGATGTTCAAATGGAAGGCATTTAATAAAATGTTGCAGGCCTTCTAAGAACTCGCCGGCATGTGTGTACAAGAGCTGAACACAATTAGTACCCATCGATATACTTAACAGTCTGTTGAAAAACATGTCATCTAAATGTGATAAATATGTTGTCAATTAGGAAATAAAATGTCATCAAAGATACCAATGTTAATAGAATTAACTACGTCAGACGGGCGTTTCGTCTAATCGTGACTCAAACCCACACAATTTTTTAAATCCAAATGATTGGCATGTTGTAGATCTTTTATCACCAAAATGTCAAACCGTTATACCTAATACGGCTAGGGCCATTTGCACCTTGAAAATAGAAAAACCTACGAATTAAAATAATTCTCGAAACTTAAAAGCAGTGACAATGACTATATAACAAAAATAAATGATTTTCCTGTCAGAAATCTAATATTTGATGGATTCCATTTTCAAAAATTCTAACCTAGTAAATTTTAAAAAGCTTGTTTTAAGATGTTTGATACAATTTATATCTTAGTTTACATCATTTGTTTCGTAAAACATAGGTAAACCTCTAAAATTGTATGTTTGTTTTTCATAATTGTTAAATGCTTTATACTGTCATTAAAAATTGCACAAATGTGTAAACATACAAGTAATTATATTTATTTCTTACATTAACAATAGCAATTTATTTATAAAGATTTCAATGTAGATTTTTTAAATCTACAAATATCAGGAAAATCAACAAAGATCTATCGAATGCTATCTAAAGTTAACATATAAATGTTGCATTTTTAAAGCATTGTTCATATCATACGCTATTCCTCTCAATAAAATAAATTGTTTCCCCAAAAATCTCATTTAAAAAGATCTACGGTAAAGCGTGTTTGGAGTTAATATATAAGCAATATTGTATGTAATTTGGATACTGTTTCACGCAAGCAATGCTGAGAACCTTTTCAACTAGAATAGAGTCCAGTATCAGGAAAAATCAATGACCTTCAATAAAAACGCCAGAAAACGCCTTCAGTTAACATTTTGATTAAGATAATGAAACATTACCAAAAGCAAAGAAAGAACTCAAAACATCGATAACCAGTAACGGGTAGATGCGAAGAACTAACTTAACCGAAAGACCATAAAAGACGTACCTACATGTTTCTATTTGATACTGTGAATGATTAAAAAAATACAATATTATTGTCGACACATTTGTTATGTAATATGGGTTTGATGAAGGCAAGACTAAGCTCAAGTTTCTTTTTTAAACTTGTAATAAATGCAAACAATAAAGTTATTGTAATCGACTACTGTGCAAGGAAGGGACATTGTTACGATGCTCAGAATTAGTGTCATTCATAAATAAAAAATGTGATATGTTTGCATTAAGGCTGCGCATATTTGTAAATTAATAAGTTTTTGCATGCGACATTAACACTATTTCATAACAACCACTATTAACGGATTCTGAGTAGTGTGCCTCTTCTTTCAATCATTCCTGTAACAAATATGGCATATGTAACGATATAGAATCAAAGTATCAACCGTAAGAACAATAGACAATGATTTATCATTGTGAATTTAGTGTTAGATGTAGGGAAAACAAAGTGTCCAGTAACTTTAGTATTGAAATGTTTTCTAATAAGCACTGTAAACAGTAATACACAGACAAAACAACACCGTCAAAGAGTTATAGTTTGTGCATATATGCATGAGGCTTCTAAGAACACAATGTAGGAATATGCTGGGATCAACGGGTTTAAAACATACATCGTTATCAGAAAAGTGTGGTATGTTTGGTCATTTAATAAGGTTATAGCTTTTAAAAACTATTACGACAGTAACATCAGTGTTCAGTATACATATTAACAGATTAGACGATCGGTTTGTCGAGATGAACTTTAAAAACACCTATAATAACCCGCAGTAACGAGCACATAATAATTTATTTAAGCTGTAATACTCGAAAGACTAAATAATGAAACAAGAAAAAACAGTATAAAGAGAAGTTTAAGTTATTTCACGTTTAAACTTATAACACATTAGATGGTAAAAGGTTTAACTCAATTTGACAATAAATCAAGTGTATCGTTGTTCAACAGAATTAATTCAATTATATTCTACTTTTACCTGCGTTTAAAGAAAGACACTATGCATCTAGTAAGAAAAAGCATGCATAAATAAATAAATAATGTATAATTTACCTTTAAACATCATTTTCTGTAGCTTGAAAATTAAAGAAATGTTCCGTTCCCTTCTTTATCATCCATGACTTTTTTTAAATATGTGTTTGTCTACCTTTTTTATTTTCTTTACAAATGTATAAAATATTCAATCGAATTGTTTATTTTTGGAGCCAATGGGTACATCCATTTTGACCGCAATTATAATTAAAATGTCATCAAATATACCAAGGTAATTATAATTTACTACGCCAGACGCGCGTTTTGTCTAATCAAGACTCATCAATGGCGCTAAAACCCAAACAATATTTAAAAGTTATAAAATGAGGTGTTACTTGTTAAGCTCCGGATTCTTCATTTTGTTAATATAGTTCGTATGTATTAATGTGTTTTTTTGCTATGTTTGAAAGTTTATTGATTTTTGGGGTTGTCCTTATATTAGTCGTGGCATGTAAAAGTTTACCTTTTAACTTGTTCTGTACTTTAAGTCAATTCTCGGTCTTATAAATTACTTTATATGCAAGAGTATCACTCAAACTTCAATATTCTAAATTGGAAATAGAAGAGACTTAAGCAAATATGCAAATATCAAGATCATTTCCATATAAAAGAAATTGAAAATGACAATACAGCCGCCTGTAGAATTTTCCAATTAGTATTTTCCGACATCTACTAGATTTGATATATATATGGCTTTGAAAACAATTGTTATATGTACATGTGCTGATTATACTGGAATAACTTGATCAAACAAGTATTGTGGTAGGAACATTAAACAACTTCGTAAACGCACTGTAACTGTATAGCTATTGGATTTGGCCAAGAAATCCCAATTATGTATTAAATAGTTGTAATATCTATAATAAAAATATATTACATGCAAATCTATCAAAATCTGGTTTTCGTATCATCTAACGCAAGGTAAAAATAGTGCTCTAGTTATGTCAGAAACTCTTGAGATAGTATAACTATGGAAATCTGTCCACATACATGTTGTGCTGTTGTATTAGAAGATTGGTATTTATATGTCCAATTTAGCCATAGCACTACGTATTAACTAAAACCAGTTTCGCCACTCTATCAACTGTATTGTTACAGATATAAATTAACGGTTTCGTGTCACATATACCTGAGAATTATTTTGTCAGTAGATTTCTTGAAATTTATAATTAATTTGTGTTTTTATACAAGTATTAAAAATGCAAGTGAAATGTAATTGTCTATGAGCTTATATCGTAATTTTTTTCAATGTATCTGAAATTTCAAAAATGTATTATTTTTGCTACAATGAAATCAGCATGATTATAAATCTGCATGTTTCTAAAATTTTAAATTTACTTAATTTTTTTATGTTTCACATGTGCATAAATGACCTTTATTTTCGTATTTGCATTGACCAAATGAACCGCACTAGAGTTCTTGTTGTACAAAAAAATATGTTAAATCTATTATATTTATGTCTATAAAAATGACAGCAGTAAAAACAAGTTGACATGCTTAGCAACATATGTTCGCGATTAATTTTACTGGAAATTAGATATCTCTTTCAACGCTGTTGTGAAATTCTCGCCAAGCCAGGAAACTCTGAAGTGATATAATTCGATTATACCAAGCTGCAAAAATGTAAGGCATATAATCTTGTACAAACTGGGAGATTGTTTATGTCTTTTAAAACAAGAAGCCTGACATATTACGCTTTTATTGTATTACGGATATCACTGGGTCGTTTGTTGTCCATCAGTAAAAAACAATTTTGTAGTCATTTCCCTTACATTGCGGTTGATTAAATAAAGATGCGGTACAATAAGCAATGTAACTGAAAATCAAATTTAGTGTAAATTGATACACGAAGAAAATACTTCACAATAATTCAAGTGACACATGATTCCGTACGGTTCAAAGTTTTCTTTTTGGTGCTGTGTTTAACATCAACATTTTATAATTGGCAAATTTATTTAGATATCTTTTTTTTGTTGATTGATTTAGAGATGTTGTGTGTTAATGATCTCGAATTAGTAGTTAGGTGCACTTTAAAATTTCAGCGTACAATTTGATAATGGTTTGACGGCCTGACAGAACACAAACAGTTGTTCTTCAGTTACTTGTCAAATTATGCTGATTTTGCCTTAAAAATGTATATGTTGTACATGTATTTTCGTCTTGGAATGCATTTTCTTATGTATGATGCTTGTTTTGGTTTTTAAAGCCACTTTCAGCAATAGTTTGGAAGTATCTCTGCGTCACTTTTTAAGGAGGAAGACAAAATATCAGATAATACATGGTAAAATTCGATATCATCGGCAAAAACATCCATGCAATTCTTGCAAATAAAGGTTCATGAACAACTCACAAAGCCCGCAGTAGGGTGTCAACGTGCAACCTCGGTTTTGGTAAACATTTGTTCAATATTACATGACTACCTACCTTAATTATGAGCTATTGCGTCCCAAAAAGAAGTGGTGATTGGTCGAAAGAAAACCATTCATGTCATTACAATATAAACTTCCATTACTTAAAAAAAATTGTGACATTGTAACTCCCGATAGGGCATAAGTATTTTATATTTATTTCAATTTTTATTTATTATGCAAGAAACACATGTGGTGAAAATAAGCCATCCGTCAGGGCTTCACACCATTTTGTTGACAATAATGCTACATTTAATGTTTTAATTGGTTTATGAAATGCACTGGCTTGAGCAAGTACTTTCCTAGAGAAAAATCGTTAGTCATTGTTTGTAGAACACATGAAGACAAAATCATAAAAATGCAAATAAACAATTATAATTGTTGCGTTTGTTTTAAATACAAGCTGCAACTATAATTGTGCATTAATTTTGGTTTTTTTTAAACTTACAGGTTGACATCTGATAAAGGATGTGTATTTTTCATAAATCTAACGACAATCCGACCTAATAGTTGAACATATAGATACTTTTAATGTATTCCAATTTATTGTTCATTTAACTAAATTAGATCAATACAGTAAATATGACTAGATGTACTTGTATTATTTAGGCTATATTTTAGTTTTTGTGTGTGTACTAACACACGAATCAGTATTGTTCTAAATGTTATATTAATTTAAATATTGTTCTCCTTTTTCTACACAGGTTAAGCTTGTTTTGACACAAATCACTTCAGCATCATCGGGACGTGATAATAGTTCGAACAATTTTAGAGCTACATAATGAACTTGTTATGTGGAAACTTTTATTCTCGTTAGAGAAACAAGTGAGTATTGTTAAATGGAAATTGATAGTTAACGAACGACACTAAAAGACAGTCATTTATCCTTGTCAAACCTTTCTACACTACTAACGAAAATACTGAAAAACTACATGTACCCACTTTTACTTGTCACTGCATGATTTACGTACTTCATTATTATTAAAAACGAGTATAATTTTGACATACATGTTTGCAATATGTTTTCTTAAAATTTCGTCTTTTTTTATTTGATGTGTTTAATTTTTGCTATACACATGCTTGCGTATTGAATTTGGTTTAGGCAAGTTAACTGTGTTCAATATTCATGTCGTGGTCATAACAGCGACACCTTTATTGTGAATATAACTCTTGCACTTTAGAGAAAATTTTTTTTTAATGAATCACTTTAAAGACAAAATAGTATTTTATTTCACTCATACAATTAGAATGAGCAATACGTTTCTTGAAACTGATACCAAGCTAAATGCTTATGTAGTATATACATACCCTAAATAATAAAAGCAACACATGGACAAATTTAGAAGCACATTCAAGTAAAATATGATATAGAGTACGAATATATATCTACGTTTATAGTATTTCTATATTTTGAGAATATTTAATTTAGATTTTATGAGAAAAAATATCTATTGTGATTTGCAATATTCAAGTATTTTGTGATAGAAATAATGAGATTTATATCTTGATCAAATGTACAAATCTTGCACATTATTTAGTTTTTTTGTTAATTATTTTTATACATAAATGGTTAACAAGTTCACATTAATGCTGTATTTGTATAAAGGTGCAAAGAATAGGTCATGGATTGTTTAAATCTAAATAACGCGTGCCAAGCCTACATAGCGTTTTATTAAAATTGTAAACTGATGTTATTATATAGAGAAGATCAATGCAAATACACTAGAAACAAAATTTATCAATCATTGTTTTTCTATTTGCATTTGTTGCAAACAGGAAATAATATAATTTTGTCAAGCTGAGACTGAGATCTCTAACTTGATGACTTCAATAATGCCCAAATGTTTACTAAATTGCCCTTATCAATAAAATTGTAGGTAGCAAGCGCTATATTGATTTAACATATATTGGTGGATTTATTAATTTAATATACTGACGAATCTATCGAATCACATGTTTTCTAGTAATCATGCAATAATTATTGCTGGGAACGTAAATATTAATTTTATAGTTGTATAGGAAAATATATTCAATAAGAGAATACAAAAAAGGAATTGTGAATGGTTTGTAATATCGTTAAAACATTATACATGCCGAAATCCAAGTGTTATTCTTTAAAGAATATTAAAGCGTGGTATTATAGTTCATTTTGTTGTAAATGATTAAACAATAGTTTTTTAATTAACTGAATGGAGAAAAAGAGATCAAATTCAAGAGTCTGTTCATACAATTCCATATTCAGACAGACATGCGAAACTTAATACAAAAACAAAAATAAAATAAAATTAGCAAAAAGAAACAAAAGGAAAAAAACACACCCTAAAATCAAACTGAGAACGTATTAAAGGCCGGGGATGACCTAGAAAAATATACACCCCTACAGCAATTAAGCAAATATGGAAAGTAGGCGGAGCATATATAAGACATTGGTTATTTTTAGTGCAGCAGCTGATAAGCACATGTTCAGTGGATGAATGTTTACACAGAGCTAGATAGAGAGTGATGTGTATTAGCAGTATAAATAAAACACTTGCATTCTAAGTTTCATGTTCAATTTTTGGATAAAGTAGAAAGTTACACAACTTATATATATTAATATCTTCTAAAACAAACTAAAAGCAATTATTATTTAAAATCAATTTACTTACTACTATTAAATAACAACAATGAAATAATTATGTATGTAATGAATTGAACTGTCTCTTCCAAATATTTTCCCTGTAATTGTAAGATGGTGGTTTGTAATTTTTCTTCCCTTTAACACTACGGGGTGCATTGCGTCTTTCAGGATTCCAAACAGATGTAAATTTCCTATCAACATTTTCATTCCAATGACAGGTAGCTAAATATGCTCTTGTCTGGTAATTGTCATTACTAAATGAAATACGTTTGTCTTGGAACATATTCATGGTGTTATTAAAGCTCTCCACATATGAAGTATCTCGTGCAAGAATATAATCACCAGGACTTTTGAATATTACAGAGTTTTTTATCACTCCAAGAAGAAGTTTTTCAGCAATAGGTTTAGTAAGAACAACTCTTTTTGGTTCATAGTTGGGGTCTCTTTTGCATCTAGAATCTGGGTGACACCTTGAATGGTTATTCTTATAATGCTCCACAGTGTTTAACAATAGATCTTTCAGTTCCATAGCATTTTGTTCACAGTTACGTAACGCCCAATGAAAATGCGTAGGAACAGACTCAACTTTGTCTTCTAGTTCTTTACACCAAGTCTTATTTTCAAGGTACTTTGGACCAGTCGACACATTTTTCATAGCCTTTTTTACTGACTTTACTCCATGCCATGAATCATTTTGGTTTACAATACCAGAGTCTCGTACAGCTTGTTTACACTCATATTTCTGTCATGAGAGTGAACTCCAATCTGAACATCCTTCTCCTTTAAATACTGATAAATTCTTTCAGTTCCAGTTTTTCATGCCGCTGAGACACACCATCATCCTGCTTTGTAACATGCTCACATTTCAACACCTTATGCACTTTTTCCCCAATTGCTACAATACTTGTGTCCTTAGCATTTTTTCTCCATCCGTGGCGTGCATCCGTCATAATGTCAATGCTAGTTAAATCCTCATACATCCCGACTTCTTCCATTAAGGCAGTTTCTGTACTGTCGGTATATTCCTCTTTTACAAAGTGTTTGTATCTTGAGAACAAATAACTTTGTTTTTGTTTATTCACATGACCAAAGTTTGCACCGTTTGAGAATCTTTTGTAATGTATGGGAAGCATACCACTACATTCATATCCATGAAAGATTTTCAAGTTTACATAATATTCTCCATTTGGTAAGTATGGGATGATGACCACAGAATTGAATGGTGTTTGTCCTTATTGCATGTCATGCGAATTGCAGCAACATGTCCTTTCATATTTAGCTTCTGAATTTGAAAATGACCTGAACAAAAGTCCTTGTGATTTTCAATCACTTTCACTAGCTTTTTCAATGACATGTCAGAAGTAACAAAGAGTTGTTGGTTTACATCTTTCTTATTTGTCTGAATGTAGGTATTTAAGTCCATATTTTCCATTTTTGACTCTGCTGATTTTGCTGTCTTCTTAGAAATAAATTCGTCCAATATTCGTTCCAAAATATCTCCATTATTTACAGGATGGTTGAGCTCTTGAACCTAAAGAGTTCGAACTGACTGTAGTTTTTCGAACATTATTTTTTTTCTACTTTCATCCCCAGGAACAGATATTTTAAAACAGGGTGGTCTTTTTTTATCCTTTTCCATATTTTAAATAAATATTTCAAGAAAATGTAATGTCTAGAATTATCAGCTATATGAAGTGAAATGTGTATTCTATAAGCAGAATTCTAAGATGGCATGATTGGGGGAATATAGGAAATGTTTAGCTCCATATAGTATGTTCACAATATATTGAACAAATAATAAATTGTGCTTAGAAGAAATACAATTTAAACACAAATATTTTTGTGTTCTTTGAATGCATTTATCAAATATTTTATATATTTCTACAACAGATCCCCTCCCTTATTTCAACCCAAAATTTGTCAGACTATACACAATATTGTTGCAATGATAAGCAATTTATAAGGTCAACATCCCATGTTATGATATTATCTAAAGCCATCAAAACAAGTTTTGGAATGTCATGTGTATCGTATGTTCTCAGACAGGGAGTGTGTTGAATTTAATATATTTTGGAGGGAAACTTCAGTTATATGATATAATGTCTAGTTAGAGGTCAAAACTGTCGCTTTTAGTAAATGAAGAACAAAGACAAACAATTATAAGTCTTTTTGGATACTATGATTGGGATGTTAGTGAAAGTGAAGATTCTAATAGACAATTAGTAAATCAAGAAACCCAAACAGATATTGTTCAAGATGTTGATGGACATTTAGCTGATTCAAACTTGGAGAAACCTTTCATAATTCCTCAAAACCCTGACAGTGTTGAATGTCAGTTTTGTCTTTGTAAACCCTGCATAACCCATGAGAGCAACCGACAGTTATGGTGGGAAAATGAATGCCAAGAAAAACATAGAAGAAACAATGGTCTTAGGAAAGAAAAATATAAATATTTTTGGACAATGCTATTTCATAGACAAGTTTTTCATGATGATAGGTACCAAGACAGAAAGTTAGAAGCTTTATCTAGGGATCCTAAATTTAAGAATTACATTTGGCATAAACGTGACTTAATGCCTAATTGTGTTTTAAAGTTAGTTAGAGGATGGCACCCTAATCCTGATGAGATTCCTTACATGGGACATCTTTGGGAATAATTATTTATTTTCTCTTTTGTTTGTACCATTACACAACACTGATCTCAGTTTTTTTTGTTTGTCATTCAAAAGTGATAACCTTATCTTCATCAGTTTATTATTGACAAACTCACATGTAACTTGTTGGAAGAGAAAAGATAGATATCATGATAGGAAATAATTTAATCATGATAACTGGGTTATGTCTGAAAGATCTTAGTGAGTAAACCAAGCATGTTATTTTCTTAGCATGGCGGGAACTCCATACTGTTTCTTAATGACTTCCTGTGTAAATACAAACATAAAGCTGTTTCCATGGATATCTCCTCCCCCTACTGTCAATCATTGAATTTGAATTTGAAAAATTCATCACTTCAAATTTCTAAAATTAAATATCTTAAGAACTATCCCTTTAAACTTCATTAATTTGGACTAGAAATAAAGCTACAAAATGTTCTGACAACTTAAACAATTTTCATTAATAAAAAGTAAATAGTTTTATTAAATTTTCAAAAAATCCTCTCCAGTAATGAACACTTTCAAATATTTGAATAACCCACCATTTCCTCGGATTGTCTCCCTTTTATACTCCAACCCCGGTCTTTAACTACATTCCAATAAAACCATAAACGCACTTAGGTGTTCCGGAGGTATAAGCAGTCACATTCCCTAATTTTATTACTTTTGATGTCCAGGAAAACGTCTAACGAAGTAAGAAAACTTTATGTAATTTAGAACACAGTACTTCTTGAAATTGTAATAGACAAATCATTTAAAAGCTTATTAAAAATGTGTATTTAATAGTGTTCAATCAGTCAATTTCGAAGATGGTATTTACCGTTAATAATGAACTCAATTTGAAAACAAACTTAATTTTAAAAATAAACGAATTTTTTATTGTAAAACGTTGTGTTTAATTAGTTAATATCTAACCATACCTAACCCAAAATAGTTGCTACGATTCCGTTACAATATTGGTTACCAAATTAGAAGCAACTCGCATTATTGTTTGTGTGCATGGTTCTAGCTCCGTTTAATTAGACGGTAAAGTTAATTTCACATTTTGTTAAATAATAAAAACTTAGGAAAATATTCAATGTATTAATTGAAATCGACATATACATCCAAAAATGCAGATAATGTCATGCTACGCTAAAGTAATAAACATATTGATTCAACCTATTCCGTATGGTTTACCGCTGAGACCTTTGATTAATTGCGTCTAATATCCGGTAACACTTCGTATAAGAATAATCCACTCTCAAAACGTGACTTCAGATGACAGCCAACAGCAAACTATTTACTTTGAAAATAAGTAACGTTGAAGAAAATCTGGGATGAAATGGTGCAGTGACAGAAATGATTAAGTTTACTCAATCTGCAGATATAACATGGATAAAAGAGAGATTATAAATTAATTCTATTATTCCGCGAGATTTGAACTGCAAAGTACGTCGCGATAAGATACTTTTAGATTTATTGAAGGATAAATAATTTAAAAGCTGTTGGCGGTTATTTGCAGTTCTTTTAGAAATTGACAATATTTTTGAAGGTAAGGTTACAAGTTTTCCTTTGAATTTTTTTAAATGTGATATGTAAATTATGCATATGAAATTAGCATACATATGTCAGATCTGAGAAAAAAATTATCAACACAATATCTTGTTTCAATAATTGTGTTTCCATATGATATATTTAATGTACTAACAGTCAAACGTTTCAATGCATTTATGGTTTAGAGAAGTGCTACAGAGAAAAACTACATGTAGCAGCAATTCTCTACATACAAAGAAAATATTTCACGCATGATATAAATAACATACCACGCGCTTGTCTGGTTAAAATGTAACGAAAACTAGGTTCCACTTTTATATTGTTTAGCTTAAGTGTTCATTTGCAGCTACTTTTGTTTTTGGTTTAAATCTTTTAGTTCTTGTCCTCAAAGACGGAAGTTTAAAGTTTTTTTTACGGAATAATAGCAACGATGACATAAAAATATAGGAAAAATTAATAGTAGGATTATAGTTTTTAAAGTTACCTGAAAATTAAGATCTTTGCTAAAAACATGTTCTGTAGAAACGTTTAGAAGGTCAGAGTATAGATGTATGTGGCTTAGTATTCAATTATTTGTTTAATTGTTCCCGGTTTTCAAAATTACTTAAATTGACTATGAGCAATATTTTTTCTTCATTAATTTATGTTTTTAATTACTTAACTTAGATAATTAAAGATTATCAACTTACAAAAAGATATTTAAAAACGCAAATTTTCTAGGAAATTACATGAACACAACAGTCAAAAAAACGTTCGAAACATTCATAACAAATAATCGACAAGTTTTTCGGAAAAATTAACATATACTGCTTCATTAGTTATATCCGGACAAAGTCTTTGCAAATTTAGTTAGAAAACAAATATTTCGATATTCTAACGATAAGTGGAATGCGCTTACCCATCGTTTGCAGAGTATAAGTTGCCTCTGTGATTCTAATAAAATATTAACATATTCTATTTTTTAAGTCATCTAACAATTTGTGCATATAACAAAAACAGAAAAGAGATAAGTGTTTCATTTTGCGTTTTTCCTCCTCGAGGTAAAACTTTTAAATTGATTAATATTAGATTCTCGAATAACAGAATAACGGACGCAGGATTCCATAATCAAATAAAGACAGCTATAAGTAAAATTACTCTGCATGTTCGATTTCAATTTCCACTAAAATCTTATTAGAAGCTCTTTTAAATCTGAAAATGAGTACATGTTATATTACAGTTATAAATCGATCTTGTAGTCGGATGTTTAAGCATTTGTCTATATAAAGACTTAAGGGTATAATTATTGAGTACTTTCAAAATGGTTTTAACATATTTTTTTAAATGGGGTTAAAGTGGAAATTAAAGATCATTTATATGATTTATATAGAGCGTCTAACATGCAAGATGCATGTCAAATGCGAATTATAAATAACTTGGATACAATCGTAGAAATCTAATCTTTAATGAAATAGAAAAAGTGGCGATAAGTTTTGATTACCAATGTAAATAGGGAGAGTTACATATGTCATTCATACTTGCGTGTAGCTTCCAAAGGCCGCCACAAGCTTGTTTCTTGCTGATTTGCCTCATGTGACAAAATATCGATGTTTATTAGTAAATAGTTATCGTAGCAGGTGGTGTAAAAATGTTCTAAAAGAATTCATAAATCAATATGCAACTGTTCTTCTACTAAGAGCATTTAACCAATTTTATTATGTGAAATCAGCATGTTAGTTTTGTGAAAATAAAAAAAAACACTTTAAAATTTCATCGTGCAAAAGAAAGAGAAAGAAAATCCACCTTTCAACTTGACTATAAAATTGCACATTAAACACAACTGATAATCAGTACGTCTGTTTGTCACTAAACAAAGAAAATTTAATCATAATCTACAGATGGTTTAAAGTAACATTATTATACGTCATAATTGCATGCTTCCGCAAGTTAAAAAGGTAATGAAACAAAATTGTAATCCTGACAGCACTATATTGGATCAATTTCTAATGTCTTCAAAGTATGACTTTTCGTAAGTAACGTGACGCTATATAAATGCAGCAACATAATTGTAAATTAAGTAGAACAATAAATTTACAACGTATAATTCTGCCTACTTAAATAAAGATTGCATTAGTTGCCATGCCTCCACTAAAACAGGAAGTGTGGATGAACAGTGAAACGTTTGATTAGATGTTTGTATGTAATCTTGAAAAAAATCACTTGCAAAATTGTCAATTAACAAAACCAATAGCTAACAGTAAAATTATTTCTCGATTTTATGGACTGTTTATTGTAACTTTAAGATGTATAACAAAGATGATAAAATATAACACATAGACGGGACTATGTTCAATTTTTGAGCTTAACTTAAACCTCACTATATTGAATTTCCAGCCAAATATTTTAGAAAACCATTTTGCTCTTATTTAAGTCCAGTATAATTCATAACAACTAGCATGTTCATTTTACCTATTTTTAACAATGTATATGCTATTAATGGCACAAAAAAAGACGTATAAACCGACGAGAAAGCTCGATCTTTGCCCCAAAAACTGGCATTCTTTGGCAGTTCATGTTGCACTGTAAATTATTTGTTTTCTCTCCTAGTGCTGACATACCGGTGATCAATTAAGAGAGTTAACTATTTAATCCTTGCAGACAATGAAGCCTCAACAAGAAGACGATTCTGTCAACTATTTATCTTAAATATGTATTTGGGTCTAAAACAATATGAATTAAAAATGATAATTATAGAAAAAAGGGGGTTTTCGATTTAAACCTAAATTCATTAGTCCTTAGTATAATAGTATCAATTGTACAGCGACATAAAGTCTACAATCCATGTCACCCACATATTGTAGACTGTATGTCCCATGTTCAGATTCATCAAAGAAGCTGTTCAATTAATTACATTTAACAGCTTAATTCTTTAATCACAGCTAAACTCTAATATTAACCATTATAAAATGAATGTTTGTAAAGCAGTAATCATAGAAAAACAGTATTCGATATCATTAAAACAAAAGGCACAATATTCCTTTATACGCAGTCGATATAAAGGTTATTGTCCATGACGTATATACAAATGGCGTGAACTGTAACTCAGGTTTACGTTGAAATCGTTTATTTAAGTAATATGTATTCTGTTTCTTCATTAGATGCTTATAGACCATTTCTATGTTTTCAGAATGAATCTACAGACATTTATCTTGACAATATTATGTAGTCTATCTGAATCACTCATCGGTCTCCGTCCACCATCTGCTGACCCCACGTATCGGAAACATCAAGTTGAACTTGCAAACCAACGAACAATGGCACGCCATATAGAACCGAAAATGAATGAAACTCAAAAAAATGTTGAGAAATTTATCATTGAAAGGTACGTCAACAGCAATATATTCTAATTTTCTGATATCTGTGGAAATATTACTTATGTGACAAAAAAAGTCAGTCTTTGTTGTTTTGTTTTTGGGTAAAATTATTTTTTATTATGCATTGTAAAAACATATTGTAGACGATAAATTGCGCCTCTCAATTTTTCACAGCTTTATAAGTTTACTAAACGTTTATTTTATTTGAAAGAAGTAAAAATTGTCTAAGGGTTTGAAACGGAATTTAATTCAAATCGCCATTTGTTAAGCTGAGTGCCTTTTGTAACCATATGTATTATCAATTTTTTTTTCCTATAGTTACAATGTACCGGATTGGATTCGTACTTTACTTTTTGTCTGACTTTCTTGAAAGTAAAATTTTAATGATTTAAATCATATTTATTATTATTATTTGTCTCTGTAAAAATATTGTACCAAAAGTTATCTGTCAAGAAAAGACTCATTTCAAGATTATCTACTTTGAGCAAATTATTAAGTCTAATCTCAAATGTTTTTAAACATTTAAAAGTAATCTTTTATTTAAAAGAAATAATATTGCATGTGTCATATATACAAGAATCGGAATATCAATTTCATATATCCTTCCAGTCAAATCATTACCAGCGTGACTAAGTCAAATTACGATGCTCAATATACTTCTTCCTGATTTAACACGATTGCCTAAAACCAAAATTGTTCTAAAATTGCTAAAGAAAAGGAAACACGGATGTAAATTTGCTGTCATCAACTGCTTAGATCACTTGTATTTAACCTACAATGTAGAAACTATTTTTACCAAAGAAATTGTAGGGAATTTCACAAATTGAAAATGCAAGCACTTTTGAAAATACGACATACATTAAAAGTGGTTTCCCATTTGATTGAACTTGTGTTGAAATTTGACTTAAAATGCATTTATATTTACGTAATTTGATTCTGATTTCATACCTCAAAACATATCCATCCAAGTTCTTTTAAATTGACTTTGCTTTTACCGATTAACTGACTTAAATCATGTCACACTGATTTATACATCAGGAAAATGTGAACATATTTATGGTATTGGAATGGAAAACTAATGCATTATTAATACAGATTTTCCCAAGTTTTAGCTTAAACGAAATTGACACTTTCAAAAAGAACAGGCCTCATTGTTTATGACCCATAACATTGATGCAAGTTGTTACCGGGCAAATTAAAACATCGTGAACGGCAATAATTATTTTAACTCTTAAAGGACAAGCTTAATGTATTGTAATTGTAAAACAAAAAAAAACAGTTTTACTTTAACAAAAAATCAGAATGCCTTGCTTTTAAACATAATTTTTTTTCAGTTTTAAAATCTGCATTCCGTAACTCGATTAAACAACACGAATTCTATTTCGCCGCAACATAATTTTGTAAATAAAGACATAGCTGTGAAAGCTACACATGTCACAAATACTGGACAACATTAATCCTAGCACTATATTATATTCCACTATGTCACATATACAATAATATAAGCACGCGGAAGACAAATTAGTTCAATAGTAGTGTAGTTGTAATTTGTAGTTAATCGAATTATGTCTATAATTGTATTAAATATTTATCAGTTCTTGTTCCTGAGTACAAAAGTCTCCTTATGACATACCTTTCTGCAAAGTAAAAATTACATATCTATAAAAATCCAATTGCTCTATATATAACATGATTTACGTTTTAAAGCATATAACTCTTAAAAAGATAAAAATTATTCGAAAAAATCTTCACATATAAAATGTTTTCTTTACAATGACATATTCAGGAATTTGAACTAGTTGGCATTCTAAAACAAAACTTAATATTACAAAGACCATAATTAAGCAACAAATAATAAAATGCAAAAGTATGTCTGTAATAACAACGACCCAAAAGAAGCTCGCTTTAACTCCCACTCTACCCGTAAGTGTTGTTTTACCTTATGCAGGTATAATATCTGTATCTCATTCCGGTAAGAATGTTCCCTTTGTATACTGTTGTATACTAAATATAACACTCTTATTAGAGAAACAGATACATCTTTCAAAAAGTAATATTTCACTTTTCTTTATCACTTGACCTCAAATATTACACTAATAGACAGTATAGGTATGTACATGTTGATCCGTTACAACGTGATCATTTTTAGTTAGATGACATGTGAAAATATGTTTGGGATGTTCTTTAAAATCTGACATAGACCTTAAAGTTACGGTATTGTTGTCTTAAAGTTCATTAAACTGCCTGAATTTAAAAGGCGATCGAGTAGGTTCTCAAATCAGTTGGTCACATTCTTATTGTGTTAGTTATAGTTACAGTTGAAACGACTGCGATGATTGTTTTTAAGTGAGATGCACATAGTATACTTTTAGTTTGAAGTTTTTCTCTCTTTTATTGTTTAGATCCTACAAAAATCTTGTTATGACGAATGATTTTTATAATAACATTACAAAACTGGCAAGTATAGGAACAACGAATGACAAAGCACATCTACCACATTCTAAAACAGATGTTTTCATAGGTAAGATAATTGTTTTAACATGACTACGCTTTTCAGGGCCAACATCAATTGTTTAACATTCGTTTCTTGTATGTATAAACTAAGTCACACAAATTTAACAGCAAGACATTATAAGAATTGCAAGGTCGTGTTAACTATTGGATTAATGCAGCACTGTACACATTTCATTGATTTTCAAACATCATTTCAAGATATTTCAAAACAATACTTGTGTGTTTATTAAAGTGTCCTTTTGAATGTTTGAAAAAAAAATTAGACATTAAATACCTGTAAGATTATTTACATAACACCTTCTTTTACAATGTGTAAATCGATCTCTTTTTAAATGCAAATTTAGCTTTTTTTGTTCACCTTTCAATTTTTAATGTCTACGTTTTCGGCCTGATTTTTCAGCATTACGGAAATTTTTTTAAATATAAGTGTGATAGCCTTATACGGATTTGTTATAACATTTTGGAATTTTGATGATAAAATCTTTATAACATCTAAATCATTTGTATTTTAAATATAGTTTTGGTTTGAGCGTCACTGGCTTGTCTTGATTACACGAAATGCGCGTTTATAAAACTCTACAAACCTTGGAATCTTTGATGAAACATTATTTAAATAATGACCAGGCACAGGCCATTGCCTTTTTGATGACTTAAAGTTAACTTGAAGAGCTTAAAATTACTGTACATGATTTTACCTATTGTAGATACACGATTGTGCAACCACCACAACGCACTAAAATGTAGTATCAGATTTTTGAAATCGACAATACGACAGGAATATAGTCAATGCCAGAGTTTTCAGGTATGATCAGTTAATCATTTTACTTTGAAAAAATGAGTACCATATTTAGGTAAAAAGGAAATCTTTCATGAATTTTCCAGGTTCTGGTATAACACTTCGCATTACTTTTATACGAATTGTGACATTTTCTAAAATTATAGTCATAATCATTAACATGATAGTCATAGAAAAAAGTAAACAAAACCGACCGACCAACAATAGTCAAAAGAAAAAGCGACAGTAACAAATTCAGATATAGACAAACACAACACACAAAAAAACAAAAACATAAAACACAGAAACAGAGAGTAATCTGACTCCAAAAAAACCATGGGTGCACTCAGGTGCTCCGGACGAGTTAGCAGTGCCTGCCTCTAATTAGACACCCGTCGAGTTACCCATTGTCATGTCTAGGTAAAGGTCAAATCCAAGAATATTAAACACTAACTATCACTCAGCGAATATGTCAAATCATATTTGAGACACTGATTTCCTATAACGATCAATTCATGGTGACGACCATAGAACTTCTGGAGAGATAACATTAACATAGCTACAAACAAACCTTTGTTTGGACAGATTAGCAGTCAACAGCAGTGATCGGCCTAGAAAATCGGAATACCGATCGCAGAATCTAGAATAACGTATAATTTTTCCTGAGTCTATTTCTAGAAGTGGGTCATAGAACTCTAGAATTATATTCATTTTATATTTTTCTGGGTTTGCTATAAAAAATATGCAGGATGTTAGAATAAATATTGGGCATTATAATAGCAAACTTATATATGGAATAAGGATGCGTAATGACGGATTCGTGCAATATTGATGTTTAAATTTGGAATTTACCTAGAAAATAAACAGTTTTCTGATAAAAAGACGATTGATGGGAGCCTTTTCGGTTTTACCATTATGTTGTAATGCTTACTGTGTCAGCACTCTACTTTAGGAATATGATTGTATGTTATACGACAGCTGCTAAATAAACGGATTATACCGACATGTTACTTTTAACGCTAATTTAATACAGAGTCACTCTTTTATTTGTTGAAGGTCTTATATGTTCAAGGTTAGAACTTTCTGTAACTCATTAAAGTTACAACACCAATTACTCGTTTTCCTGTACGAAATGACAAAAAACTTATGTTCAATATCACCAAACACAATTGTATTACTTAACATGTCTCTATCTAAAGTAAAGAACACATCATTGCAGTATATTAATTGATATTATTTGTAGAAATTAGGAATAGAATCGATAATAATAAGCTTTTATTGCAGCATTGATATCTTTTATAACGATATGGATACTGCTATCAATAAATATTGGATTAGACAAATACGTGTACGTAATATAGATACACTGCACTTATGTATTTATGTATTTATCAAATTCTAAGAAGGTGTTGAAAAAATAAAACAACAGAAAGCATAATGACATTATATACAAAAATTAAATATAATTTTATTAAGTTGTAGTAGAATAATATTGAACATCACACTTTCAACATTTATATTCCAAACTGGAAAATTATGAATATTCAAACTAATTTATTTTGTGTTGAATTCAGATTATATGTTTCAGGATTTTTCTGAATGTTTATGTCCGTTTTGTATAAGGCATCCATGCAGGATAAGGCATTCTTTAATGTCAATTGCTGCCGACAGAAACTGCATTATCCAGGACAATTATAATCCAAATAACTTGGACAAAGGCAAGTAAAAAAATGTAGAGTGTCAACTCTTTTCCCTGCACCTTGACTTCTTGATTGATAGGTAAACGATCAATCAGACCAAGCAAAAGTTAAAAAAACATACCACACATGTAATAATGGCGAACGAGCCAGGAAACTCTAAGGATGATTTTAACCCCAAAGACGGCCGGGGAGAATGTAGATTCAGTTTCTAACATTGTGTTGGCTTTTGAGCTACTCCTATCGAATTGTTGATGATAGTTCATTCAAGGATTTCATTCTAATTAAAAGTATGTTGTGCGTACGTTTTACATTTGTATATTTGACCAGTCATACCATACATAATTGGTAATGCAACACTACAAACATGTCATGCTTCTTTGTTTTTAGTGGGTTTGTTGTGCCGGTACGGTACTGTTTGGTACGAAAATAAACTACTTGAAATTTCATGTGTTATTGAAATGATAATTTTCTGAATGTTTAATATGAAAGTCAGAATTTCTCTAAGCAGTGAAATGCAAAGGACCTCGCTTAATTTAAATATGTGTTCTACTTGCAGATAGCATTAACTGTTGCGAGGAGGAATTATTCAACTGTACAATTGACACATATTTGAGTTTGAGCGAACACTCAAGAAACTGCGATTCAATTGCTGACTTTACGACATGTATCGCAGAGTTTACAGCAAAATTATCAAATCAGGATTTTGACAGAATCTTCAAACTGTTATTGTCGCTGACAAAAACATGCATTTTTTCAATAAAACCATATGAACAATAAGAAGCATTCTTAATCTTTTTATTTCTGTGCAATGCCATGTATACAGCCAATAGAAATATAAAATATTAGGGATTTTACATGGCAAATACAGTTACACAGTTAAAAGTATACATAGATTATCAAATATTCGTAAAGATATGCTGTAAGTCGTTTTTCTTAAATAAATCATCAATATTAATAAAGAGGAGTATGGCAATCAAAACTAACTTTCATTCAAAGCCAACATTCGATTAAATTATTTTTTAAACAAGTATGCTAAATACAGTTATCTTTAAAAAATGAAAACAAGATTTCAAACACAGACCTTTGCTTGCATTATATGATTGAGTAATCATTACATTTTTTTCCCATATCGATGTTTTAACAATACAATAATGGATGTGCAGAAACAAATTTCGTTTTGTATAATTAAAGCCATTATAACCAATATGAAGTAAGTAGATTTCAACGATAAATAATCTACATTTAGTAACAGCGAAAGAGTTGCAGCTGTAGTTAAACTCCATTTAAACACAGATTTATTGATAAAATAGGTGTATACACACAAGCTAACAATTGATTATAAAATTAACTTATGATACGTCGTCAGTGCACTATACGGTTATATACAGTTACATTTTTTAAATACCATTGTGAAACAAAAGGAACGTACATAAATTCATAAGTAAAAAAATACACTTCAACCTACGAAAGTCAAGTTCAAGATTATAAATGAATTTATAGATACAATGTTTGCAAAGTACCTAATAATATTTATCTGCTTCCGGTGAAGTAACATTAGCATGGCAAATATACCTCTTAAACATCAGAAAAAATAATAATCCTCTTAAAATGTTCGACAGCAAAGAACAATACATAATGTCAAGTTCTGTTTGTTAAGACATATCTTGGAAAACGTACAGAATTGCTGAAGACTGTTTGCTTTCACATAAATAATAACCCATTAAAGGTTATCGTCGTAAATCATTCCAAAATCAAAATCTTCATTACCTACAATTGTTCACTAGTCTGCTGATACATTGTACGCTAAAACTTTTGTTTTTTGCAGTTTGATGTTATGTTATTTTTTTAATTAGACTGGCAGCTTCAGAGAGAAATTAATTTTAATTTGTTTTTAAAATTCGTTGGACAGTTTCTCAAAATGCCATATTTGGAGCAGATAAAAAAATGAAAATAATTTTAACTTATGATAAATGAAATACATTATTTAGACGAAGAAGAATCGCTATTTAAGTGATTGCAAACAACTTGGCAGCGAAAGGCAATTAAAGAAAACAATTTTAATCACTTACGAAGACGTGTAAAATAAACGCATATTTCTGACAAAGCTTGTGTTATGTAATACTTAATGTTTTCTGTTTGGAAGATAGAAAACCAAAGTGCAATGCAATATGCATCTTTCACAACTGCATTGTTAGAGGCTGTCGCTCTTAGTCTTAATGGTATAGGTCCTTCTGATTGCAAGTCCTTATACAACTAATACAAGAGTTAATTTGTTAGTTGTCCTTTCTTTGATTTTAAGTCGTTGTCAATATTTCGTTAACTTGTTGTCTTGTGGGTTTAGTATATCGAGCTTCACTTTAAAGAACATGTCCAGCACCAAAGGTGATATATTCGATATACGCTAATTGCATGTGTCAGCACAGTAACAAGCAGATTTAAAAGAACGAAATTTTATAACGTAATGTATACGTATTACAAAATTTTAAAATCAGCACAGTAGTTATGTTTTTAAAAAGTTACCAAATATGTGGTACATTTGTCAGTCATGTATACAGAGGAATTGCGTTTATATAATTTAAGGAATGTGTTGTTAACTTTGTATTCCTCTTGTACGATAGACATGTACATGTGTTTTCACGTCAAATCGCCTTATGTTTTGTCTTTGTCTCCAAGTGTGACCATTAAATATATAACAAAAGATTGTCGCTTCAGAGCACAACGTTAATTTCTAGCAAGTATCTCATTTCGTCATATGTTTGTATTACTTAGTCTGACATAATGTTTATTTATTACTGTTTAAACGATTTGATTATGTTGCAATACGTTTTCATAAGGCAAAGAGTACAAAGTATGTAATTAAGCAAGTGCAACCAAAATTATTGCTATATTTTTAAAAGTGGGCACTGCTCGCACGTGCTATAAATAATGAAATCACTGGTGCTTTTAAGCGTAATGACATGTGGAAGCAGTAATGTGTTCTTACATATCTGTATTTTAATATTAATCTGTCTTGCTGATACTTTGCTGAAATATATACATGTCTATTATTTTCTGATGTTGCAAACCGTTTAATGCTAGTATAATTTAAATGAAAGGTTGACTGGAGAGTTTTTAACGCCCTTCACCAACTACCTATGCACTTGGTTAAATCTTATAGGGTTTTATGAAACTCTCATATTCTTCACAATGGTTTTTTATAGCCAGAATCTGAACCCTTATAGTTCTTTCGAGCTTCTTTAGAAGATGAGGTTTATAGATTTGGGTACAACATTTCCTTTTACTAATTAATCTGTCTCTCGAAATTCATCAAATCATGAACGCAATAGTATACAAAGTACATATTTTTATTATTTCAACTTAAATCCCAAAATGCGACATTTTATTATGATGTCTTCAAATGATTACAATTCAGAGAGTATACAATCTAAAAAGGCATAGTTCGTTTAGTACTTCATATCTTTAATGGAAAACAATTATGATACGGATGTTAACAAGTGGATAATGATCGACGTCTTCTTTAAAGAAACAGTTGGAAACGTAAACAGAACTATTATATCTTTATACAATAAAGTTTTATAATTTACTTCATAACCTAGCAAAAATGCCAAAGTACTGTATGGCTTATTAGTTCTTCAATGAATTGATTACAATCTAATGGCAAAATTGTCCTAAATTATCGTACTAAATTGCTTATTATTTCTGAAATGAAATCAGTAAAAGCGGTATTGTTCTTAACCGTGTTTTATATATCAAATTTTAAAATATGTTTTAACTTTAAAAAAAAGGAAGCATATGTCACTGTTTTAAAATCCTTGCATTTTACTTGTAAAAATTACCAGTATAGTCACCTACATTATTATTTGTATTATTTATTGGCAGATAACAGTTTTAACGAAACGTATTAGCTTGTCTGCCGACGGACGCACTGAATCAACCAAATATCGACAGGTGTTTAAGTACTTGATCAATTGATGGATGCATAGGCCAAATGTAGTTGCTGATTGAATGGACATTTATAATGGGAAATTTAAAGTCATCCCTTTTGTCTTATATTGTGGTTTTCACCCGACCGTCATTGCCAATATCTAGATGAGGCATAAATCTGGTGTCATTTCAAATTCAATGGGGTCAATACTATCAATATATTTCCTTTATAGCGGAACGTGAAACTAAACGTGAAGGCTGACGTTATGTTCTTGTTTTTTCAGAAGACATTAGAAAATCTATATTGTTATATATGATAAAAACACAAACACTATGATGACAAAGGGAACTATGAAAACTGTGAGCAATGCTCACTAATTGATATTACCTGCTTCCCAATTTTCAAAACATATGGGTAGAAAACTGTAAGAGGAATTGATTCCACAAAACAAATACATGTATACTTATAATAAAGAATTGCGGTCTATGTTTTACTATCGGAAACAACGAATATAATTCCGATCAAAATGGTACATATCAGGTGCACAAAGATTATGTGAAAGTTTCATCACATTCTAGTGTAGCGGGAGTTGCGCATTAGAGACAGGGTAACAGACAGATGGTCAACATATACCACGTTAAAGCGGTGGGTATAGAAGTTAATCCGTGAATTAGTTAATGACAGACAATCCAGGAACAACTCAGACAATACAAATTAAACAATAAATATAAAAATAACAGTATGAAATGAAATGTTCATAACATATGGTAAGAGTCATTTCTGTCGTCCGTTCTGCTTGTCTACTAGTTTCTTATTACCTTAAGGCAATTTCGGACAAGGAGATCAATGCAAGTTTACATTTAGCATATTGGTTAACTGATGAATTGTTGGCTTAATAAATAATCTTTGTTACTAATTGTTTCAGCTACAAACAACAGCAAACAATATTTTAGTTTTTCAAGTAGTTTATATTGCAGCAAATTCGTTAATTTTATTTTATTATGATAGTTGCTCAAATATAATAATGCGACAAAGTCGTTTTTGTCAAATGCTGCATGTTGAAACGCTTTGTTAAATAGATATTTTATCAGCGGATAGGTTTGACTCCAAACAAGGGTATTGTAAGTCAAGCGTATGTGTTTAAATAAAGTTATTAAACAGGTTGCATACCAATCCGTAGTACCGGAGATGTCTATTGCAAGATTTTGTAGCGTGTCGAGATATGCGTGTTTATTGGCTATGCATTTTTACTTCATTCTCAAATGCTGGAACGAATAGCCGATATAGTATACATGCGTATATATACTGGTTACATATCAAGATCGCATATATACATTTAAAACTTTTTATTAAATCGAAGTTTTTTCTAAATATGTAGCCTACATGGAATCTGTCAAGAAAATTATGAATTTGCGTGATGAAACGATAAAACTTTAAATCGCCTAAGCTATGTATTACAATTAAAATCTATATAATATCCATTAACGCAATTACGGTTTAAGACTAAGCACTGTTCAAACTTATTTTAATTGCACCATAAAAAGGGGGAATATTTGATTTTTCTATTGAATTAACATCAGAACATCATAAACGTCCACAGGAGAATTGTCTTCCACTTATTTATTGAACTCAATAATGTCTTCTTATCTGTTTCTAGTAATTTGAGAAACAAAAATAAATAAGATTGCTTTCATCTGAAAAGAAAGATTATTGTAAACCAATATAGTTTTGTTTCCAGAATGTAAATGAGTGTTCAGGTTTATTTGATTCAAATAGAGTGTATGGAGTAAAAGCAAATTTATTTTTACTTGGCATTCATAACGATGTTTTAATTGGTTGTTTTGTTTCTATTTTATTCCCTGTTATATTAAAATTTGTACAGCTTCCATACTGCAATAATTATTTCAGCAGTCACTAAATAAAAACGATTGTTAAAAATACTGTACTAAATACAATATAAATTAATTTTGTATTTATAAGTATTTTGTTACGTTTGAAAGGTTGTGTTTATCTTGCAATACTTAACATTACTATACGATTAAAAATATCTTACATTGAACACGCTATTTCTGGCAATTGTAAGAAATATGAAACTTCGCTTCGTCTTAATTAACAAAAAAAACAACCAAATTGGGTAAAGTCTGAAATTAACTAGACATGTTATATGAAACGCATTCAATTTCTGTTCGCTGACTTATCAAAATATTAATTGTATGTTATCGTGTATTTATTCTAAAAAATGCTAAATTCTATTCAATGTTAAGAAAATCGTATTGTACAGCGCAATAGACTGTTTACCAAACGTAATTTTCTAAAGACTGTAAACATAAAATTGCATTGTCATATTGTGTTGTTTGGTTTCAGAGTTGCCTTAAATATGGCCAAACGTCAAGTAAAATAGGTAAAAAAACATTGAAACATGAAAGTAAAGAGATCATGAAATATACAAATTGTTCGTTTACGTCATACACGGTACAGTAGACATTTAATGAAATACACATAATCTGTTGAATAGCTATACTGTGATGCAAATATTTATACTGATTGTTTTAATATGCATAAGACTAGTAATGTCAATAATGATATCTGGGACCATACTGTGAGGTTCTACGGTGCCCGACCCACACCGCTGCCAATAGCCTACCTAGGTGGCGGATATGGGATATCATCTCGTTAGGGCTGCAAAGTCTTTATACGGAAAGCCTTATCGCGAGCCAAAGAGGGTAACGTGTCTGGAGAGTGCCACGTTCCTTGCGCGCTAAAGACCCCGTCTGTAGATGTCGTTACAAAAGGCTAAGTTCCCCCCTACCTATTCCTCATACATCTGCAGGCGCATTTGGAATTTTTTTCTCTGTGTCCATCGTTTCGGAATTGATCTATTATTTGCTTACATGTTTTGTCATTAGTAAAGCTGAAATACTGCTCGCGTGACGAAAGCAAACATTCAATCAATCAATTAATAAGGGTATGTACATAACCAGGGACCAAACAAAGTAAAAATTATAATAAATTATAGAGGTATATTTGTTTTCTTTAAACAACTATACAACTACATGTATATTCACGAAAGCAAACATTCAATCAATCAATGAATAAGGGTATGTAATTAGGATATATTTTTACATAACCAGGGACCAAACAAAGTAAAAATTATAATAAATTATAGAGGTATATTTGTTTTCTTTATACAACTATACAACTACATGTATATTCACAGTGTTAATAAAACTTGTCTCCATCTATTAATTTTTTTTATAGTCCATTTAAGTTATTTTTGCAGTTTAGATAAGATCTGGGCATTCAGAGGCAACATCCAAAGATAAGTTTGATAATTATAGATTATTTACGTTTTTTGAAACGTGATGCGTTTTCTCGTCAATAGCTCATTGAAGGGCGACAGCCCTGAGATGAGATGACGAGAAAATGCATCGAGTTTCATAAAACGTAAATAATCTGTTTATTGCTGTTTTGTAACATTGTGACGTCACAGTGTTTACTAAAAGACGTCTTGACATCGAGCTGAGATGGTCCCATATGACGCTAGTAGAGTGATATGGAAAGATCAAAGGAAAATAATGCAAAATAGCGATAATGTTAAAATCACAAAACTAATCAGTCAGATTCTAAGAAAAGCGTATATATTGCTTTTGAAGTTATAAAAATGGAACACTACTTAATCTCCGAGTTTTTAATCACAATTAATTTAATGTGATTGCCTATTTTCTATTCTTGTAGAGTAATAGCAGAGAACTATTCTTAGCGTTATTCCAGTCTATAAATCTCAACATCTCCATTATAGGATTATGTCTTTGTTTAAATTTTATTAACCAACACTCACGTCTGGGTCAGATATAAAATATATCATCGTCTGTGCGGAACATAACGCTTTGTTAAAATCAGCAGTTTGTGGCAAGGAAACTATCTGTGGACAATAACACTGAGTTAACGTTTTATTAACGCTGTAAGTCATTACGAGAAAGAATTAGAGTACACACTGTATAATGACTTTATCTGTAAAATAACTCGTTTGTTTTCTGTTCCTCTCACGGCGTAGGGACCAATACAAATATCTATTGTTTTCAATTTAAGACTACACGATATATAAATTTGATATCGACGATCATTTTGTGTTGGTTGATCTTAAAATTATCTCTATTGGTTTCTGATATCATTAAATGCATCTTCATTTTCTTACAACGCATTTTCTAAATAGTCGGAAAAATAATATCGTAGAACGTTCATCGTTCATTAAATCATCTGCGATAAATTTAACACAAAACAAGAAACAAGTATTTTAGGCTGCACTCCCCATCACAGTTCAATGGTCTTATTAGGCTCAACAAGAAAACACATATATACACATACATAAAAATATTTAAAGTCAACTTAAGTCATTGTTGTACTATAGAATTGGTTTGTTGCACAGATACATTTAATCGTTGCTTATATTAATTCTGTCGCAATTTGAACTTGGGATAGGAATTTATTTAATCATAGATCACTTAAATATAAAGCTGTAATTGTAGTTGACCAAAATAATATTCATCCACAGAGCAAAATTGCGATGCACTGTTGAACGAACTTTTATCTTGGAAAAGTTTATATAAAACACTCTGTATTCTATCAATATGAATAATAATACAATAACAGTTGTAAGAGATTTATGAGAGAAAACGCCCAAGTTTAAAGAATATTGATAGCCTATTTGGCTGATAGTAATCAAACAAACTTAAAACATCGTTTTACTGCTACATTTTCTAAACGTGTAAAAGGAAGATTATAAACTATCATTACACTATAGTTGTTAAGTAGGAGCAGAAAAATATAAAATAAAATAAGAAGATACTTGGTCTGCCGGTCAAGGGTGTTACACACATACTGCCTGCTGTAGAGGGTGAAACCCAGAGTATCTCACGACGTAAATATACCACCCGAGACGCAGATATATTTACAGAGTGTAATATTCTGGCGTAATACCATCTAAAACTGGCTGTATGTGTTATATTATACCGAAGTGCAAAAAGTTGTATAATTGTTGGTGCGCACATGTCTTATATCATATATCCAATGAAAAGTCTAAATTTTTGTATGAAGTATAATATAGTACTATCACTGACACGGATTTTACATTTCAGAAGGTCTGGGGTTTTTACCGGATAATATGCTGTACATCCACAAAATAAACAGGACGCTATGGTATATCAGAAACACCACACATAAACAAAAGCAAGTATAATCTCAAATTGTTCAGAATTGATCAGAAACAATTAAATGAAAATTCAAATGCTGTGTGTTAACAAATATAAATAGACATCTATTTATGTGGTGTATATGGTAGATATACATTATTATATTCTATGTTGCAGTACTTTTTCGTTAACATAAAAATTTTTTGCACATTTTTGTTTTGTGCATTTGAATGCTGGTTGAGGCCATGTTCAGCAAATATTCCGCTATATCATGGCTTTTACATTTTATTGGGAAGGATGCAGGAGTACCCTTAGAACACCCCCGACATTCGGCAGATTAGAGTCAAAGATATCTTGCCCGCCGGGAGACACAAACCCGTATGACTCCGCTGGAATATATCATTATTGTATATATGTAGCCTGGTTTAATGATCGCTTATCTCTATCTAGTTTACCTTTTCTGAATACATATATTTAAAAAGGGTCAAAACTGTTACTACATATTTAACTATTA
This sequence comes from Limnoperna fortunei, assembly GCA_944474755.1. Classification (NCBI taxonomy): domain Eukaryota; kingdom Metazoa; phylum Mollusca; class Bivalvia; order Mytilida; family Modiolidae; genus Limnoperna; species Limnoperna fortunei. The sequence goes on along the minus strand of OX104112.1, from coordinate 19,211,023 downwards.
AATACAGTGATTTGCATAAATAGCAGATTAAGGAACATTAAAAAAACTACACTAAAGGAAGTTTTAAACTATTATTAAACAATCACTCTATTTTTAAATAAAATTATCAGCATTTATCATACACAAGAATCATTCCTAGTTGTGATCGTCAATAGTCAACAGAATTGTTTTAATGTTAGGCCAGTATAACTGTAAATTTTGTAGAAAAACACGGTAACAGCAAAGAGTTCATGGCCAAATCTTTAACGAAGCTCAATTTATTTCTTCTCCCTTTAATTGGAACGTCTGATAACTTTGTGTTCTTTACAGTTGACTAACAAAGCAGAATTAACATTAATTGGTTGTTATATTGGCAATTTAGTAGTATACTTCAGCAAAAAAACGTAATCTAAAATTAACGCGCAAATTTTCCAAAACATTCTGTTCGATTGATTAGGCTTGAAACAACTTTTAATCATTGTTCAGCTAAATCAACTAGATCTTAATGTATACTCAACATATTGATAATATAGCTTGCAAATTATCGCTACACTCTACCAAAAAACCTTTCATTCCCTATTAAGTTCTTTGAGATATATAATAATAATAATAATAATAATAATAATAATAATAATAATAATAATAATAATAATAATAATAATAATAATAATAAATATAATAATAATAATAATAGTCTTCATTGTTAAAAAGAATGGCATATTTACATTCATGCAAATTAGTCTACAATATAGGAATGTATTGTGTATTGATAACAACCTGGAAAATAACCAATAGTAACATCAATCAAAAACTATCATTCCTCTTTTAGTTCGTTGAGATATAAGTGAGCAAATTTAAATGGCTCATTACAACACTTGTTCTGGATAAAATAAGACTGTAAATTTGTATAAAGAAACAGCTAAATGACAAAAAATAGGACAATAAATGAGATTGTGATATTTGTATATTATTTTAACATGACCAGATAATATCTATAAGATATCAAAAAGGGCCAAGAGTAATACACGATAATATAGCTTACAGATTCGACATGACTCATCCTTGTTCTATATCAAATAATCACAACTACATGTAAATATCTGTAATTGATTTATTTGAAATAAATATTTCTGACAGAGAGATAAACTATGTATGTTTTAACATGAAAATATCAGTCCTTAGCAAATATTTTCCATCATATATCCATAAATAAACCGACTGCTAAGTGTAATCAGATCGTCATCGATTTTGACAATTACTTATAAATCGCATATCATTTCAATCAGCTAAATTTCACCACCACAAATTGCACATAATCTGCAGTACTATTTCCTGAACGTTGACTTTTTTAAGTATAACTTTAAAATTGAAAAGTATGACAGCAAAACTCAAAGAGTAATATGTTGATCTCTGTATCTCCATCTGTTCTCATTTTTGTGTGTTATTTATGCTAAGCAACCAAAACAGAATATAACAATGTTTGACTAGCTTCATTTGTAAATAACAATGCAAAAATTCCCGATGTAACGATACAGCCTGATACAAAAATAAATTGGTTCATAATTGGTGGGTAGTAAAATGTCTCACAATTGCCTAATATAAGTCTGTAAGCATGTAATTAGATTTCCAGTACATTTAAACTTTATTAAGTACGTCAATGAATCATATTGCATAAATACCTCTGTTGTTGGAATTATATCTTTAATTGTCACATTACTATTCCAATGTTACCATTACTAGACCTGCGGGAGGAAACCCATTCTTCGTACACAACAACCGTCAGATACACGTACTAGATTTGTAAAAGATCCGGACCAACGGTCTCGTTTTCCGAGGCAATAATGTTGGAGACATTGTCCGTTATAAACACCAAGTCAATTGATACTTTCTTTCCTAATAAGTCTCTCCTCCTAAATATTGTTTAAGGTATCCTAACCATAATTGAAGTCACCGTTTAATTTTCTTTTCCGACAAAGAAATACAGCTTTATTACATCACTGTATTTCTAATTAAAAACAAATTTAATATATTGTTTTACCTTGAGTCAATGTCAACAGTTTTGATAAAAAAAGTTAGGTACTCAAATAGTTTTACCGATGCTTACCGAACATTAACGATGTCTGCCCCATTGGAAAACAAAATATGATCACGTGGTCAATTGTGGTCGGGATACCTTAAATATTGAATAGTACAATCGAATATTTATTGATTTGGCCGAAAAAGTCATCTTCTACTAGGTAGCAAATATGTTAATGAAGTCAAAAACTAAGCAATAAAACACATGTTTGTTTCAATAAAGCTGTTGAATTTTTTAACAAAAATTTTAGGTGTCTTAATTTGTGAGCAATTCTCCTCAATTTGTGATGTGTTAAATTACAAATAAAATTAATTCTTCCAGACTGTCACATGACGGCATCAGTATTATATACATGTCGCAATTTATAACATGATAACATGATCGATATATCCGATTAGATACACATTAAGTTTATTTCAATATTTAACTCAAGTGGTAAATAATATATACTCATGTACAATATGTCGATGGAATTATTACATAAACTATAAAAACTTATTATAAACGGAACATCAACATTATTTAAAGTACAGCTTATACTAAATGCCAAAACACTTAGAAAAAAATTGTTGCTTGCATTTTTTTATTATTTTATATTTTACCTTTTTATTACGAAAATTCAGTAGAAAAATGTATATACGATTACCTGTCCATGTTTTAGAATATGCCTCTGTTGTTTAGTTGTTTCAAATCGTCCTCGAATTTTGCTATGAGAATTTTATATAATAAGTCAGCCATTTTTGTTTCTAAAGGGACCTTACGATGTCTACAAATGTTCGTCTGCTTTCGTGACGTTCAATTGTATTCGGAGAAAACGTGAAACTTTTCCCGCCTTAACTACAGCCGACATCACCCGAAAGATTTCTAGTAAACAACAACCGATTGTTCCTAAAGTTCACTTCCGTCCTAATTAAGGTCAAATTTTAGTATTGAAAAATTTACGCTTAATATCTCGACGAAATAATTGTTGATTTCAAAAAGTACCCTTCTTGATCTACAAAAGAAGCATAAGCTGAACAATAAGCGGTAAGCAGTTTTCATTTTTCACGCAAAAACTCTCTCCACAATACGTCAACACTTAGTATAGTAAATATGCTTATAATATTGGTATCTTTATATGGTATCCTACCTTATGGCCTTGTAAATGCATGTCAGCAAATTTCTTATTAATCTTGGCACACGATAGGATTGCACACGTCTCTCACATGACATAACCGAAAAATGTTCTACACAGTAAACAATATTAACGTTTTTCTTAATTTATCGTCTATGCATAAGACAAATGTTAATGTAAAGAGTATCAATCTCTTGCATGATACGCATCCACTATATTTATAAATAGAGTAGAAGAACAGCAGCCGCTACTAAAGCCTAAATTTTGTGATGTGTTCATTTTCCTGATATATATTGAATAATACTCGATGAATAATTATCAAACACTGTTTGTTAAGAAGTAGTTTTATTTGTGACGAGGACTGTAATAACTATTTTATTTGGTTTATTTATACGAAATGATGATTAACGTGACATGAATGCAAAACATTTAGATATTCGTTTATGTTATGTAATACATTATCCCAATATCCTGTACTCTTACCGTTGTACCATTTATCTTTCTTGTTGATTTATTGTTTGTGACTTGTTCTCGTCTTCATATAGCTACTATGTTGTTTTCTAAAAGTTGGAAAGAAAAACAAACAATCAATAAATATAAATTACCAAAAGAAAAATATTGATTCCTAAATGTTAATCCATATAAAATTTTAACTTTTAAATACGTATAGTTAAATATTTTTTTATCAACTTACCTTTTCATCATATTGAGTTCTTACGTACACCTTACTATTTGAAGCATAGCTGTTCAGATTGCTACAAAGTCACTCTGTTAATTTTTGTTTTGCAAATATGATTTAAAATCAATTAATCTTGAAGCTACACCATATATAGAAAATTTAGCTAATACAATAAATATTTAGGCAGTGAAAATCAGCAAAACGTTTTTTTTGACCACGCGCTGCTTGCATGTCTTCCTTTAATATGATACGTATGTGTTAATTTACATGTTATATTAAGGAAAATGTCTTAGGCAAATAAAGAGGCCAAAACACTGTACAGATAAATTTATAAGAGATATCCGTTGTGCAGCAATAGATTTTAATTATGAGATGTAACCAACACATTTTATGGTAAAAGCACAAAACACTAATCTAAATGATGACAAAGAGAAGTATTCATTCAAATGTTCAAATGTTTCATTGGTGTAGGGAATTTTTTTATAAGTTTTGTCGCTGATCACATTTTAAACTTGTCTACTACTGAGATATGTATGCCAATTAAAAATTAAAAAATGGCCTATATAAGAAAAAAGAACAAAAGGCTTCTCTGTAAAGAATTTTCAACAAATTAAAACCAAGTAATAGGAATGAATTGTAATATGTTGTTTAAAAGCATATCGGACGGTTCACTACCTATCTTGAACTTTTAGGTACTGATTTTTAATCTGAAATTGCAGCCACATAAAGTAGCATAGAACTTATTAGAAAAGAATAAAATATCGTCTTACTCATTTATTAAAGTTTCCGGAAAAAGTCATGTCTCGTGAAAAGTAAGTTAATGGAGCGCTATAAGCTTGTGAGAGCTTCTTGTTTGTATAATTAACTTTAACTTTTGATATGTGGAAGTAGTTTTTTCTCTGTTGCGCCTGTTTAGAATATAGTAAAGTTTTTTTCATGTTAATCTTCAGTTCTTGTATAATGTTCGTTTGGATTTTGTATATGAATAACTGTAACTTCAAATATCAGTATTTTATACCCTTCCGTGTTGGTGGAATGTAGCTGAATTATAAGTAGTCTAAATAGAATGAGTAGCAGACTAAACGATGTTCATATTTATTTTCACACTACGAAATGCAGAATCAGAGTGTTTTATTAGCAAGGCTTTTTTAACAATTTTTCTATATTATGAGTAAAAAGTTATGTTTACAAAAATGTTTTCAGGTAATATGTTTCTAAGAAGATTTAAAAAAAATATTCTTCCTTTATAGAAAAACACAATTACTAGTAAACAGACCCGTTAACCATAATTTCTAGAATATCTAAAATGTCTTTCGGCAAACACTTATAAGTTTTCACATTAATGGCTAATAGTCTGTTTACGTTATTACTGCATTCATAGTTATATTAAAAGTAACTGCTAATTTATATGAAGCCCACGGGGAAATCACTGCTGGAAACTATAGATAAGGTCGGTAATGAAAAGGTTTCATTTCTTTATTCGTTGCATCATTTCGTTGACGATTATTGTTCCCTTATCGCTAATACCTTGCTGTCAATATATTGATAGAACTGATGTTAATACGACATAGAGCAGATAATAGAAACGTTCTGTCAGTTCACTGATTGATCGAATCTCAGCGAGGTATCATACAAGAATCGGACATTATCTTGACAAAGACGTATTGGATTACGTTTTTGCTGACGAGGATAAGGTTCTAAATTAAATGTAATACAAATATCATACAATGAATGTGAAGTACACACAAGCTAGTAATAAGACATATTAATGCGTTTTCAAGCCACAACTTAAGTTCTCCAACTTAAAACAGCCAAATACATTTTAAGAAAGGTATAGTCTCGAACTTAATACAAATATAAAATTGCTAGCTATTTTTTACATTTTGTTTTGTATTCAAAAGATTTAAAACAATTTGTACAGAAAAATGTTAGTGTGTCAAAAATACCCCAAATATAAATAACAGATTTCTAAATTCAAATTTAAATCCTATAGAAACATTGGTTTAAGCAGCGCCTCTGGACTTCTATGTCGATAACTTCGCACTGTTATCTATTTTCAATACTATATCGTCAAAAATCATGCCCTCTAAAACTGGATTAAAATCGTTTCAATTTGTGATAATTGTATCTTGGTTTTAGCTGTTTTCATCGACATTAAAGTGGACAAAGTGTGACACAAAATTTGGTAAAATGAGCAACATTTTATTTAATGCATTCAATTAAACTATTTCTAACTTAGTCTGCACATGCTTAACGATCACGTAAAATTCGGCGATGGTGTTTATTTTTCGCAATGAAATAAACATAAACAACGCAATTCTCCTCAATCATCATTGATATGGAAGATTAAAGAGGTGATATAATTTCCTCTGATCAATTTTCATAAAGGTTGTAGATATTGGTTGAAAACCTGTTTACTAAAGAACTAATTAGGTTTTTTTCATTCACACTTTAGATTTTAATTCAATTCCAGACAATAATACAAATCGGTATAATTAAAATAATTAGACAACTCTATTGTGCAGAATATGAAAGCTTTTATGATTCGAAGAACTGAGATAACGCCCAAACAAAAGTTGAGATTCAATAGTTCTCATTTTTTAAATTTAATAAACAGATACGGAATAATAGGATCCGTGTTTATATTTGAAATATCCAAAAACAATTTTTCCGATAACTTGATATTAAATGGAAAGTTGCGATAGTATTAAAGGATGTTTAATCTAATGACTTTCTATCAGTCTTATTGCCAATGAGTAACAGATAAGGGTTACTTTCTGCAGTTACATAAAATTTTATTTCAATAACATGTGTAAAACTATGTGGCATATATTAGCTTATTGTCCAGAGAAAATATGCTAACACTACTAAAGTGTCATTTGACAGGGTAATTACCTTTTAAATCTACATCTGTATTCTAAGAGACGATATCTCTCTTCAAAGAAACTGTCCATACAATTTCAAAATTGCATTTATAATAACAGGCATTTGGCTACTGTTAATCGCCATAATAATTGATCTACTTTATACAAAAGAATACATGTAAATAAGAAGTAAAACCGTGCGTATACTTTATAAAAAGTTATTTAGAATAACAGAAGACATTTAAGCGCCATTGATGAGTCTTGATTAGACAAAACGCGCGTCTGGCGCAGTAAATTCTATTAAACTCGATATCTTTGATGACAGTTTTTTATTAATGAATAATTATTTTTACAAACGTATTTTGAGGTTTCCACCATACCCATTAAAGAATTTAGTAAATTTTCAAATTCTAGCAATCCTCATTATTACATTGTCTGATTGAGGACATTGGTGTAACATTCTAAAAGCTTTAAGTTAGTATACACTCATTATATACAACTGGAAAGGGTATAAAGGACCGACGTCTTTAATCGAATACGATTATTTTAACATATGGGAATAATAAAAAATGTTCATACAGCGACATGGTTATGTTAACTTTATATGTATATCTGGACGTTCGAAGTAATAATGTACTGTCCTATTAACTATCACTTATTATATGATGCTATCCACTTTCATTTCAGACAGAATTTCGTGACGTTACATTAAGCTGTAATTTAATCAGACTGGCGGTTGATATAACTGTGTTCAAATACGCTGATGAAGAATTGAAGATGTTGTTAAGTAGGAAAAGGACATTGTAATTACTCACTGATAGACTGTTGTCTGTAATAATCATCTAACAGTTCTCTCATTATCGCTAGGATAACATGATGATTGAATAAGCTGACAATCAGAATAAAATATCAGGACATGATTATATTTGTAACTTTTCAGTGTTAATATTGGAGAAGCACTTACGCCTTATCACACACAATTTAAACAATTAATATGTTCTGTAAATAAAAACCTCAGCTGTATGTCTTACAGAATTTCTTAGCATTTACTTATACATTTTAAGTCAGTGTGATAAATCGGTTTTCTGCATTTGATTGATATACTGAGATTGTATAATTATGTTTTTTTTGTTTTTGTTTCTTTTATACTTAAGTTATATTTATTTTATCCGAAATTTTTGACTTGATGTTTTTGCTATTATCTCGTATTAATTACAGTATCGAAACACTATCTTATGACATTATTCGCAGTTTTTTCACAGTTTGCTATAATGGATTCAGAGAAATCTGGGTCTCTTGTAAAATTTCTCTTTGTCAATGTCTTTATGTTTCACATAGTACTTATAATATCATGTAGTCAAAGCGATGTTAAAACATTTCTGCAGTAAATATTGATAGATTGCATGCATTTGTACAACATTAGCAGAAAACGGAAGTCTTGACTCACATAACAGTACACGTAATTTGATGTTCAAACAGAAAATCGACCAATTGACCGAGTGTTTTATCCACAGATTACGGGAAATCTTCGTCCGATGACGGACACAGGAAATGACAATGTGAAATCGGCTGTTCATTACGAAATAATGAAACCATTTCTCTTCCATATCTACTTACAATTTCCTATAAAATTAAAATGGAGACGAAAGTTGCATAACAGTCTTCCTAAGAATTGCAGAAAAATCTGGCAATTATCACACCTGAGTATATTTCATTGTAAAAAAAGGATAAAGGTATGGTTTTGCATTCATCTGCCGATGAGATGAGCAGTTTTAGTAGATTATTTGTACCGAGTTATGCAAATATAAAAACCATGCCGTGTGTTAATTGGTAGGACCCAGTCCATTCATTTGTTTTCTTTTCTTCAAGTTTAACATTTTGTATAGGACAAACGGATTATTTTGATGTGTTTTACTTCCGTAATTAGCACATGATAATCACTGACTGTTAGCAATACTCGGGGTTTTCAGGTTTTTTCTCTCAAAAGCGGCTATGTGCACTTCTGTTCTTATTGTTGCCACCTTTTTGAATAATGATTCGTATTAGTCTCATCATAAAACAAAATATAATAATTAATAACACAAATCATTGTTTTATGACACATTTGAGATGCTATAGCTTTTGAAAACAACGAATTCGTAAAGGCTGTATACATCATGGTCCGCATTTAGGCTTCCGCATTATAATAGGACACCCCTGTTACTTTAAACATATTTTATTGTCATAAACAAAAGACAAATGGATGAGACACAAGTTTTCAAAAATTATGAAGTCATAATCATCTCCATTAAATTGACAACATTACACATGGACAATATGTAACAGACACAATAAATTGTAATAAATATGAATGATGCATAACATAGAAATGACGAGTTGAAAGACACAGACATATATATAATAAACTATATGATGGTTTGTTTGTCGTATGCACGGTTCGTTTGTGTATATTTTAATGATTCGTATAATTAAACCAATCTCTGTGTATCTTTTATACAATATGTGAATAGCCTAGAATTACAATCAAAGTCAGCAGAACTATTTCCATATAACATGGTTTCAATGGTTGGATCTAGCCCTAGGGATCTTGTGTTGTTACATAATTGTGTTCTTTGTAAATTATAGAAGTAGAATATAGAAGGAAATGGTGCACTGACACCCCTGTTCTATTCGCCATTCCACATGATGATATGAGTACAGTACTAGGTCCTTTACTGATTTATTGTTTGTCAACTTGATTATGCCCAGAATACACAACACGTAGCTGAAGACGTTAAGTAAACATTTAATCAATGAACTAAAATAAAAAGTAGAATTACATGTAAATATTATATTTTGGAGAGGACTTCATTAGTATGATTCACTTGTGTCCAATCCATTTTGTTATTAACATATAAAATATGTTTAAACTAAACACAAAACAACAAATGTTTTTGGATATCATGGAAACTTTTTCACTGCTTGTTCCCTTTGAAGTATTTTTCATCATAATATTGTTTTTCTATAACATGTGTTTATAACTGGAACCTCTGATAGTTTTGGTTCTGCGCACACATTTTGACACCAGTAGGTTCCAACTTTGTTTGACGTGTTGGAATAAAGCAGATGTTGGGGGAAACAAAGAACGATAATTATAGATTATTTAATATATTTTTTTAAACGAGATGCATTTTCTCGTCCGTATCTCATCGAAGGGTGACAGTCATGAGATGCGAATCACTGTTTTGTATCATTGTGACGTCACAGTGTTTACATAAAGACGTCTTGACAGCGCTAATAGAGTGAGATGGAATAATACCGCGCATAAAGATCAAAGGAAAATACTGCAAAATAGCTATTAACTAATACTTATAAATTTTCAATTGCAAAGAATTGCATTTTGTCTTAATAATTTTGGATTGAACTTATTCTGCCATCATTTTTTACAATTTCTTATTAGATAGGCAACATTACCTTTGAAGGATCTTTATAGGATCTTTTATTGTTTTATTGTTGATACTTTATCGTTTCGTGTAGTTTTCAGACTTAATTTTGGTATCGAGCAAATCTTTTAATTTTGCTGTAATCTACAAGATTTTATTTTTTGTGCTAATTCGGAAATGTGTCGGGGCGAGGTATCAGTATTTTCAGGGACTTGCATTCCCAATTTATTTTCGTGTCCTTAATAACTGACTATAACGAGTTATCACAGTCATCAAATTTCCTTAGAAAACCAATGTTTTTTTCTACGCGAAGCAACCTTGGAGGTAATCATCTTTTAAAAAATGAAATCATAAACAGCCCTGAGCACCATCAATACACCAGCAGTTTCCTTCTCTGAGTGTTTAGATAATCTTTTGTTGTCAAAACGGTTGAAAGCAGTGAACTTAAAACATATGTAGCTGAGATTGTTATGATATTAAGAGCTTAAAAATGCGCTATATTGGTTTCAAATTTGCCACTTTTTCTACCATGTACAGTGTACTAGCTAAAAAGGAACACACGTTAAGACTTGTATTGTAAAGGTGATTTAAGAATACATGAATATGTTTCAGATTATTCACCCGGTTGTCAATTGTAGGCTATCAAGTTTTGCCAGTAATTCGTTTGAATCAATTTAATAAATCTGCTGTGCACGGTTTTTAACAAAACCATTTTTGCAGTCTGCATCTATCTTAAATTAGAATAATTCTCAATGCATTTAATTTTTTTAACGTTTGATATAATTATCTTTGCGATATTATTTCATGTGAGATGACGAAAAATTCCAAATGTTTTGCTCGTTTGACATTTGATTTAAAAAGATTGGTGATTAGTCTGGTGATAATATTATGACGTTCGACTTGATGACATTATCTGGCTTGCTATGTAAATCTAAAAGAAAGACTTGCTTTATTTAACATCTCCCTACCAATGACAATTAACAAGTAATACGCAAAGGTGTTTGCTTGTACCCCTTTTAAAGTATCGCGGCTATTTTCTTAAACAATTTTCAAAAGTTCGAAATAAAACTACACTTCATTCCAAATTGCAATCCGTGTATGAACTTAAGGAGATCCTAGCGGTATAATTGTCCCCATGTATGTTTTTAATTATAGTAAAAAAATGTTTTCGAAGTGTTAGGAAGATGAAATATAAATGAGTATCAAAGTATAGTGTTCGTTGAACTTCAGTTATGATGTGTTGTTTGTAAATTTGTTTTCGACCCCATGAAGTGCTCGCTAAACGACAAACATTAATAAACCAATTAAAAACATGAAAGTAAATTTTAAGACCTTGCAAAAAGTTTCTAAAAAGCACAATTCGACAAAAACTTTATTAGGTACGAACAAATGTCCAGCATTGGAGAAAAAAAACTGTAAAGTAATATTGAGAACTGGAAAAATTAGCTTATGTTATAAAGGTGAGACTGTAATTATCAGCTGGTTGTCTCCCCTTCATAATCTCTGGCATGACATTAACATATTACTTAAAATATTTGCATCTCTTTTTTCAAAATCAAAAAAAAAGTTATGTTGGACAACGGCACGCTCTTTCAATATTTTAAGTATGTTTCTCTTGAACAAAGTTATTGATACCCCCTTTTAGCCTTTGGAACCCTCTTAAGTTCCTTGAAAACCACTTTGTAAAATAGATAATTCACTCCTGTTATTATATTAGTGAAAACTGTATAACAGATATAAAAACGAGATAAAAAAAATGATGAAGAAATCTATGAATTTCCAATAAATATGAATTTAATTGTCGACGGTATTTTCAGTTGCGGGGTTCCTTCTAATTCATTTTGTGTGATTTTTAAAATAATAATAAACGAAGGAATGTCAGACTAATTTCTCCAATTAGTTTTCAATTTTCACCGATAAATCAGGATAAGATTACATTGGCATTTGATGGATCTTGTTTAAGCTTTTTGCCCATTGTGTTATTTTTAAAACCTCTTCGTTGATGCGTTCTTCCGTGCTTAATTTGGTGATCTGGGGGAGATTACATTTTGTCGTCTTACAAAAATCCGGTTATAGTATACAGATTAGAATTGTAAAGCCGTTTTCATACTGTACGAAGGCATATAGACTTTACATGTTTGAAACTGTATTATAGCGAGCACAGCTCGCAGCGGGGCAGCGAATCTGCCCGCGAAGAGCGGTGATCTCTACGGCAATTACGTGTCACGTGATCAAAATGAAATCAAGTGATCAAAATCTGCTTAATGCTGATTTTTTTCGTCCGGAAGTTGATATCGTCAAAAAACTGGAACAAAGTAAATGAAGAAGCACTAAATTTAATTTTAAAGAAAGACTTAAAAATAAATTTGACAATGATAAAAAGTTAATGTTATATTTAAAAATAGCAACAAAAATTTCATACTATTTTTTGCAATCTCTAAATCGATCTTTAAAAACTGACAATCAAATTACATTTCATGTGACATCACCATTACAAAGAAATACGTCACGTGACCACTGGAATTTAGAGGCACATTTAGAGTGTTCGGAAGTAACGTCAATTATGGAGTGCACAATATATATTGATAATAAAAGACTGTATTGTCTGTGCTCGCATTTTGGCAATGCCTACTACATATTATATTTTAGCCATCAGAATAAATAAATATATCGGTCTAGTGAATCATGATTATACCGCCAAACATTAGGAAAGATTCTTAAGGTTAGTAATCTAGGAACAATAAATGAATCTACTGAGGTACGATGTTGGCGAAACACAGAAATATACGTTAAGGGCTGCATTTATTTTCTAAGAATTTTATCATTGTTAGAACAATTTGAAGAAAATAACGAAAGATTTATACATTATAAAATAACTTTTTCTGGTCACAAAAGAAAAAAAAATAAATACACATTACATACATTATGTGTAGGTACAACTACTTGTATCAAGTCGAGACAGTTATGTACATTCATATCACTACGAGACGCGCAGCGTCGAGTTGTGATGCGGAATGTATGCAACTGTCGAGACGTGATACAGGTAGTTGTACCTACACTTAAATGAATGGAATAAGTTTATCTAAAATTAAGAAGTATAAAAAGGGCAGAATAAAAATGAATGTTTACAATTTAAAATGTACATTCAACGAAGCATTTGTTTATAAAATATAGCCCCCTTACGTCACACGCATTATGACGTCATATAGCATTCATAGAATGAAAGTAATTCAACGAATCATTTGTTATATCATTCATTGTGACGTCAAGAAGTAGTTCCGACAAAAGTACATCTTGTATCACATATATAGATGATACAAGGTTTTCTATCACACAGGTTGTATCAATCGATATTTTTTCAGATTTTTACTAAATACATTCTTAATTTTAGATAAATAAAAATACCATCCTTACTTTGGCTAAGACAGTATGTATTCATGACAAATGTATGCTTACAGTTATAGATTGTCAATTATTACTTTTCTTGACATTATCAATAATTGACAGCACTGTCGCGTAAAATTAAAGTCTAACAATTTGTCGGGATTTATTAATGATTGAATTTCGTAAATTATGACACTTTAAACTAAACGCAAAATTATTTTCAAACTTATTAAAAGATATCCTGTCATTATGTGACTTCTTATCAACTGTATTTTGAATAACATACATTTTGTTTTCATTTCCACGTCAAGTTCAAATATTCAATAAAAAATTAACACATTTGTCAATATGTTTGGCAATAAGCGAATTTAAAGAAAGTACAATACAATTTTTCAACATTACGGCAGGAAGCGTGTCATTATCATATTACATATTGCATTACTGCATATAATGAAAATTGCAATCGATGAAGTGCAATACGGAATTGTATTGCACAATGCATTCTCTGATTTTGAGATTATTTACAACCCCCAACCCCCCACCCACCCACCCCAGGGTGACAGAGTAATTAAGATAATTAGACTTCTGATAACACGATTCAGAACTGAATTTCGGAGTTCTAGCCTCTTTGAGAACGTGCTCGACTCAACCTTAACTGACAAAAATAGATACTTTTTGCTGTCGAAATACATCTGCTTTAACCAAATAGTAGAGTTTCCTTCCTTATAAAAATTTTTTAACACGATATAGCTTGAACACAGCTTAATTTGACATCAAAAACACAATGTATATGTAGTGTCTATCTTACTGTTGTTCTTGTACATCTTACCATTTGAAAAGGAAGGTTGAAGGTAATCTCAAAAACAGAAGTAAACGGTTGGTTGGTTAATTAAATGTGGTTTAACGCCAGTTTTAGCACACAAAAAGCGACCTTCGACATGAAATCATAGTCAATCAGATTGAGAAAGTAGACGGAAAGGGAGGATAAAAGGGCAAAATTAGTTAAATCAAAAAAGGGGTCAGCACTGCCACGTCCCTTAATGGCAAATCATGGAAACGCCCCAGTAAAACAAAATTCAAGGTTGTCTAAATTGGTGTGGTTTTGGAATTTTCTCAAGTTATCGAAAGAAACCAGGTGCAAATTATTTATTATTATTCTTTTTTCCTTTTTTCTTTTTTTCTTTTTTTTTGCTTTTTTGCTTCCATGAATATTTTAACTGTATGCATATTTATTTTATTACACTAATTGTGTTCTTTAACCCGTAATATAAATATGAAAACATTAGGCGTTTAATCTCCGCTAGATTGAAAAAAATCACATACAAGCTTATTACGTCATCATGTGACCTATGTGTTAGGAAAAATAAACTGTAAATTAAGTAAATTCGCCAAGCGCGATACACAAGCAGTTCTCTTCTACTAATATGTAGGCAGTGTTACATATTCGAAAATGGTTTCAAGCAGTGAGAATTGTCTATAATTACTTAATTAAACTTTGTGAACTTATAACGTAGGTTTAGCCGAGATAGTTAAGCATCTGTAATTATAGAATGTAAAGAGCTTGAGCAGTGCATTTTATTTATTCCAGATTAGCTCTTTTGCACTAAAGGGGTATTAGGTTCACTCACAGGTATTACATGTATTTAAATTTTAATAATACAAATTACAGGTTAAAGTAGAACATAATGGCAGCATGTAATCACTGTCATTTGATGTTTTATAAGTTCTTCATAATTGAGAGAAGTTTTCAATAATTTTGCCTTCGTTCGAATTGAGTTTATCGCCAATTTTCAGCAACATCAAGGCACCCATCTTTTATTAAAGACAGAACAATAGAGTACCCAGTGAAACCTCCGCACTCTCGAAGTCAGCGTTCAAATGCCGGTGACCGATAGATGATGACTAACTACCTTACCACCAGCTTTTATTAAAGACAGAACAATAGAGTACCCAGTGAAACCTCCGTACTCTCAAAGCCGGTGACCTATATGCAGATGGCTAACTACTTTACCACCCCCCCCCCACACACACACACACGCTCAACTTTTACAACTAAACTACTAGTTTACGACGTATGCTAATAATTTTACGCTTATCCTAATGGATTGATTGGCATATTTAAATTTCTCAATTTAACTCAGAAGCAACGTTTCTGTGTGAAACGAGTAGCTACAAAGGGTAGTCTGACAAGATGATGATTTGTCTGTGTTATAGTTTTACTCGGGACCAGACCAGACAGCAAAACTCGTCTTTGTCCTTTGTGTGTGTGTGGATTTTTTGTTTGTTTTATGTGTTTGTGTTTGTTTTTTCTGATTGTTTTTGTGGTTTGTTTCAGTATTCAGTTAGAATTTGATATTTGTTCGTCTCCTTTTCTTATATGTAGACCGA
Organism: Limnoperna fortunei; assembly: GCA_944474755.1. Lineage (NCBI taxonomy): Eukaryota > Metazoa > Mollusca > Bivalvia > Mytilida > Modiolidae > Limnoperna > Limnoperna fortunei. Next base: position 19,195,116 of record OX104112.1, on the reverse strand, counting down.
TCCCTGTTCTCATTCCTTCATGCTCTGTGTCAGGAAACGGCAATAAATATGACATAGACATATAGTCCGACACGATTCGTGATCGAACCCATGTTATAAACAAGTGTACAGGTCTAAATCATACTAGTATGTACAATTTACGGTCTATAAAGGTCAGTTGTTCGATACTATCAAGAACAGGAAATTGGAAAAAATACCAGTTTAATCCATTGTGGAGCAGCAAGCTTTACCGGTAGTCCGATTTAATCCATCTTAAAACACTACTTTTTATAAAATATTACATAAAACAATGTGCAAAAATACACTAGATCCTTTGAATCATAGATTTTCTGTGCCTACATCAACTTTAATTTAAAAACAAAGTTTGTTACACTCGGTGCATTCATCACTTAAAAACTGCTTAACTTTTGATATGATTTCCAGAGAAGATGATTTCCCTAGAGACGGAGAGAACCCTGTATCGTTTGCTTGTTTGACGTTTGATTAAGAAAAGGTGTTGATCGGTCTAGTGATAAACTTATGAAGAGTGAGTTGATGACATCGTCTGGCTTGTTGTATAACATTTGTCAATAATACGTCTGAAAGGAAGAGATGTTGTATTATTTCAAGTCTCTATAGCGCTGACCTTTAGCAATTAAATTCTCAGAAGACCTGTTAACACGCCTACTATTTTAATTGCAATTGTAAACTTTGTACATATTGATTCAGAACCACATAATTATCATACAATAAATATGTAATAAGAAATTTGCATTATACCTTAAATGTAAGCTAATAATATTCATCTTTCACCGCTAAAGATACGACAGAGATCAGAAAAAATGTATTCATCTCAGGAATGGGTGTGCGTCATAATCATTTTGTGTGGACAAAGCATAACGTAAATCGACGGGTATCTAATTAAATCAACGCACTGCTAACTCATCCTGATAACCTGAGTCACCAACGTTTTGTGTTGGGTTCGTTGTACTCAGTTTGTGATGGTTGGTTTTTTGGTTTTTTGTTTCCTGTTGTGTTAGGTTTGTGGTTTGTAATCGTTATACACTTTGATATTTTCTTATTAATTTACAATTAAGATAATTAGACATATAAAAACATCCGGATTGTTCGTTCACTATCCAGAGCTGATTTCTTTTTTCAATAAACTTGTACAGACTAAAAAGGGTAAAATATTTTGTGTTTTTGTAAGTACATGCTTGCTTGCTACTGTGAAATTTACAATTTTACAATTACCCTACAATTTTCACTACCCTGCTTGTCATCATAGTCTGAAATTCTAATCTGAGTGATTTTAAATTTAAATTTAAATATTTAATATTAAAACAGATAATTTCGGATAACGACTTGATGCTCGCAAAAATATTTGTAAAGTATGGAATTAGAATAAAAAGAAGATTAATTGCTTTTAAACAGAGAACAATAAAACAATATATAAGTTATATTTAGGACAAGACCACAATTAATGGGAAAAGGAATGGATCCACGGAAACGAAATTTCGAATGCCACTGAAAATGTATGATGGATTGAGTACGGGCTGAGAATTTAGCCTTCTGTAGCGGTTCTTATGAGCCTCTTCACTCTCTCCATAAACCTATACCAAAGATTCTGTATCGTGCAATTGAGCGTGGCACTATAAAAACTCGTCTCCTACATATAGTCCGCGGCCAAGCTTTCCGTATTTTGACCTAAACCCCCCATGGCAGTTTTTTGGGTAGTGCACTGAAGACCCTCCCATTGTGCTCCTAACAAAGAACATTGACACATAATTTATTATTAACCTTTTTGTATACAAATTGGAATATGTTAGTGCTAGGCGACCATGTATAGTAATCGTGCAAATGAGAAATGGCAAATGTTAGTATCTATTTTTGACTCTCACTTACTGAACATTATAACCCAAAATACAGTTGCAATATTTTTGGTAGTTCGGTACCAAGTTTGTCGGTTTATTGCTACTTCCTTGGTGATCGGTGTTTTGTTATTACTTTCAATTAGATTGATAACTATTATAAAGTACATGTATCCAGGTAACGAAAGCAGCTGCGAAAGGAATTTTCGTTACTTTTCTGTGTGTATTTATTGACTTTTGTCTTGTGTATTGTTAGCAAGCTAGTTTTGTTTGCATATATTTTTCTGTATTTTCATGTTTTGTTTGTTTGTTTTTTTGTTTGTGTGTGTGTGTGTGTTTTGTTTTTGTTCGTTGTTATTGGTCATGTAAGTTGCAAATGTTTAACTCAGTAGCTATGCATGCTTGTCAGTCATCATTAATGTATTAAATGATGTATAAGTAGATAGGAAGACTGTTTCACCTCTAGACAAATCTGATGGAAAAGCGGAAAAGCAAATATGGAATCCGCTTGAATAAAGGCATTATGTACACGAAATTTTTTAGTCAATATCAAATACATTTCATTTAAAGATGTCGGTTAGGAATACTAGTTGTTATATTAATTATTCGTCCATTCTTTCCAATTTGACTTAAAAACGTCACCTTTGTACAGCCAAACTTGTTTGCATAAAAAGTGTTGTTTGTTTGAAATTAAAAAAAAAGTTGTAAGCTTTAAATTTTAAGAAAACAAAATGCTTTTTAAATTTAGCGTTAGTGGTAAATTTGTGATCGCATCAAAAAAGAATCATTATATTTTCGCTTTATAATATATTTGTGTTTTGTTTGTTTTATTGATGTTCAATGCTACTTTCAGCAATTTTAAAGCTATATCAGACAACAACATCAACACAGCGTACATTTTTATTGGGGGGAAGTAAGCCAGAGTACCCAGAGAAAATCCCGGATGTTTGGTTAGAAAATGGACAATCCTTGGCAATTAAGATATGACTCAAGCACACCTTTCCCAAAGTAAGACTAGAACCCGCACACTCAGTCTTGACATACCGCGTGATCAATAGTAGACTAATTTTTAACAGCCAGGAGGCCTATTTTTATAATATGAAATAGCCTAATACAGACCAAGCTTTTTCTAAATCAACCACTTTTATATAGACAGGCTTTTACAATACTTCCTTTTAAAACCTTATCTTTCATTGCAGAAGTTCACTCTAAAAATAAATTAATTTTCCATTTCAATTTCATATGTACTTGAAAAAGTTGTTTTACCAGATTTATTTAGTAAGTTGTAAGAAAACCAAACAGTCAACAAAATACCGATAAACATCTGACTGCTACAAAATCAGTATCAAGATTAATCCATACAAGATAAATAAAGAAAACAAAACGAAAAAAGATCACCAAAATTGTGAAACCCAGCACGGGTGCACACAAATGCTCCGGACTAGTAAACACTGCCTATCCAATTAAAAAGCCGTCGAGTTACTGATAGTTCATTACACTGTGCTCTATTTTCTCTTCCTATAGTGTTGTTGGTGAATGGATATATCAGTAGCCATGTTTATTAAAAAGGAATGATTAAGGGTTTAGATTAGCCTTTTATACATCAGGCGCGGATCCATGAATTCATGAAACGAGGGGTCTATGGGTCCGCTTAGCCCAGAGGAATTAAGGCTAATTTAATCAATTGTGATAATGAAGAGTATCACATGTTTTATTCAAATATATCGATGTGGTAAACTGTCCTTGTTTTATCAATTGATTAAATTTAAATTTAGATAATTTTTTTATTATTTTGGTTTGATATATGTTGTTTACTTCGTGGTCGACATATTAATCTGTGCGCAGCTTGTCCGATTTGGCTGGCAGGTTGTTTTACCTGTTACCAAAAAATCTCTGTGTTTAGGTGTTGGACCACCAAATACTGGGAACCAGTCCTGACGTTGTGCGTAAAAGTAAAAAAATAAATAAATACGCTAATTGTTATAAATATAGAATTTGAATCATAACAGATATTGAAACAAACTTAGTATTTATGGAAAGATAAATAATTACGAAAACAAAAAGATTAAAATTTAATTGATTATTAATAAAATTTAAAATGTTGAGGGTCATGGAATGAAATACTGAGACTGAAATTGAAATCGTTTTTGGATTTTTTGCCATGTCAACTTTCAGTAGTCGTTCGTTCTTATAGGTAATGAAAGATGTGCTGTATTATGGTTAACCTCTACTAAATAGCCAATCAGTTACCTCTACTAAATAGCCAATCAGTTGATGCCGTAGTCAAAAGTAGTGCTAAAAAAACCAAAGTAGTTCTACTTTCACTTTGCATAAAAATTGTAATTCTGAATAAACCTGTTTAAAATTAAGTTTTTATGATGCACACATATTCTAGAAGTGCAATGAATCCAAATTTAATAATTTCAAGAAAGTATTAGATTTTGTACGAAACTTAAGACTGACACCTGTTTCTATCCATCTGACAACTGAAACTAGCTCTATTTGTGACGTCATTTGGTAAACTTTACAAAACATTCTTATTAGACTTTAATATTGTTGTGCCGGTCAGATATTTGTTAGCGAAGACATGGTATTTTGAGAAAATAAGGGTGTTACTAATAGTGAACTAAAGGTAAATTCAGTATTCTATAGAATGTTATAATGGTCACCTATGTAAATCTATTTAGTAGAGGTTAACCTTATTGTTATAATAATGAAGAATTACATATTTTTATAGATAGCAGAACAAAGGTAAAATGTCCAGTAAAATTGTATATGGACGAAGATGTGAAATTAAAGGGGGTCTTACACCAGCTTCACAAGATAAGGTCCAATTATAATAGATATCGTTGTTCCTGTGTGGTTAAGAAAAAAGGACCAAACTTTTTTGGTTTAATTCACTGCTTTGTTTCCTGACTCATTATCTGGCTGACATATTTTTTAATCCCATTCCTTTGCAGTTCATAAAAACGTATGCTTTCAGAACTATGTCATCGGTACAGATTTTGTACTTGTTTTATTTATAAGTTGTCAAAATGTTCAACTCTATATATTTTATCAGATTCACAATTGTATGGAAGCCCGTACGTGCCACGAACAAATTTAATTTATAACTTGAGCGCACGTGTTTCAAACTTGTGCGCACGTTTTTCAAACTTGTGCGCACGTGTTGCAAACTTGAGCGCACGAATTTCAAATCTTGTGCGCACGAGTTACTAACTTGTGCGCACGAGTTACTAACTTGTGCGCACGACTTACTATCTTGTGCGCACGAGTAACTATTTTGTGCGCACGATTTCTAAATCGCTATTATTCCGCTAAAGGCCATGTGAGCTTATGCTATCACTGTGCGTCCGTGATCGTCTGTTAATAAATTAAAAAATCTTCTCCTCTGAAACCACTGAACCATTTTGAATGAAACTTTGCAGGAATAATACATGACCTGTTGGCAACAAACGATCCTCATTTTGAATCGATCCAATAAAATGATGGTCGTTGTCACTAAAAATAGATCATAGGGTAAAATTTCCTAAAATGGCTTATACATCAGAAACTATAACAGATGGGGAAAATCTAGTGTACCCTAGGCTCTCCAGAAACAAAAGTTCTACATAAGTCTCCATTGGTGCGAAGTTTTAGTAGTTATGGGCCTTTAAAAGTAAAAATTTAGTTTTTCACGTTTTTGCCCTATAGAATGAAAACTTTTGAAGATAGAGAAAAGCTGTTGCTTTTTTTTGAACCTTCAGCTCATTAAGCTCTCAAAAGTCTCTATTGTATCCAAGTTGTCAGATGACCCCTTATAGGGTTTATGGCATGGCCTTTCAAGGGTAACAAATCATGTTTTTAAAGTTTTTGCCCTATTAAATGAAATTTATTGCAGATATAGATAGCTGTTGCTTGCTTAAATGTTCAGCTTATAAGAAGCTCTACCAAAACTTACATTGGGTCGAAGTCGTCAGATGACCCCTTTTATGGGTATGAGATTATAAACTCGTGCGCACAATTTAGTTACTCGTGCGCACAACATTTGAGACTCGTACGCTCAAGATTTGAAACTTGTGCGCCCAAGTTAGTAACTCGTGCGCACATTTGAGACTCGTACGCTCAAGATTTGAAACTTGTGCGCCCAAGTTAATAACTCGTGTGCACAATATTTGAAACTCGTGCGCTCAAGTTGGTAACTTTTGCGCACTAGATTCGAAACTCGTGCGCTCAAGTTTGTAACTCGTGCGCACAAGTTATAAATTATTGTTTCCTTGGCACGTACAGGCTTCCATACAATAGCAATTCCGTTTTCTTGGATTTTAGTTTTCCATCGACACAAGTTTAGCTTTTTCTAAAAAGTTAACCGTCTCTTAGCTGCATTACAAATTTTATGGATTTATTAAAGTATCTGGTTTTTTTGTAATTTATATGTAGGATAGGTACACAATGTACATGTACCTTGTAAGGACTTTGTTTACGCTAAACTATTATCTTGAGAGATTTAAATGTCGTCACTCCACACGAAAATAAAGATACAGAACATGTAATTTTTGCCTAACCCAAACAGCTTTAAAGAGTAGGGAGATTTTGGTACAATGTTTACCTTTTAATTGTTCATTGACCAATGCATTGAATGAAATAGAAGTCAATATGTGGAACGTGACATTACTACACTCAAATAATGATTTAACGAAAATAAAGATATAGAACAAACAATTTTGTCCAAAACAGATTTATAAAGTAGGGAGATTTTGGTACAATGTTTACCTTATAATTGTTCACTGAACAATGCATTGAATAAAATAGAAGTCAATATGTGGAACGTAACATTACTACACTAAAATACTGATTACATCCCGGATTCAACCTAACAATATATCGAAATTTCAGTGCACATACTAGTGCGATCCTGACGTCAACCAATGAAATGACAAAAATATTTATAGATTTAGTAAACCACCCAATCAAGTAACAGAGAGTCATTTACTCCGAAGACTGATCGTCATTTGCCTCTGTATACCGTCTCCCATGGGAGACGTTTATAAATATGAGTAACTTAAATTAGAGGCATGTACTGCTTACACGTCCATAGCATCCGAGTGCATATTTAGATGCATAGGTTTCAATAAATTTCGGACTGGACACATCTTTTGCTCGTTCACTAAATCCGAATTTGTTATGTTTGCTTGAATGTTGTTTAATGCCACAATCGATCACACCTTACCTGCAGCGAGACTCGAACCCACAATCTTAATTCTGACAGGCATTTGGTCAATCGTAGGTGACCTTAACCACTCGTCCAAAGGAGCCCCAACATGAATTTGTACTTGTCAATTGAATTGCACCCTTTTTTTGATAGGTCGCTTTCAATGCAATTTTTTTTTCTCGATAAATTAATTGCCGGAACTTGTATATAATATTGGGCACCTTTGCGCAATGTAAACAAAAACACATGAAACACACATTATGTTTAATTTATGGCTTTTACTATTGTTTTCCAAATTGGTTGGGTAAATGTTGCGGGGCTAACTGAGGCGCAATTATACCCTTAGTGACCCGCAATTCCAATATGTCATATGGAATGGTCAGATATGGATTAAAAAAATGTGCCAATATCGCAATTATACATTTTTAACTAACAGTCCAACATAGTCATATTGACTGGTCGATACCATATATTGGACGGGTAAATGTCACATAAGCATTCTTTAGAATTGTGCATTATATTGGCAGTTTTTATCATGTTAAGACATATACTATTGTTAGACAATAATTAAACTGATTTGATTCGTTGCTACCCGTTCTGTTTAATTAACCATTTATCTGTAAAATAGACATACATGAATTTCGATCCTCATAGATATATTGAATTAACAGTCATGATGTACACAGAGTCATTATAGTTTAACTGCCTCAGGACAGTCACAGAATGCGTTTGAAGATAATGATTCATTGGAAAGTGATTGGAAGCAATAACATCATTGTTCTGGTAAAGATAAACGTAGGAGGAATCCGTATTTGTCGCAATAAATGCTGTTATTAAGTACAGTCCTGGACTTTCACATAAAAACTTTCCTGAATTCACCAAAGATGCCACACCATTGCTACTTATGCCTTTACGTGTATAGAGATACTGATATAGGATAATACTTGATGGTTGGTATGTTTGACCATTCGCACATGCTGTCACTGCAACTGAAAATATAAAAAGAACTCATTCGCTAGGGCACCTAAAATAGCTTACATGTTTAATTTTATGTCATTTAAACATGTCTTAGGTAAACAAAATGATATCATTTTTATATACTGACTTTATAACGATAAAATTGTAATCAATTGAAAAAAATGCAAACGTGTTCGTAATGATTTACAATATTTTAAAAACTTATGCCATAATGTCCACTAAATTTACATACATATTTTTGTTTTAAGGAAATTTAAAATAATTATACATATAAATTCAGTTTACTTCTGGCTGCAATATTACTTTACATATTATATTATATTATATTATATTATATTATATTATATTATATTATATTATATTATATTATATTATATTATATTATATTATATTATATTATATTATATTATATTATATTATATTATATTATATTATATTATATTATATTATATTATATTATATTATATTATATTATATTATATTATATTATATTATATTATATTATATTATATTATATTATATTATATTTTATTTTATTTTATTTTATTTTATTTTATTTTATTTTATTTTATTTTATTTTATTTTATTTTATTTTATTTTATTTTATTTTATTTTATTTTATTTTATTTTATTTTATTTTATTTTATTTTATTTTATTTATTTCAGTTAGTTAGTTACTTTTTTAAAATGAAAAAGTACTGCAAGTTTTGCAATATCTGTTAATCCAATTCAGAAAATAATTGCATCACATAAGGAATGCATCAGTATTAGAAATGAAAAACGTACTTTGTATTAGAACTGTTCAAAACTCTATCTGATCATTTAAATGCTTTTGTTGGTAAATTTTTCTTTTGAGAAATTAAAAGTCGTGACTTATTTTGTTGTTCTCGAATACTTTTTCTAATTACTACCATGCTAGCTATAAATACACAACAAATGTTATTATAGTTTTACGCTGTGGTCACATGCTAGCTATAAATACACAGCTGACGTTATTAGAGTTGTACGCTGTGGTCACATGGTAGCTTTAGAGTTTTACGTTGTGGTCACATGCTAGCTATAAATACACAACAGATGTTATGAAGGTTTTACGCTGTGGTCACATGCTAGCTATAAATACACAGCTAACGTCATTAGAGTTTCACGTTGTGGTCACATGCTAGCTATAAATATACAACTGATGTTATTAGAGTTTCACGCTTTTTTTCTCCATGACTCAATTTTTCGGACTCGATACATATTACCCCTCATAACTAAGGGGTAATAAATCTAATAAAGCAACTAGCATCAATGCGTCAATTGTAAGTTTCAAGCCGCGACTATAACAAAAAAGTGGGATCTAGTGAAAGATTTAATTTCCATTAGATTAATCATTACACGACTTTTTTCCTGTGAAAGGTAAAATCCGTATATTTAGAAATAAGTTCAAGTTCCCTTTTTAGTAAATACTTACCTGTATCATAGATTTTGAGATACAAAGTATGTAATTCCTGTTTCAGGTTTGCTATTGTTAAATTCTGCTTGTTTTCGTGCATGGTAAGTTGAACCTGAATAGAAGACAGTTGTGACAGAGAAAGAATGTGGCTTTTCTCCATTTTTTTAAGTAGTATATCGGTATTGTCACGATAAGTATTCAGTTTTGTGATGGTCTTGTTCACGTTTGATTCTAGCTGCTTCACTGATAAATTCAGCTTACTTTCGATTTCATACAGCTTGCGTTTGGTTGCTTTATTTACGAGCGCAACAAAATCTTGCTTCCTTGAATTAGCATCGGTAGAAACGGATTTTAACACGGTATTATTGTCTTGTATCTCCTATTTCAAGTTAGTCTCCCTCTTCAGCTGCTTAAGTACAGCTAATTCCTGTTTTATTTGAGCTGTGTGATTCTGTAGTATATAAAAGTTGGTCTGAAGCTCACTGAATTCAAATTTAAGAGAATCGTATTTCATTTCAAGGAAGGTATATATATCATCCAAATTTTTCAAAGCAGACAACTGCAATATGAAAGAATCATTCCGATTTTGACCGGCATGACAGTTACATGTTACTCCTTGTCGAGTAGCGAGTAACTCTTTTCGAAGTTCTTGTACTTCATTTTCGAGGCTCACACGGGCTTGCTTTTCCTCAAGCAATAAACTTAAAAAGATGTTGAACTTGTTGTCTGATAGCACGGCGGCAGCCTCGATAGGAGGCTGGGTCAGGTCATCAAGGCGAAATCCTTTGTATACATAAGGCAAAATACAAAATGTACAAGTTAGCAATAAATTCATTTCAGCGTTTTGGCTTTGTGTTCTAATAAAAACAAATAAATGTGATACTAAAATAAAAAAATGTCCTTGTTATCTGGTTATCGACGAACCACTAATTTATCGTTTTAACCTAGATTTATATGAAACAGATAAACAGATACACAAATATTAAATATTATGATACCAGAAAATAATGTTCAATTTTTAATCATCCAGTGGGTTTTCAGGATAAAAAAACAATATAAAGTACATGTATTTTCTGTTAAAAAACATATATGTTGAACTACTTTTGACGAGATAACAGTCAAATTTGAGCCCGTTCTTCTAAACAGAAACGATATCAGCATTTATTTAGTGATAGACTAATGGCTAAGCAAAAGTCTGACCAA